>JAWNNB010000616.1:3912500-4237398 GCA_035043285.1 Drosophila subsilvestris
CTCCCTTGCGTCTTCTATGGCTCCAACCCCCTCTCTGAACACTCTTTGACTGACGCTCGTTCTCTTTTTTGTTGCGGCTGACGTGTTTACTGGTTTGCTGCTGCTTTTGTTGCCGTTTCTTTCTTATTTTTCTTTTTTCGCTTTTGGGGCGCACGTTGCTTTGTTATTGTTGTCGCTGATGTCAGACACGGACACAAACACACACACACACACACACACACACACACATAGAGCCATGTGCGCTCTTGCCGCAAAACGCCTCTGCCACAGCCGCTGCTGCTGACGCCGACAATGTGCAATGTGAATCGCCCCTCTGTCTCACCCACCCACTGTTTCCTCCCTATCACAGTCTCTCTGCCTCACCACGAAACAGCTCACAATGGACACGACAATACTAAAATAGCAACAACAACAGACGCACGCACACACATGGAAAATAATTGTATAATAAATTGAAAAACTTAAGCAACAAAAACAAACAAAAAAAACACAAACAGAAAGAAAAAGTTTTTCGCACCGCCACGCCCCTACAGAACAGCACAGCACATCCCCCCTAAAAAATTTTTCAATTTTTTTGTTTTTTTTTTGTTGGTGACGCAAATTGAAAAAAAAACCGAAAAACAAATTAAAAGTGCAGCAAAAACAAATAGGCTTAGATATGATAGAATATAACGACTATGCGATACCCTCTAAGCGGGTGTACATATTATGTAGATCTGAAAGGAGGGATTGAGGTTTTACAAATAGTATTAAGATCTCATTGCAAATACTACGTTAGTGTTTATTTTATTTTATTTTATTTTAAATATATGATGCTAAAATTTTAATGCAATGCCTTGAAAATGCTGTACACTAGAGATGGCGTACACTATTATTAGAGAAAGCCAGATCAAGTGGATGCATGGGCATTCATACATATGTATGTATATGTATACTCCCGTTACATACACCCACTAGAATACATGATACCATTTGTTGGCTACGCCACGAGTAACAGGGTACTAAAATCGAAGCAAACAAAAATATTCGCTTTGCGGGACAAAATGAAAATTTATGAAAACGTTGACATTGAAAATGTGACAAAAATAATTATTTATAATTTTCTTGGGTATTTTGTATTTAATTTTTTTTAATTTTTCTTTTGATTAATACTTGAGCTAAAGTGTGGGAAAATTTTTGGCTGTTTACTTTGAATATTCAAAAGAAATTTGGTAAAATTTTTTTTTTGCGAAAATTTCGGAGGGAAATCCCATAGAGGGAGGTCATGTCTACGAATTGCAGACTTTTGGAGACTGTTAAAAATATGAAGAATCTGATGTTACTTGTACAATTTTAGGTTTGTCCTCTCCTGTCTTCGCATTATGTACTGTACCGCTCCCCCTGCCTTTCTTCACCGTTACAATTTCATCACAAGTTCTTTTTTTGGGCTGACGTCACACATCTCTACGAGGTCTGCCACATCGCCCTACAATAGACTTTTGCGTGGCTGGCTCTATGCCGTGAACGGTGGGTGAGGCAAGGTGAGCGGAATTAGTCACTTTTCCAGCCACAGACTGAATGGCACTTGTTGTTCACCCCAGTAGTGGGTAGCGGGGGCCAAGTGGTGGGTCGAAGGGAGCTGGTTGAGTGCTGCTGTTGTGACTAACTAAAAGTAAGACTGACTGATAAGCCCCCAAAGTGAGTAATAATCCGAGAGACACATACTCATGCCTCGTACGACGATATTGAAGGTGGGGGTGCAGGTGCAGGTTATCATGGTGGGATGTGTGTGTGTGTGTGTGCACAAAAAACAAGTTGGCAGCCCCTTCATGAGCAATTGCATTAGTAAAAAAAAAAAAAAAAAAACTGGGTATCATCCAAAGGTCGTACAATGACATTGACACTGAGACTCTGACGGAAACAAGAGCAATAGAATTGAGATGGAGACAAGAGAATTGTTCAGAGAGAAGGAGACAAAAGGTTCGCTCTGCCTCTCAGAGACAGGAGACAGAGAGAAATAATACCCCCTTCTACCTATAAAAATGGGTCAAATCGAATTTTGTGACATGCCCAAAACGACTGTGGGGCGCTGCCGCATGACGCGCAACACAAATGCTGGCTGTTCCTGTCACTGTTAATAATTTTTAGGCACTTACCGTTAGTTGCTAATGCAAAATGGCTGACACCTTCCACATGCAACAACATTCAAAAAGTTCAAAAGAAATTTGTTATTCATTTTTAATTTAATTTTTTTTGGCAATGCTCACGCCCCCATTTAACAACAAAAACGAAGCAAAAGAGAAATCGCTTTTTGCATTTTGCACGTTTTCAAAAAATAAAATTCAAAAAATTTAAATATACATTGTATGTATCCATGATATATGTATGTACATAGATATGTACATAGTATATAATGTATATCAGAAGATGAATTAAATGTGTGCAAAAATAAATATGCAAGAAAACAAAAACAAAAGAGTGAAAACAAAATAAAAACAACAACAGCAGCAAAATAGCAAAAAGGCCAAAAAGAGGTGATGGCAAGGCAAGAAGGCCTTAACCCCAATAAATGTGTAAAGACAATTAAAAAGTAACAAAAACATGAAGAAAAACATTGCAAAAATAAAACCAACAAAACAAAAACAAAAATCACATGCGTCGCAATCAAAATAAATGTACCATACAACAACAAAAAAGCCAAAGTCAAAACGAAATATAAGATACCCTTACATATGTATATGTTTTCTTTCTTTCTGAACACAGTGACGATATCTTTTTAATTCCTGAACTGCTTGGAAGCATATTCTTTAACGGTTTCTATTGGTTTATCTGTAGCCAATGACAGCTATAAGATTTAATCAAATGATTTTAATAATTGTGATAAATTAACATCATTTAAATCTTAATTATTTAATAGTCAGATTTTTATGCATATGTAGTAGATTTCTTTTTTGATAAATTTTTACCCTGTTTCAAGGATTGCTGTAAATAATGTTTATTTAAAACTAAGAGATTGAATTGCGGTTTTGCCATGATTATGGATTAAGATTATCTTTGTTGGGCTCCCTCCACGTACCCAGATAAACCTCTCAATAAAAAACCCCAAATACTCTCCACTGGCAGTGTATCCACCACTACCGTTATGCGGGAGTGGAAGTGCACACATGTGGGTGGACTTTGAAAGTGAAATCCAAAGATAAGATCACGACGCCTGCCAACAGATGGCGCCAATCAGTGGATTGTCTGGGCATCAAAAAGAAGAAATAAAATAAAAATAAAAAGAATTGTAACAAATATAACGCGGATTATATAACAAATGAAGAAAACACAGAACACACAAAAAAAATAAAAAATAAAAACAACCTTGATGCGAAAAAAATACACGACCAAAAGCAAAATACAAACAGAAAAAAAAAACAATTACAATTATTTCCACATTAAAAGTCATTTTGTTGTTGCAAAAATTAATTCGTTTTTAATGTGTGTGTTGGCTCTCTCTCTCTATCTTTTTTTATCTCTCTCTTTCCCTTGAAAGAAAAACCAACAAGTTTTGGATGTTTGTCTTTGTTCGATTTTTGGGGGTTCTCGTAATTTGCCTCTATGTGGCCCCCAGGAAGTAGATAATAATGTGTGCAGAGAGACTCGATAAATGGCCAAATATATGGCATGCACACACCTACATACATACATATATGGTATTTTTGTATTTTCTTTAAATTTACCATTCCGTCTAGTACATTTATCTATGTATTCATAAAGTACAATATACAAGGGATAATACCTATTAAGTGTCGCCAGGTGGCTGTTTCTATGGCTTAACCTGTCTTTCAATTGGTTGAGTGTTAGTTTAGGCTTCAAGCGGTGTCGTTCAACTACACCCTTGGGTGGTGTAGATCATTCTATATTAAGTATTTCTCTTGTTCCTAAGAAAGTCAATTTTTGGTATAGAAAAGATACCTTCACTTGGTGGACGAGTTCAGGGCCATGTCTGAGAGCTTTCAATGTACATATGTATGTATCTTAATACATTGCACAGTTTCTCATCTGCATTCTTCTTTTTTGCCGCAGAATCTCTGTGTTGCATTTATTTTTACTTTTATCTAACCTTAAACAGGGTATGATGATTTTAATCAAATGTTGTCAAAGCCAACAAAGTGCAGCGTCTGTGAGCTCATAAATTATATTAATTTTTAGTCCGTTTTCATAGCAGCAAATTCCATATATTTTTCTTGGCTGATATCTGACTAAAAACCCTTCAAAAACCCCCAAATATCGCATAGATTCCATTGAGTAGATCGAATCAAATAATTAATAAAACAATTAATAGTTTTAGCGGTTAGTTGTTAAACCAACTTGATCGTTTTAAGTGTCATCAATGGGTATCAACAGCTTCCGTACCGAACGTTATTCTCTTTTTCTCTCTTGTTTTCACTTAATTTCGCACTGCAATCGATGCCCGCTGCCTGACTACTGCTTGATGCCTACCGTCAGCGTCGCAGTCAGATGTTTTGCTTCTTATAGAAAATTCAAGGTCATGCGCGCAGGCAAAAAGTTTGTTGTTTTTCGTGTGGCTTGCTAAATAAAAATGGATAGGCAGCAGAAACTGAGAGGAGGGGGAGTGGGAAGGTGAGCTAGTGTGGAGAGGGAGGTGCAGTTGGATATGAGCCGACGGGTTTAGCGACCCGCCCAATCAACACGTGGTCAAAGCTCACTGTTCTCCGTTCTCTCTCTCTCTCTCTTACATTTCCTGAGAAGTTTGCTGTGCTTCCTCTTCCTAAAAGGGATACCCTTTGGCAGAATAATTGTTCCCTAGTACACATGTATGTACATATGTACATACATATGTATGAAAATGCCTCTCGACTCTGAAAATGTAGTTTCTGGGTATGCTTATTCTTCCACCCTATCTCCCTTTTTGTGTCAAACATTTGGTCAGAAACAGTATACTCTCTCTATCCAACAGGGTATCATAATTAATTGCACACTATTGTTCTCCTTTTTGCGGCTGTGCTTCGTCGTTGCTGACTGCCTTCATCTTCTTTGTTTTGCGCATTGCCAACGTGAGCCAAGTCGCGTTGACAATAAGCAATAACAACAACAGAGTAAAACCAAAAAGCAAAAGCCAAAAACAATTTCATTTATCGTTTTGTTGTTGTCGTATTATTGCACACAATTGAACAAAAAGCACAAAAGTCAGAAGAGGAAGATAACTGTGCACTGACGAGTGCGGGAGAGGAGAGCGGAGCGGCAAAAGCAGAGGGAACGGGAACAGAGAGGGTGTATAGTGCGGCGCGGCGGTATAGTAGACAGAGTGCATAAGAGACAGAGAGGAAGAGAGAGAGAGAGGAGTATAGTGTGTAGGGCGGGGGGTGGGTGGTGCTGAGTGACAGGAAGAGAAGATCCATCAAGCGGCTATAAATAGTTTTGTTTTTTAGAGGCAACTGATGGAAGAATAGCCCAGCCGAGCAGACATCCATGGATCCCTATCGGGAGTCTGGCTTCTGCCACAACACTCGTCCAACAACATATGGAGATCACATGATCATCCACTTCCCATACACACTCCCATCAATAATACAAACAAGTGAAAAATCGAGTATCAGACTATCAGATACTCCCTACCCATATCGTGGCACTGATATACATACATACATATACATACGTATGTACATATGTACATATGTACATATGTGTTTATGTGTGGGCATGTCAATTGCATATTTCAATTTATAGAAAACATACGAAATCTTTCTTAATCATACCCTGCCAAACAAGAAATTTGAAATTTTAATTCATAGGAAGGCAGCCGACGACGCGCAAAAGTGCAGTCGCAGTCGCAGCTAACGTTGACGTTTCTGCTGCCTTGTGGTTCTGCGTCTGCCGCGCTGCCACTGATTGCCGTTGATTAAGTATTAGTTCATACTTGAGGGGTGACCTTGAATAAGTTTACTAACATTTCGCATTTTCGGGGCGGTTTTCTTTCGCTGCTTTCTATATCTATGCCATGCACAGACCCTCGCCCTCCTCACACCACCCCTCCTCTACTACCTGTTTTGGCAGCTGACGCAAAAGGCTTTCAGAATGAGAAAGAGAGCGAACGAACGGTTTAGTGTATTTCTAGGTTATGGTCAAGGCAACAAATACGTAGATTTGAAGGCTAAACATTCAGAGAGAGTGTGCGATAGATAGAGCGAGCGAGAGAGAGAGAGAGAGAGAGGGGGCACACTCACCCTGGCACACATACTAATTTCGCAGAATTCTTTGAGTGATAACTGTTTCTGCTGCCCCTTTTGCTGCTTTCATTTGTTTACGCGCTATGCCACAGGTAAGCCACAAACGAGAGAGAGTGAACAGCAGGGGAATGCAGCAGCAGAGGCAAATGTAAGGTATATTAAATATAAGGTACGATTATAAGCTCAATCAGAGACCAAGTAAACACAGCAGAAGGTAAGGCTAATTGTGGTTTGCCAACCAACACACTCTCTGTATCTCTCACTCTCTCTCATTGTTTGGGTAAATGCAACTGAATCAGGTTTTCCTGCCGCTCTCCCAAACAGCCTCCCCCCGTCCATGGAATGTACCTTGGGAGAAACAGCAGAAAACGTAGAATCAAAGGAAGAGGGAGTGGAGGAGAACTGCGCAACTGCTGATTAGAACATTAGCTTGTGGCAGATAAAAGTCTGTTGAACTTTTGGAAAAGTACATTCAATAAATTATTTTTTATTTTGATTTTGTTGTTTTGCAGTATTCGGTTTTTGAGCAGCAGCAAACGACGCCAGTGCTGATTTTACTGCTGCGCTGCTGCTTCAAAACAAACAAACAAACAAGTCTCTCTCATACATACACGTTCGCTCTCGCAAATTCACTCTCGCGCTAGTACAAGGTGTATGTTATCAGGGGAGGTAATGAAAGGAGTGTGACATATTATAAAATACATCCGGCTGCGTGAAAATATTACGAGGCAAGAGGACTTTCACTGTATGTAATTTGTACGAATAGCTAAGCTAATCCACTCCCTAAACTGCGACTCGGACTCTCGAAAGAGTGCGGCTCTTAGAACGCTCCACCTTATAGGAAAACACTTTGTCTGGTCTGGTTGTGGACGCTCTCTCCCAGCTTGCACGTGTATGCGATGCTAAGAGAGCGTTCACCACCACCGCTTACACGTAAGCTCCAGCGCTTAAGAATGGAACGCAAGAAGCGGGCTGAGGGGCGTGAGAGAGAGGTGAATGACAGACAGACGAGGAACATAAGAGAGTGGTGGCGCTGGTGGGAGGGGGAGTAAATAAAGCGGCGTTTCTGCCGCCACTGACGTCAACGAATGGGGAGATGTGGCAAGCTTTTTTTTGTTTTTGGAAAACTGTTCACATAAATCCATGCAATTATCCACAATACCTGAACAATTTTACCTGATTTTGAGGGCTTTCGATTGTATATTGCATATGTACACACATATGCACCTCTGCATACACCAACACACACAAATAAATATGCACTTTACAGTGTTTTTTTCTTCTTTCAATTTGGGCACCGCAAAAATGAAAACAATATTTTGGTAGGCAAGGCGAATTAACACATACTTATCGACTGGCGAATTTCCTCGAGCTATAGATCAGCATTTATTCAGATTTTTTTGATTTTCGAAACGCGATTTGTGGTTGCGGGAAAAGTAACAAAAAAAACAAGAAAATAATTGTTTGTGTGATTTTTGATGGCTACACTGAGCTTACTGTTAATTTGCTATTCACCCCGGTACGGGATAATAGGCAACAGTGTGTACACAGCTCCAGTGGTGCTGACAGTGATGCGCAATCGTTGCGCGCCAAATATATTTTTAAAATATGTTTTCCATTTGATTTCACATTGCTATAAATCGTAATAAAGCAAACAAAAAAGTGATTTTCCATTGTGTAATCCATGTAAATTCCGTCACAGTTCTTTTAATGCTAGTAATAAGATAAAATTTTACCAAAATTCATTCGAGTACGGCAACGCCGAGCTGTTGTTCGCTGAAATACCAGAAGCTAGATATGGCTATATTTTGATGAACACCTTTACGAATAATGAAATGAAAATTAGTGTTTTAGGTAAGCCATATTGTAGAAAATTGTTTAATCTATCGTAAATAAATAAATGTTTAGTGCTGAAGATGCTAGCTAGTAATATTAAACCGAATATCAAATTGAAGAAAAAAGTCGTTGCGATCATCCGGTATTCTTTTACAAATGATAAGGTATATTTCTAACTGTCAGATTGGCTGGGTCACACTGCGTTTCACTTTTTTGACCACCCTGTTTAGGTCACACACCTTGCATATTTTTATAGTGTGTTTAGTATATTTCGTATATTTTTAGTATTTTCCAGTATTTTTTAGGACGCTTTATGGGCCTAACCCTCTTGTGCTAATCCACCAATGTAGAAAATGAGTAGAAATGCTATTTAGAGCCATGTCCCAGGCCACATCGAATACTAATTCGTGAAGAGCATCGAATTCCTAGTGGTTTGGCTTCCCCAATCTCAATTTATTCAAAAATGTCCGAAAAAAAGGCATGTCACAAAGTGGGTAACGGCAGTTTTTCACACTGCCGCTGCTATGGGGCTCATACAAAAACAACGGCCAAAATTTTTCTGAAACGTACACATTTTCTCGCTAGAGGTCTCTGTCGAATTTTACATAAATATGTAGTTAATTTGTAGCAAATGTGTAGTTAGCACACGCTAACTACACAGTGACCCATATAAAACATTAAATTTTTCATCAGAATACCGCTCCTTTATCTGATTAAACCTTATTTATGAAAATTTCAAATAAAAATGAACACTTAAAATTAGCAAATCTTTCAGGAAATTGATTAATTAATCGTAGAAAAATATATGTTAAGCGCTGAGAGTCTTAGCTTGCTAGTAATATTAAACCGAATATCAAAATCGAGGAATCGCATCTCGTCGTGTCCGTCAGTATATGTGCGGTATATTTTGATAAGGACAAGGTATATTTCAGGTTTCACACTGAAATATACTCAAACACAAAACAGACCGTCAAAATTTTGCGAATATTATTTCTGGAGTCTGCACTCAATTGCAGGGGCATTGCGGCGTTGACGGTGGGTATGGAGTTGGACATGGAGGAGGTGGTGGCTGTCGGCAGCCCCGGCGCGGAGACCAAGACCGGCATGGCAGCAGAAACAGCCGGCGAATCGCCGCCCAAAGTGGAGAAAGCGAAGAAGGTGCACAAAGAGTGTGCAAATGGTAAGCCGAAAGCTCGCTCAGACAGACAGACCAATGGATAATAAATGAATCTGATCCCCAAAGGTACAGGCTCGGTGTCGCCGGAGCAGACGTGGCGTGGCGTGCCCATTGAGGATATACACCGCGGCCGGCCGCTGTTTCAGCTGGAGCATATGGGTGCCGTGTCGCCCAATAGCTTGCACCGCGTCATGCACAAGCATCCCATACGCGAGTCGATGGAGGTGCCGCCGCGTCCGTTTAAGGGCGCCGGCAAATGGGACTCGGACCATGTGCGTCTGCCCTGCGCCCCGGAGAGCAAATATCCACGCGACAATGGCGATGGCAGCACAACGATCGGCTCTCGCTGGGAGATGATCGAGCGGGCACTGCTGCAGCCGATTGCCAGCAGTGAGCAGCTCCAGGACGCGATACTCTCCTACAACACAACGTACAAGGGCAAGTGGAATTTTCGTGCACTGCACCAGCTGCTCGAGGAGGAGCTGGACGAGAGCGAGACGAAGGTGTTCTTCGAGGATCTCCTGCCGCGCATCATTCGTCTGGCCCTGCGTCTGCCCGACATCGTACAGGCCTCCCTGCCCCTGCTCAAACAGCATACGAACGGTATGATCACACTCACCCAGCAGCAGATCTCGTGCCTGCTGGCCAATGCCTTTCTGTGTACCTATCCGCGTCGCAATACGCTCAAGCCCAAGTCGGAGTACAGCACCTTTCCGGACATCAATTTCAATAGGTGAGTGACAGAGAGAGAGAGAGAGAGAGAGAGAGTGGCTTTCCATATGCAGGAGCTTTATATTCCTTCCCCCTCCCATCCCCCACACAGGCTCTACCAATCGTCGGGTGCTGCTGTGCTGGAGAAGCTCAAGTGCATTATGCACTATTTCCGTCGCGTCTGTCCCACGGAACGGGATGGCAGCAATGTGCCCACTGGCTGTGTGACATTTCTACGTCGCAGCATCGAGCCGGACCAAACGACGATTTGGAATCAAGTAACACAGCCACTGGGCGACGTGCCGTTGCATGTGAATGCGGCCGGAACGATTGAGGATCAGGGCGTGGGCCTGTTGCAGGTGGATTTCGCCAACAAGTATCTGGGCGGCGGCGTTCTCGGTCATGGCTGTGTGCAGGAGGAGATCCGTTTTGTCATTTGCCCGGAACTGTTGGTGAGCAAACTCTTCACGGAGTCCTTCGTCCCACGGAGGCGCTGATGGTGCTCGGTGCGGAGCGCTATAGCAATTACACGGGCTATGCCGGCACCTTCACATGGTCCGGCAATCACGAGGATCTGACGCCGCGTGACAGTTCGCGACGCCGCCAGACGGCAATTGTGGCCATCGATGCGCTGCAGTTTGCCAATGCCACACATCAGTATCGCGAGGATCTGGTGGAGCGTGAGCTGAATAAGGCGCACAGCGGCTTCATGCATGCCGTGTCCATGTCCAGCGAGCCACCGGGCGTGGCCACGGGCAATTGGGGCTGCGGTGCCTTTGGCGGCGATGCTCGTCTCAAGTCGCTGCTGCAGCTGATGGTCTGTGCCACACTGCGCCGCCCGCTGGCCTACTACACCTTCGGCAACATCCGGCTGCGCGACGAGCTGCACGAGATGTGGCAACTGTTCCGCAGCCAGGGCACCACCGTGCGTCAGCTGTGGACCGTGCTCCGTCGCTTCGACTACAGTCTGCGCTCGAATCCATCGCCGTCGAGCCAGTCAGCAGCGTCCAAGCCCAATCTCTATGACTATATACGCGATGAGCTGAAGAAGAAAACGCCACCATCATCGTCGGGTTCCACGCCGCAGCCGATCAAGAAGCTGAACACCGCCAGCAATGAACAAAGTCCCGAGCTGTTTGCCTCGCAGGACGACTCGACTTGCTCACCGGCCGCCCTACTGCTCTCCGACGATGAGGAGGCGAATGCCATGATGATGGCCGCCAGCCTGGAGGCCACGCCCAGCGAGAGCAGTCAGGCAGGAGCAGGAGCAGCAGCAGCAGCTGGAGGCTCACCCCCAAAGGCAACTGCTCCTAAAATGCGACAACTGTCGCTTTTGGATATGCTAGACAGCCACTACGATCAGGGCCAGGCCTCGAAGCGTCCGCGTCCACCACACAGCAGCGTCACGGGCCAAGGCCCGGCCAAGAGTCGCAAGGAAAATGAAGACGATGGGGCGGAGGCCACACCAAGTTAAATGGCATGGGCGAGTGGGGGGTGGGGAATTTTGACTAAGTGATATAATTCTAAAAGGTTTTTGAAACACCTAAACACATCGAGAGGAAGAGAGAGAGAGAGAGAGAGATAGAAAGGATTAGTTTATGGGACTGCAGGACGAAGGTACAAAAGCAGCTGCTCAGCATAAGTTTCAAGCATTTAAGAGCAATGTAGTTAAGTTCATTTAGTTGTAAAATGAAACTGTTAGTTACGCTTGAGAATTGAAAACTTTTGTTGCTACAAACCCGTTGGATAAACTTAAGCTAAAACTATTTATGGAACAAATGCGCAAGTGAATGAGGTTAAGGAATCAATGGCATGTTGGGCAAAGACCAGAGACCATACAGCACAACACGCTTCACCCAAAAACTAAACACTATTTGTCCCTAGTAACGCTTACTTCTGCTGTTATTTTTTAACATGTATCAAGGCTTTATTTTAGACTGAATCGGCCTTCGCCCTATTCATTGATGCCCATTGATTCCTTGAGCATATTCACATTTGAGATTGAGTTTGTGTAGGAATGCTTGCCACAAACCCTAAGGTTTTTTCGGCAACAAAGTTTTAGTGCCCGTCGCGTGCTGTCAGCATGTGAATTTTATTAGTAAGATTTCTGCAATTTATATTTTCAAATTTGGAGTTGCATTCTATCAATGAACAGAATGTGCGAATAATTAAATTCTGCATTTTGTGGGCATTTATTTTTTATACATATATGTATTTGCATGCATAATGTATTTAATTTAAATAAGTTTTAAAATTTCAAAATCTTTCTTATTTGTTGAAGCTTTCTCTCTCTCTCTCTCTCTCTTTATCTCAGTGTGTTATGGTAACCAACAAAAATATAAATTAGAAGAAGAAAAAACGTCACTCAAAGAGTTTTAGAACTTTTCAAATGTTTTTTTGTTTATATCAAAATACAGTTAAAATGTAGAAACCAAATTGTAAAACCAATTGACAGTACACACAGTTATATGCCGTACATGTATACATACATACATACATACATATATTATTGTAGGAATGTATAGAAATCTAGATATTTATTTATTTTCTTTTTTTTATGAACCTTGACGATTCATAAACTTTATTCATTTAGATTCACACAGTTGTACACACACCCAACACCAACAACACCACGACAACAACAGCAAAGAAAAACAACAACGACAAAACATATAAAAAAACAAAACAAAACAAAAAAAGCAAACATTTATGTATATCAATATATTTATATGTATCTGTAGAACAAACAAAGGAAAAGGGAAATCAATAATGATTGCGCCGCTTATTGGAGGGACAATATTCGGCATATTCCTCCCAGGTACAGCCAGCCTTGGTGCAGCATTCATTTGTGATCGATGGAGCATTGGAGCGACGTGTCCTCAAGAACATATTGGCAAAGTTGACATGCAGCCAAGTCGATGGGGGCGTACCAGCTGAAAATAAATTTATATATATAACTGAAGCAGGTGGGCAGGAGGTTGCTCAATGGATCATCTTACGTTTTGTGTGGGAGCTCTGCTTGAGCCAGGCCTCGTCATTGCCCGTTCGCTTGCGATTGCGTCGCGTTAGACGGTAAATGTCCTTCTCGCAGGCCCAGTATAACTGACGGATAAGCTTGTCCCGGCAACGGGAATGCGTCTCCCCATGCCACACATTCTCCCAGTCCGACTGCGAGCTGCAATATTAATTTTAAATCAATTTAAAAGTTATTTTTTCGTCTATGACTTTGCAACACTTTTTTGGAATGCTCTGCGGCTCACACAAATCTCTTGTAACCTTTGCTTAAGTTCAAGCCATTTGAATAAAAAATATTTTTGATTAGAAAATAATTGCATTCGCGCTTAAAGCTCTTAGTAACATTTGGATAAACCCCCTGAGGAAAATATTCCACCTAATTCTGGTAACCCTCCAACGATTTGAGACAAAAAACGTTTTAAATTAATTAAAAGCGTTATGTTAACCACTTTGAGTTGATTTTAGTAATTTTCTAGCACAATTTCTTCACAGATTTTTACTCGAAATAAATACGGAAAACTTTGATGGCTCTAGGACCATTTGGGGGCTCCACATAATGCCTCCTGGAACCTAAATGCAACTAAAAAAATTAACTCACCGTTCACGAAAGAGCAGCTCGAGTCCTTCCTCGGTGTGATGCAGTGCATCGGAGGTTTGAAATAGCTGCAAAATGAACAGCAGTACGGCACCGCATAGGGTCCAGTTCCTGGGACCGATGCCAGTCGATGGTTGGCCCATGATGATGGGTGAAAAAAATTCTTGTGCTGCTGCTACAAGATCCTTGAATGTCGCTGCTGTATGGTGCGGCTCACACAATGGCCGCTTGGCAACTGAACCGTTTGGCCGGTGTGCGTTCCGGTTTTGAAATATAACCGAAGATGGCCGCGGCGGCGACAGCGCGTACCACGGTCAAGGCGGCGGCGTTGGCGGCCAACTGTCGGGCGTCTGCATAATTAAATGACCTGACACCGCGGATGCTATTCGAGCTTATTTGAAGTAATGAGCCCAGGCAACATGGCCACCAAGAGGGGGTTGCATCCACACACACACACACACCCACCCAAACACCTCATACACCTGATACACCACAGGCAATGCCCGTATGTACATACATACATATAATGAAGAGCAACGGCAGCAATTGCGTGTGTTGCCAGTGCCGCTTATTGCCTTGTTTATTTGTGGTCCGTTCAATTGGGCCCCAAAGTTAACCCTGCAGCCTCCTGTCACACATGTTACCTGTTGCTTCTACTGCTCTCCTGCTTTCTGTTCCTGGGGGTCGGAGCTAACAAAACAACATAAAATCGAACAACTTACGCTTGTTGCTCTCTCTTTTTTGTTTGCCTCATAAAAATCGGTGTCTGCACTCGACTTGTGTTCTCATTTCGAAATTCGCATAAATTGTCCAATATTTGCACGAATTTCAATGCAACCCACACAATCTTCAGGCACAGTGGTTGTCGCTTAGGCTAGAGAATTTTAAAAATTTATTCGGAATTTTTAAACTGCAAATGGACAAACTGATTGACTGATAGATGTTTGCTATCTAATAAAAATATCTTAAAGTTTGCTTATTTTTAGAATTAATATTTCCATTTATTTAAAATTTCAACAAAAAATTGTATAAAAGCATTTATTATAGCTTACCTTTAGCCTTTGCAGTATTCATTGAATATATTACTTGCTTTGCTGTGACCCACTGTTGTTGGGTCAGTGTTCCGCCCACACACACACAGAGAGAGAGGAGAGACAATTGCTTAGCTAAATAATGTCACTGTTTACACATGTTGTCCCAATTTATGCAGTACCATCGCAGACCTGGCAACTCCACCCAGCCAACCATCCACCCATTTGCACCTTTCACGCCTTCATTTTCTCGGCTCAGTTCTGAGTTGACTTTGCCAGTGGCTGGTTGCTGCTTGGTTGGTGGTTATAAAATTAAGAGAAGCCTCCTCATATGTTCTTTGTTCTTTCTATTTTTTTTGTGCTTAGTGGACAGTGTAAGAACACACTTGTGTGTGTCAAACAAGCTGAATAAAGCCAGAAAAGTTCCAGAAGTTTTAGCTAAGCCTGAAAAACTATAAATACGAGTACGTGCCCATTTTGTTAGATATTTCATTTGTAGAATTTAATGTTTAATTGGTTTAATCTCTGACGTTCTTCGAAGGCTCGTGATCTGCGCCTGCGTGAACTTCTTGGGCATCGCACAAGTCTGCCTAAATAATTTATTTTAGACGTACATACATATGAACTATTAAATGTTATATTAATTATTATTAATTAAGTATATTATTATTGTTCAAAGACTAATTAAATTTCTATTCTTAGTTCGTGTTCGTGGACAAGCCAAAACTAACTTAAAAATTTATAGAGGATATAGGAGCCGGTTCTTACGAGTATTTCAAATCATATCTGCATTCCATGAATAGATTTATCCGAGCAATGCAGAACTATTTTAATTATTCATACATTTAATATACTTTTTTGTTACATATGTATAAACACTTTATACCAATTGTTTTGATATTCTTTTTTATACCCGTACTCAAAAAGAGTTAAGGGGTATACTGTATTTGTGGTAAATGTGGATGTGTGTAACGCAGAGAAGGAACATTTTCCGACCCCATAAAGTATATATATTCTTGATCAGTATCAATAGCCGAGTCGATAGAGCCATGTCTGTCTGTCCGTCCGTCTGTCCGTCTGTCCGTTTGTCCGTCCCCATGAGCGCCTCGTTCTCAGAGACTATAAAAGCTAGAGCAACGAAATTTTTTTTCCAGACTCATGTGATATCACACTGTTACAAGTGTATTTCAAAATTTCGCCCCGCCCCCTTCCGCCTTCACAAAGGACGAAAATCTGTGGCATCCACAATTTTGAAGATACGATAAAACTAAAAACGCAGTATCGTAGAGAATGACAGAGAATGACCATATCTATCAGATTGCCGAATCTGAACCAGATCGGATCATTATTATAGCCAGAATAAAGAAATTAATTTTCAGTTGCTTCCCCACCTCCTCTGGCGCTGCTGACGCTATTCATTCTCTGTCTCGCTCGCACACACTCTGCCCTGTGCAATGCGCGAGCAACCCCTAGCGGAGGAGATGTAGAATCTAAATGGTATATGTAGAATATTTGTTCTAGATGTATTATCTACATTTTACATGTAGATGTAGTTGACAAATGTAGCAAAAAAATGTAAAATGTAAAATTAAAATTTTTTTTTAATTTCAATCATAAGCTCATAAATTTATATACTGACTGAGTACGGGTATAAAAGTAGAGTCGCGACTAGAAGCGACTCACGTTCCTTCTCGTTTATTCTTTGAGTCTATTCTTAATCATTATCGTTGGAGCGTAGGTGCTTAAACCTAACCTATAAATCAGGGGTCGGCACCCAGACTCACATTTTTTTGTGCGTTTGTCTGCGACGACATCACACATTCTCTGCTGCGAAAGCCGAGCAATCGTGCATAGGGCACGAATGCTTCGCTGCCGCTGCGAGCAAGCAGAATATGAAGGCCGTTTGTGTATAGCCCGAAGCTGACTTGGCTTCTCCACCGCTACGTCAGCCGGGCAGAATTACAAAACCACTTCGTGTGGTTTACTCTGTACGTGTGCCGACTGCGCTGCCTGAAATTTGGTCCTATGCATAGTGCATACGACGCTGCCGGCCTCTGCTTTAATTTGTTTGGTTTCTATGAGGTTATAATGATGAGGCCTATAATTTTGAGCTTCAGAAGCAGAAGTTGCGCACTCTTGAATATGACTGTTCAGGTTATAAGCAACCATCTGACCGCAACAGCTTCAAGGAAAAATGGGATAGCTTTGCTGGCCAGCATTCAGAAGCTTAAAGTGTATGGGCTACACACGAAGCGAAAACACGCCGGAGCCCGAATAAAATCTGAAACGCCCCTTCAAGTCCACCTTCATATACGCATTTGAGTGACTACTCAAAATCGAGAAATCGGCAAAGAACACTGAACAGTGTGCACCACACCAAAGCAAGCGCGATTTCAAGCGATCTATGCGCACTTGTATGGAAGAAGGCGACAAAAAGAGCTCTACTTTACATACAGGTCTATGATTTTCACCACACGTTAGTGAAAAACCAGAATACTATTTTGGGAGTGGTTATAAGCCCATACGCCCTTCTTGGTGCCCGTATTTATATATTTAATAAAAAAAAGCGCCACAAACTAGAATGCCGCCACTGTGCGATACTCGACAGCAATGTGAGAAAAAGAAGAGTTGGGAATTATAAGGTAAAACACGAAGCAATATGCAGTTGCTGCATGAACAAGAAACATTTTAACTGCAAGAAAAATAATAAAAATAAACCAAATAATAATTCAATTTTACAGCCATCTATATTCGTTTGATATTTTTCATTCATTCCTCTGGCTGAAACCAAGACTTGGTTTTTATTCTACTTCTGACTCAGAATGCCGCCACTTTGCGATACTCGACAGCAATGTGAGAAAAAGAAGAGTTGGGAATTATAAGGTAAAACACGAAGCAATATGCAGTTGCTGCATGAACAAGAAACATTTTAACTGCAAGAAAAATAATAAAAATAAACCAAATAATAATTCAATTTTACAGCCATCTATATTCGTTTGATATTTTTCATTCATTCCTCTGGCTGAAACCAAGACTTGGTTTTTATTCTACTTCTGACTCAGAATGCCGCCACTGTGCGATACTCGACAGCAATGTGAGAAAAAGAAGAGTTGGGAATTATAAGGTAAAACACGAAGCAATATGCAGTTGCTGCATGAACAAGAAACATTTTAACTGCAAGAAAAATAATAAAAATAAACCAAATAATAATTCAATTTTACAGCCATCTATATTCGTTTGATATTTTTCATTCATTCCTCTGGCTGAAACCAAGACTTGGTTTTTATTCTACTTCTGACTCAGAATGCCGCCACTGTGCGATACTCGACAGCAATGTGAGAAAAAGAAGAGTTGGGAATTATAAGGTAAAACACGAAGCAATATGCAGTTGCTGCATGAACAAGAAACATTTTAACTGCAAGAAAAATAATAAAAATAAACCAAATTAAATTTTACTAAATTTAAATTTTATTCGTTTGATATTTTTCATTCATTCCTCTGGCTGAAACTAAGACTTGGTTTTTATTCTACTTCTGCAGAAGAATAAAAAATTTTACAATTGTGTGAACATATTGAATTTGCAGTTAAACGGCTTTTCCCTATCCATTTATTTACAATTTTTTATTACAGATTTCCAAAATATATTTATAATATTTGCATTTGCGCAAAAAGTTTGGCACTTTTCTTAGTACCGAACTTTCTTCTTTTATATGTGATATTGGTTTGAAGCCGTGTCAGACGCGCAGTCGGCGGCATTTTCAAAGCACAACTTCAAGAATATCTTATAAAATCTACAACTATTTTACGCATTGCTCTACACCGGGAATCGAACCCAGGAACGGACAAACAACATCAACGGGCTGTCAGCCCGTTGTGCCACAGCCGTTGGCGAAATGGCAGCGGAAAAAGCGACTCATACTATGCTTATGCAGTGTTGTACAATTCCAAAATTAATTTACGTAATGGAAGTCAAAAGCTGCCCTTGAACAGACAAGGGCGTTCCCATGGGGTGGCAGTGGGGGAAGCTGTCCCCTTTTTAGCATACATTTTAGTTGAATATACGTTGGAAGTTTTTGCTGTTGTTAAAGTTGTTTATATGATTCGAGAGACAGAGCTCGAATCTGTTTTTTGTCCGACCATTTGATCCCATTTCATTCTGCAAATTTTCCAATTAAATGCTGCGCGTGCTCCCATAGAAGAAACGAAGATATTTAAATGGGCGCACAGAGCAGTCAGAGAGTGCAATCAGATAAGGAAGAAGACAGTAGCAGTAGCAGTTGCAGTGACGGAGATGGCCATCATTGAAACTGTCAAGAGACAAAGTGACTGAACAATTGACACACTCTCGTCTCGTGTCTCGCTCTCCATTGTCCACAGTCCACAGTTTTTGGTTCCTTCTTGGTCTTGCATGGTCTCGATGCTTTCAATAAAATGCTTGACTTGATGAGACACTGAGAAGGGGGAAGAGCTGGTGGGAACGAGAGTTATGGCTGAAGTAAGAGGAGTAAGGAGTAAAAGAGATGAAGAGAGGCATTAAATAGTTTGCAACTTTGCCCTTTCTTGCTGACCACACAAAACTTCAATGCACAAAAGCTATGAAAAAAATATGTGACCAGAGAATATTAAATTTATATGCATTTGCATTTGCATTGCTACTCGGTGCTCGGTACTTTTATTTGCATGCCACCCTCCGCCCACTCTGCTCATGGGGTATGCCGCTGACGTGACACTGCATTAAGGATAATGTTGATCATCAATTTTTTGTTGGAGTTTGATGCCGGGAAAAGCACCTGAATAATGAGCCACTGAGTCGAGCGACTGATGGCATTGTTGCATGCCTGCCGTTGGCTGCAAAATATGGAAATTTGTGAACGAAAAAATATAATGGAACGAATTTCGAATCGATGGTGACACGGTAGTGTCAAGATAATACGATTTTTTATATGCCGCAAAAGAGCATATTGCATTTATTTCGAGTGTTTTTTCATTAAATTTAAATTGAAATGAAAAGTTTCTCGATCATTAACACATTTGTGGATCTGTGAGTCTCTTCTTGAGGGCCTTCACAGAGGGAATCATTTACGATACACCTCCCCTCACACGTTCAGAAATAAGAAAGTAGGCCCTTCCTATTCGAATCGTTGTGTCACTGCCAGTTCACTCATTCAGTTTCTAATACTAACCCAAAGTATTTAAGTCCACATCGAAATTTACGGACAAATTTTTGATATATTTTCCGTTATTATTTCGTGATGGCGAACTCCTATCATAATTGCTACGATTCAGTCCACCACACCGCCCACTTGAACTTCGTACAGGACTTTCGGGAGACCTTTGCCTACGATGGCATGAGTGCAATGGAATTGATAAACAATGCCGCGGATGCCTGGCAGGGGTTGACACCCGCAGAAAAGGAGCCGTTCGAGAGGGTATGTCGCATTTTGTTGGGTTCCAAACGGGCTTATGCCGTGTCTTCCCTCCCATAGAAACAATACCTGGCGGCTCGCAAAGCTGAATTGGATCGTGTGAAGAACGGGGAGTCCATGTCTGTGCTGTGGGCCCAGCAGAAGAAAGATTTCCGCGAGCTGGCACTGCGCGGACAGTCCAATTTCATGGCCAAGTCCGAGGTGATCGAGTTTAGATGGGGACATAACAAGTTTGAGAAAGACGGGGGGGCCCAGTCCAAGGGGGACGATGACGCCTCGTTGTTCAAAAATAAATCCAGCAGTCAATGCAGCGTCTTGGGCGTGTTCCTGGGCAAGTGTCGTTCAAAGCCGCATGACCCGAAATATAATTTGTTATCAATGAAATTTTAGGTTTTTTAATGTATGTATTTTATTTAGATTCCAAACATAGCAATGGAAGTGCACGCGATAGCCAAAATTACAGCCAAGGGGAAAGCTCTACTGCGAGCCGCCAAACTGAGACTCCTCCCAAGCGGCGTAAGTACTTTCATATATGTACATACATATGCCATAGATTCTTTAAAAGCCTAATTGTCTGCCTCGTCGATTATCTCCACAGCTCCGTACTCCGACCATTGAATGCCGTCCGCCCGCCCGAACCAGAGTCGCAGATTAAACAAAATAATGAGAGACGCCTCCGCATACACAGATTCATCAATTTTATTTAACACAATGAACAAATTTTATTGTACATATACATTCATATACGAATACAATATCTTTTGCTGATCTTCATTTTGTTTTTATCATCTTACATTAGCTAATTATTTTTTATTAGGTTTTGCAGAATGTTAGAAAATAATAAACACATTATACATTATACAGGATCTGTTTTATTTATTTGTTTGGCTCCAGTTTGTGTGGCTAGGCGGCTAGTGAATACCCTACAGTCAAGCGGGCACATACATATATTTATGAAAAAAAACAACAAAAAAAACCACTCTTTTGTATTATTTACTTAAGATCTACAATATTTAAGTATTTAGTCATTTAGTTAATTTTGTATTGGTTTTAAATTTGTTGTCAAAATTTTGGTTTTTGTCCCCTTTTTTGTTTTGTTTTGTTTTAAATTCAAATATTTTTCAATTCCACAACTGTGCTAGGAATGCAGTAGGACATATACATATATATATATACATATTTATGTATATATGCATAGTATATGCATTTAACAGACACACACATATATGTATGTACAATGTACATATGTATATATTGTAGATATCTCTATGACTAAATACACGAGACGAGTTTTGCTCTGCTCGCCAGTTGCTGCTCCTCCAAGTACTCGTTCATAAATTATTCCGCCATAAATTAGTGTTCCTATTTGGTATGTTTAATAACATTTATCAATTCATCTTATGTTACAGTTTTTAATTCGGCAAGGCCGAAGCAACGCAAAATAAATTAAACCATTTTAACAAAAATAATAATTAAATACTTTGCCCCCCCCCCCCCCCATTGCATCATCGATTTTGCTTATTTAATAGTCAAATACATACATACAGATGTATGTACACATAAATATTGTTCGTATAGTATTCATAATCTATAATTTACATGATTAACTAATGGCGTAACAAAAACATGGTAAAACATGTCATGGGTCAACAATAAACTAATTTATGAGATATTTTGTTTGCAAACTACAAGCAATCGACTGGATGGGTACTCTCTCTTTTTGGTACTCAAAAGTATCTGCAAAATGGTTGCTCAATGATTTTTTAAATGAATGCAATACTCAAACCAAAACCAATTGGCTCTAGAATAACGTTTGGGCCTTAATTATGGGATTGCTGGCATGCCCGTTGTTAAGCCTCATATGCCCCTTCCTTACACTCAATTGGGTGGCTGAAATTAGCATTAAACATAATCCCAGCTGGGAATGCCACAGATGAACGATTTAATTAGCATAAAGAGTTGATGAAAGGATTATACGCATATATTCATTTATGCGTTTCATATGCAATTGAGCTTTAAGAGTATTAGAAAATATCAATTAGGACTTGTAGCTACTCGCATAATGTTTTGCTCAAACATTTATCAAGTATGCATGCACATACATACATATATATCTACAAAATATTATCTAAGTATTCATATAGGTTTCATCTTAATTACGAGTAATTTCATTAATTTTTTGTTGCGCTACTTTATAAATGTAATATAGTATATGATGGTATGGTATGGTTGTAATTGTATACCGGACATAAAAAACAATTAGGTTTCAAAAGTGTTTAATATAAATTTCAACTGCCACTCGATAAATCTCCTGTCCATTCTCTGGTCTCTTCTGGTCATGCAATTCCATTATAACTTTTACTGTGTATGTGTGTGTGGAGTTTTTTGTTAATTATAAATTTCTGCTATTCAACGCTTAATGGCTAAATGACACTCAGTACACAGAGAACAAATAGAAACGCACAGAAACCAAACGATTGGCAAACTCTGTTCTACATTTAGTTACAGGAATTTTCCATTAACTCGGCCTTGCACTTAAATCCTACTTTCATTCATTTTATTGGTTGTATGTCATCTCCTACTCTTTGCCTTTACCATCAATCATCCATCTGCAAATTGAAATTGGAATCTTCATTCCATCTTTATCAGTATTATAATTTTTCTTTTGTTTTTTTGTTTTATGTTTTCTTTCTTGTTTTCAATGTTGTGTAAATTTCATTTCGAACAATTGAATTGTAAGTTTCTTTTTATCAAATTTTTAGCAGGTTTCTTAATATTCTATCATTTGTTTTCTTATCAGCTTATTTCTCTAAAAGTTCAAAAAATTTTACACAGTGTCTTAATTACCGATTACATAAATATTATGGCAACTAATTAAAAATGAACAAATTTTAAGAACATATTCACAGAATTCATACATACATAAATCTTCTTTACAACAGTAACAAAAATATGACTATATTTTGCATAAAGAAAATCTTGAAAATTACATTTTAAAACCCACAAATTTAATTATATATAATAAGTGCAAACTAAACGGATACATTAAGTACATATGTAAGTAAATAACAAGGACAATTATATTCTCCTCTTGGACATAAATCGTTTAATATATTAAGTTTACTTGGGTGCGCCGTGTTCTCAGAATAATTTTTGTGTATTTCTTATTTATTTATATTTTATGTTTTTATTAAATTTAAATTCAAATTTTCCATTTCTTTGGTTGACTATTATCATCATCAAAAAATGTGGCCGACCATCAATGCATTTTATTCTTCAGAGCTGCAACATGGAAAAGAAATACAAGAGATACATAAGTCAAAAGTCACGAGAGTAACATTTTTGCAGTCTAATTAAAAATATATGGAATACCCTTTTTCGCAGCAAACTGTGCTAAAACAATTATGCAACTAAAATACAACATTTTAATTTAAAAACGAACATATAAAAATACTTCTATGCAAATGCAAACTTCTATCCTACAAATGCGTTGCAGCTTTTATGGCAAATTAAAATTAAACTATTGTAGAAATTTCTCTAAAACTGCACCAAATAAAATTGAAATAAATTATCACATACGAGTATGCAGTAAAAATAGGTCAACCGATAAGCTAGCCTCGTAGTGGTGGAACTTACCCGCTTAGAGCATTTCAATATTGGACGTTCCGTTGCCGGTTGCAGTACGCGTGGTCTTGGTCACCTGTTGATTGGTCAAAAGCGGCGGTGGGCTGCCACACCAGACCACCTTGAAGTAATGCAAGCAAAAAAAAACATAATAAAATAGCTGCAATTATACACAAAAAAAAAAAAGAAGTTGTCTCACCTTGCGGAATGCCTTGCGGAAATTGTCGGAGAGAAAGGCATAGAGTATCGGATTGATGCAGGAATTGGTATAGGCCACCACATGCGATATGATCTGGATGATGACCGACAAGTGACTGCCGCCGTACAGATTGAGCGCCTTTAGAACCAGTATGACCTTTGTTTGTTTTTTGTTACAAAAAGAGAGATGCACAAAGTAAGTTATCAGTGGAGATACATAGTCATAGCCACATAGTCACAGCCATCTGTTGGCATTGATAAATGCAATTTGCACATCTTGCCTCGAGTGTCGGATTGTGTGTGTGTGTGTGTGCGTGTAATTGTAATTTAATTTGTAATTTGTGAGCACATTGATTTTGTGCAAACACTTTGAATGCTGTCTGTCTGCCTGTCTGTCTGTCGCATGTTAAAGGAGTTTGTGCCGGCAGGCAGCAGCTGCCGCCAGCTTTGGCCCTGGCTTATTAAACGATTCAGCAAATAAATTCGTTCTAGAGTATGTTGGAATGGTGTTTTGGCCTGGGGTATCTGGTAAGTATCTGGAATCACAAATGTCAATTTATCGCAACTATCCGAGTGTCTTGGTTACTGTTTGCCAGCACATTTCAGCAGCAGCTGTTGGCTCTGCCTTCAAATTAAAGCACTTTGAATCTTAAAGCGATTAAAATTTTTGTGTGTCATAATTGGCAGAGTTCTATAAATTCTAGAAGTAATAGAAATGGCAGCATGGTACGCAATAGTGTGTGTATTTGTGGCCTGTTTTTGCACATATTTAAAGTCAGTACTAAATCTACGCCCCCATTGAACTATGTAAAACAGATCTGCCCACGCTTAATATATACAAAAAATATATGCAGTACTATTTTCTCCCATTATTCTTTCAGGGCTAACCGTCAATCAAATTTAAACAGAGCCCAGCCAAACGAAATTGACATTAATCAGTTTTTGTTCACTGGCAAATTGCGCTGGTTTTGCATGGGTTTTATTTATATATAGAACTTTGAATTGACAGTCTTTTTATCCATAAAAAATCATTAGAATTGCCCAATTAAAGCATGCAAAAATAAAGGAAAATATAAATTAATTTATATCTTTCTTTTTTCTACTGCAAGATGGTTGATCCGATTAGATCTACTTAGTATATAGTATACGGTATATGTATGTGTGAGTAGGTACATGATTTGAGTACTCACATGTATGGGCAGCCAGCATATGGCGAATGCCAATACGACAACAACTACCATTCGTGTGACGCGTCGCTTGCCCTTGCTGCAAGTAGAAAAGAGACATTAAAATATATAAGCGAATAGAGTCAGTTCAGCGGGAAGAGTGGAGAGATGGAATATAGTAGATATTGAGCATAAATTATGGCATAGTTTAATTTTGTGAATTTAGCATTGCATGGCGCTGCTTTTTGATTTATGAACTTTTCGTGCGAATGGCGAGCTCTAGCTAAAATTTAACATAAATTATAGGCAACATAATCTCTATAAAATAGGTGCTTGGCGTGCAACACTTCTGATATTTTTGCTTTAATTTTATAAGCTCTTTCGTTCACTCCTTTTACGTGACTTCTTTCCAGAGTTTCCGTTTAATAATTAAGTCATTGTTTTATGTTGCAACTTTTCCATTTGGCCGTCATTTAATATTATTTCATTTATGATAAAAACAAACTTTGCAAAAGTTGAGGCCATGAAGGTCTTGTCGAAAAACTCCTACAAGTTCGGGTCGAACTGAAGTTTTCCAGCTTGAACTACTAGTTGGGGAATTGTAGAAAGTTTCACTTGAAATTGATGGCTGCCTGACCCCCCGATCACGTTGCATGCATTTGTGGCAATGTTTTCCCCTGTTCAATTCCATTTAAATTTCCCCACAAAGTTTGCGTTAGTATTTAAGCATTAAATATTAAAGTTAATAATTAGTTGGCGACTAAAAGCACTAGCTAGAATATTTTTTCTAATTCTAATTTCCGTTTGTTTATTATAGTCATTTTTTTGTAAACTCATTTTTGTATTTAATATTTAAGAAAATTATTTGGAAATTGACATTTTTTGGTAGCCCGTTGGCGTTCGCTTTATGTCTGTGATGCAACTTGAATATTCAGAATTAATTTGACAAAAATTGTCCCAAAATAAATAGCAAATTTTATTCACATTTAAAAGCCTCGGCCTCAATGATTTATCTTTCGCTTTTTGCTATTACGAGTATTACATAGAGCTGGGCCTCTCATTGCTTCTTCTCTGGGGAAGTATCGCTCATGCGGAGCTGGCTTATGTGCCGTTGAACCCACGGTGCGGGGCACTTAAAAATGTATGAGGCAAATGCTCACGAGAGCCTGCTGCCCCTCCTTCTCCCTAGCCTAATAAAAAGGCATTCATCATGGCCCGCAGCCCTGGTCGCAGGTGCGTATAAAAAAAACGGACAGCAAATTCCCCATCTTGTCTAAGGCAGCCGGCACACGGTGCGTATGCGTGTTGTCTTTAGGTCTGAGCGGGGAGGGAGCAGGTATAGAGTGTGTACTCACCGTGACTCGGCGGATGGCTTGCAGCCTGGAGCACTTTTCCACAGACGCGCCAACATTCCCATATAGAGGAAGCAAATCAGCGTCAAGGGTGCCACATACGATGATAAGAAGAAGGAAACCTGCAACAAGAAGTAGAAGAACTATAAATATATGTATGTAGTTTAGGGTTGTCAAAAATATATCAAAATATCAATATATCGATATTTTCCCAAAAAAAAATATATTTATATCGGGATACTTTTTTGGCAAAATATCAATATATATATATTTTTGTTTATATATTTTGATATTTTTTATTCGGTCACACTCAAACAACGGTAAAAGTTAGAAATGTCGTCCGCACGAGATTTTTTCCGATTTTGATAAAAACACTGGAAAGTGCACTTTATGCAGCCGAGTTATTAAAACAAGTGGTAATTCGACTAATTTGATGTCCCACTTAAAAACAAGCATAATGATGCTTACCTAAAGTGTTCAAAAAAGGTAAAAAAGAAGGCGACTGAGTGCGTGTGTGCTTGTGTGTATGCACATGTACATTGTAGTTGGTCTATAAGAAAATTAAAGGCAAAGTCATACTGGTTCCTAGAACTCGACACAGATTTGGCATTAGTTTTAATTGCATTTTGCCACACAACCGAAATGCGGTCAACAATGGTCAAAGTTTTCTGGCGTGTTGGTGGCCACTCAATGGACACAATTAGGGCTGCTTCTGGGCATAAATGTTGGCCACATTTTCTTGGTTAACAAATAGAATAAGCGATGGATGGTTGTTGGCATGGGGTAAAGTTTTGTGGTCCAGCCGGTTCAAGAGATTTGAGGTAGGAGTCGAGTTAAGTTGAGTTTGGCAATTGTTTTGATGTTTGGGTGCTTAAGAATGAATGTGCTAACAATTGCCTTTCATTTCAATGTTCTAATTAATTGAATAAACGGCCGTATAGCTGTTTAATTTAGTCCATTAAGCAGGAATTATATGCCACAATTGATTGCCTAAAATGTTTCTAGTGATAATCATTTAATTTTACTGAATAATTTTAGCTTTTGAGTGTTTCATTTTAGGCATTGATTCATGACGAGTCGAGGGCGGTTTCTAGTCGTTTGATAGTTGACAGGTATAAGTTTCCCATCTGTTAAATAATTATTCAATTAATTATATTGAATTATAATTGTAATTATAATCAGCTCGCAGTATACGTAGGGTCTCTAGCAGGATCAGTTTTGCATTCTAGTAAATAAGCTTAGCTTAAGTGACTCATTAACGCATATTTAAAGCCATCTTGACTGTATAAAAAATATAAAATTAAGTAGAAAATACATAAAAACATTCATCAAACTCTCGTACTTATAATTTTCTGATTTTTTTAATTTTATTTTATTTTATTTGTTCCTTGAGAACATTTTCGTTTTGTGCGGCTGTTCATATTATTATTATTATTTTTTGTTTTTAGTTTTCTCGTTTCTGTTTCTGGTCGAAGGTTCTTGCCTCTACCGCAGCTGCCGCCCTGCCAGCGGCTTTTGTTTTTTGTTGTTGTTTGCATTCGAATTGTCAAAAGCGCTGACCCGTAATGCTGGCCAGATACCAGAAATGAGTACCCAGACACATTTCCCACCGCCTGTCTGCCACTGCCACTGCCTGCCACCAGCTGCCATCGCTTAGCCGTACATAGTTGCAACAGAACAAAAAAAAAATAAAAGAAGATACATGTCTGTGTATTTATATTGTGTAATAGTGGAGGGCATGAAAAACTGGCAAAAAAAAACCCAGAAAATAACTTTGCTGAATGGATTTGTTGAATGGACGAAAAACGCTTGAATATACACATAATGTTGCAGGGCCATTTCCACGGATATCCCATGCAGACAATAAACGGGGGCTGGGTCGCGTTGTCTGTGAATCAATAAATCGAGCAATGAATCCCTCAATCCTTCATAAAGGAATAATAACTCTGTTACGATCGGTAGTGAATTCTTAATGGATCTTTTACGATGCGATTGTTAAAACATCCATGGATTGAATACATTTGAGCAATCAACTGACTATAAATCAGTATTCGAACTGGCCATAAATCAATGAATACGCAATAAAAACCGATAAGTATGCGGAATGAATCACAGCTAAGGAAACTATGTAGCAGTAAAATAAGTAACTATAAGAATCGGCATAATCTTGTTTAATTTTTGTAAATTAATTTAAAGTCGTTGTTCCTTTTTCAGCCTACATATTTATCACTTTTCATTGCACATTTTGCATGCCAAACTTTAACGAACTTTAAGCCCTGCTTAACTTTTGTCATGCCCCAAATGGTCGCCAAGAGCATTGGCATTTAAAACTGGCTTCGTGTTTCGTTTCGGTTTGGTTCTTTGCATCCGTAAACGATATCCAATCAGCAGCTGCAGGCATCGCGGCTTCTTTCGGATGAGCTACGCTGAAACGGCTTAACTGAAGCCCTCAGCCGCGCGGCATTAAATTCATTTGGAGGCGCCTCAAGTTTTCAAGTGCGGGTTCGACTGCTTTCAGCCAAGTGTAAATGATTTAAGGGGCCGGCCCAACGCCAGCCAATGAATACAATAAAACACACTCGACGCTCGGAAAATATGCACAAAGGTGCAAGTCGAAAATAAAATATATATAGCCGCATAAATGGCGAAAAAAATCATCCACGAAATGAAAGAAAATTCGAAACAGGAGGAGCAGCAGCAGCAAGAGGAGCAGCAGGAGGTGGAAGGTAATGAAACGGAAAACGAACAGCAGAGAAAAAAACAGAATAAGAGTCAGAGTCAAAGTCTGAGTTGGCAGCAGTAGTGTTGGGGGGACAAATGAAATCGCGCATGCCGCAATTGTTAATAATCGTTGCCACACTGCCACGCCACCACCTTCACTGGGCACCGAGACTCGACGACTGCTTCTCTGAGCTGCGAGACGCATTCATTCATATTCAGCGAAAGACAGAGATAGGCAGAGAGAGAGAGAGCAGACGAGTGGTTAATGCCTGACAGCTATGGAATCGAAATCACTTTCTTGGGATTACGATTACCTACCCATGGCATGGCCCATGGCCAATGAACATGTCGTTTGTTATCGACAACGACAAGAAGGCCGCCATTCCGAGGACTGACATAATCCCCACTGACACATCTGGGCATGTAGCCCCCGGATCTGGGCTTAATGATGCCCTTCTCGCTGATTCTTACTGCTTCCGTCAGTCAGTCTGTCACACACTCTGTCTGTTTTTGTTTTTGTTATTGTTTCTTTTTTTTTGGCACCGCTGCTACTGATGCATTAATTAAAGTGTAAATTGCAAAGGAAATTGTTTGTAATGCCAGTCAGGTCGGTACAATAATGTTAATGATATCTCACGGGGGGGGGGGGGGGGGGGGGGGGCGACAGTCGCTGATGCGCAGCCCCGCAAATGCTGCAATTTATGGACACATTCATCCAGACAATGGGATTTATGCGCCGCCCCACACCGCCGCGTGATTAAACATTGTATGTTCCGACTGCTGGGCGTGCCCCCCCCAAGCTGTTTGCTCTGTTATTGTGCGCCCTCTTATTGTACGCTGAGACTGGGTGGGCCGGTCGACCGGAGTCGATAAGTGTGCAAAGCTGATTGCTATGAGAGCACTGATTGCTGATTGACACTGATAGTTATGAAACTTTTGGTGGGGGCATTGCTAGCATGGGCTGAATAATGTGAGACTGTGGAGATTTGGAGATTTTTTTCCTACCATTTTTAGCCTTTCCTTTCGCTTGCTCTTTACACTTTTAAAGTGAAAAACTTTGCACCCAAAAAAGAGACCAGGTTGCGTTTAAAAACGAAACAAAACGAGAAAGTCATTTGCCAGAGCAAATCATTGGCAAACATTGCCAAAATTGTTTTTTCTTTTACTATTTACATACTCGTCTTTAGAGTATTTTTTTTTTTCCTATTTCCAGACACTTGGCGTGTGTCAATGAGCCGCGACAAGTAGATGAATGTATTTAAATATCTGAGCACAGGATGTGGAGCCTATAAACTTTGACAAGCGGCGCATAAAACTTCATTTCATGGCCGGCCACTTAGGCAAAGATGAGCCTCTCTACACACACACAATGGATATTTCGCTATGAAATTTTACAACACAATCGCAAGAAGGTGGGGTGGGGCGCAGCCAATAAATAAAAGTTACTAAAACTTTGAAGGGAAACTTTTTTTGGTTGTTCGCCTTTAAACTTTATGCGCATCTCAATAAAAAGCCATAAACTAAAGTGTGTGCCATGCCATATAATAAATTTTTTTTTTTTTTCGTTTGTGGCCGGGGGCAGCTACCTCATACTCATACCCATAACTGGCTCATATTTTAGCATAGCGCCGAAAAATTTCGGCTGCTGCTCCTCCGCCAGGCACTCTGCGAAATTAATCAACTTGTCACGAGTTGCCTTGCCTTCATGCGTGTGTAAAAATAAAAATTATAATAAATAGAAAAAGTGATGGAAAGCTAAGCCAGACAGAGACAGAGACCCAAGCAGGCCCAGATGCGGCTTCTGCCTCAGCCCATAATAATTGTTTCGATCTTAAATGGAGCGAATCCTTAGAGGGTCAGAGTTGTGCACTCCGTTTACGGTTGAAGGGAGCCATGTGGCACTCACTGTCGGGCATCCGGACAATTAGGAGGAAAATGGGGTGGCGACTGGTGCAGCCTTGAAGTTGGTACTCCCATTCTCGCAATACATAAAGGTGTTTGATCTCTGTATGCATAAGTACATGGAGGGTGCTCTACGATCCCTAAATTTAAATTCATTAAATTTTATTTGAAAAGCAAGAGCCTCGGCTCTACTTTTATACCGGGTACTCCGTCGCCGAAATTGGAATCGGAGCCGATGCCCCCCCGTTTATTCCCTTCAGCCTAGAGCGCCAGCGCGTGGACGGCGCGTAGCGTAGCGTTCATTCTGTGGGTGCGGGGTGTGATATCATAGCAGTCTGGATACCAAATTTGGTTGATCTATCGGCTGCTGACTCGACAAATAAATCCCCAAACACTTCGAGTTCGGGGTAAAAAAATATTCGCCAGTCTTAAAATGGTTTGCTCCGAAATTCTGACGCTGCACCTCCGCGAGCGAGAGAGAATGCTAATGTACTGTACTGGCAGCTGTATATATCGCTCTCATTCTAACATATACAAATTAATGCACTGATACCCACGGCTAGCCAGGTCCGCCGCCATTTCTTTTTCTCTCGTATTGCTCAGTACCAGCAACCATTTTGTGTATACAAAGTAAATACATATGCAATGATGACCGAGAACACACACACACATCTGCAGTTCTGGTGTTGCTGTCGTTCGGCTGGCGTCACGTCATAGGCTGAAAGTGACGACAGCGAGACGACCGCTTCTAAGAAACAGTTTATTTGTATCAGTGGTCGGCACACACACACACAGACACACACACATACGCAAAGGTTTTCATTGCGCTATACAGAAGGCAAAACGGAACATTGTATTGGTGCTAAACACTGTGATACACATGTACATACGTGATATATCAGCGTCAGTGCTAGAATTTCACAGAGAATATAATCTTGATTTGAAAAAAGCCAAAAAGGGCTAAAACAGACGAAAAATGCACGCCAACAATAGAATATTTTGTGGATTTGTGTTCATTTCGAAGGGGCAGCCCCCCAACGACACAACACATAAGCCCTTCTTGATCATATGTACAAAGTTTTTTTTTTATTTATTTATACAAGTCTAAAAGGTAATAATAAAATAAAATAAATAAAATAAAATCTTAATTCAAAATAGTATCAATCATATACATTTTTTTCTTATGTGATGTGCAAAGTTTCCTTCACGAATTGCAAAGAAAATAGCTGCTAGACTTTTTACGCAACGACAAAATCCACCAGAAGTGCACTTTAAATTCCAAGCTAAAACTGAATTTATTTAAAAAATTATAAACAGCTCATAAAGTCTATTTTAAAGGCTATTCTTAAAAAATGCTAAATCTAACCCAAAATAAGCTAAAGTGGCAGCACTGATGTATATGTTAGTAAGGGGTGGGTTTTCTGCATGCCTCAATACGAGTGAGTGAGATACATACATACATATATAGGACGATTATTATGATTATGATTATGTTATGATTATTACGTGAGAATGTTTTCTTGCAGGGCTCGCACCTGAAATGTCGCATCAATTAAATTTCACTTCCCTATTGCGGAATTTAAATATAGGTACATACTCGAAGATGTCGTCCACCATTAGATTATGGCAGGACATAATATGGAATTTCAGCAAACTCGAATTGCAACAGATCATGCCACAAATCTGGCAGGTACAAGTTGAAATCACTAATCATGTGCGCTTACCAAAATAATCGTTGAAAATTGGCTCGAAAACGCAAACACATATATTTCTTTAAAATTACTCTAAAAAAATCATAAAATTTAAAATAAATGCTATGTATTGCAAAAGTTAAGCTTTAATAAAAGCATTAAACAAAATAAATTATATTTTTTTTTTGGAAAAATATAATTTCCGAGTTGCCGTGTTGGTCATGCTGAAAAATGTCATAAATGCACATCTCTAGTATACATGCCGTCCCCAGTAGGCATGCTCATCCCTAGTACATACGCACACGTGCGTTGCTACCCATACCATCACACATACATACATGTTATGTGTAGCTGCTTTTGGTATAAAAGGGCCGACGCCAGCGGGTCTCGGCGTCATTATTTTTAAATTTTCACCGTGTTCGGACCTCTTGCTCTTTATTATTTATATATTTTTTTTTAGCCATGCATTCAGCCTGATGTTGGGAGGTCCGTCAAAAAGAACTTCCTCGTCATCCTGAAAGATGGCCGACGCAAGGACGCAAGGCCCCCCTCGCGTCATTATTGCACCCGAACCGTTTTCGGCCGTTTCAGCCATGCATTCAGGCTGATGTTGGTTTGTTGGGAGAACTTCCTCGCAAGCGTCTTTAATTTACGTCTTTAATTAAAATGAATATTAATAATAATGCAATGGTTGTAAATGTGATTCAACAGAAAAACATATTCTTGACCAAACTAATCATGTTTCTGCACATGGATGATGAGGATGTGGACGAGGAGGAGATATTAGAATTGATATTTGTTTCGAAAAAACTGAAGCGTGGTCATTTGTGACTGCATCTACAAAATTTAATCAATGTTTTAAATAAAAATATAAATGATAGGACTTTTTAGAAGCGGTTCGGGACATTTTGGAAAAAAGATGTAGCCGAAAACAAAGATGCTGTTTAATGAAAATTTTATATCGCCATAGCATTGTATACTTTGGGCTGTTTTTTTGAGTACAGAATAGTCGGAGGGCTGTTAGCCAACAGCGTGTGCAATTTCCTGCATGAGTTTTGCAAAACACTCATCATAAACAAATTCCCAGAGGATAGTCCACAAACTATCTCACTTCTGAGTTGTTGTGCCTGAGAATATTTTGACATCAGATGTTTTGTTGTTGTTTTTTTTTCCATTTTCCTGTCTGTCATTGTTTACATTTTCGTAGTGAATTCCGATTTTTCGTTGTGAATGTCAAATATTTATGGTTGCATTTGACAATTATCGAAAAAATACCGCATGGAAACGTGCGAATTAGAAACATCCCAGATGGATGGCGGAATAACTGGGAAATTTTCGGAACGGCAAAACCTTACGGCCCATCCCAGAAATGGATGGGGGATGGTGGATGGTCGTCAGTGTGAAAAGGCTATAAGTCTTTCGGGTTTTGGTGAAGTTCTCCAAAGGAAATAAAAATTTATTTATCCACAAACTCTAATTCCTCTTTTGCACCCGAACTTGGGTCGTTTCAGCCGTGCAGTCAGACTGCAGACTTCACTCATTCTTGGAGCAATAGTTTTCTGAGGTTCAACAACTGATAATGATGACAATACTCGTAATACTCGTTTCCATGTTAAAATGAATTTTGGCAGGAGTCTTCGGACAGCGGCCACCCAAGCTGGGAAACTCGCCATCATTTGTTAGCTCATGGTTTAGTTTTTTTTTTAAAGAATTAAAAAAAATATCCAAAGGAAATGCAAATTTATTTATCTACAAACTCGAATTCCTCTTTTTGCACCCGAACTTGGGTCGTTTCAGCCGTGCAGTCAGACTGCAGACTTCACTCATTCTTGGAGCAATAGTTTTCTGAGGTTCAACAACTGATAATTATGACAATACTCGTAATACTCGTTTCCATGTTAAAATGAATTTTGGCAGGAGTCTTCGGACGGCGGCCACCCAAGCTGGGAAACTCGCCATCATTTGTTAGCTCATGGTTTAGTTTTTTTTTAAAGAATTACAAAAAATATCCAAAGGAAATGCAAATTTATTTATCTACAAACTCGAATTCCTCTTTTTGCACCCGAACTTGGGTCGTTTCAGCCGTGCAGTCAGACTGCAGACTTCACTCATTCTTGGAGCAATAGTTTTCTGAGGTTCAACAACTGATAATTATGACAATACTCGTAATACTCGTTTCCATGTTAAAATGAATTTTGTCAGGAGTCTTCGGACGGCGGCCACACAAGCTGGGAAACTCGCCATCATTTGTTAGCTCATGGTTTAGTTTGTTTTTTAAAGAATTACAAAAAATATCCAAAGGAAATGCAAATTTATTTATCTACAAACTCTAATTCCTCTTTTTGCACCCGAACTTGGGTCGTTTCAGCCGTGCAGTCAGACTGTAGACTTCACTCATTCTTGGAGCAATAGTTTTCTGAGGTTCAACAACTGATAATGATGACAATACTCGTAATACTCGTTTCCATGTTAAAATGAATTTTGGCAGGAGTCTTCGGACAGCGGCCACCCAAGCTGGGAAACTCGCCATCATTTGTTAGCTCATGGTTTAGTTTTTTTTTTAAAGAATTAAAAAAAAAATCAAAAGGAAATGCAAATTTATTTATCTACAAACTCGAATTCCTCTTTTTGCACCCGAACTTGGGTCGTTTCAGCCGTGCAGTCAGACTGCAGACTTCACTCATTCTTGGAGCAATAGTTTTCTGAGGTTCAACAACTGATAATGATGACAATACTCGTAATACTCGTTTCCATGTTAAAATGAATTTTGGCAGGAGTCTTCGGACGGCGGCCACCCAAGCTGGGAAACTCGCCATCATTTGTTAGCTCATGGTTTAGTTTTTTTTTAAAGAATTACAAAAAATATCCAAAGGAAATGCAAATTTATTTATCTACAAACTCGAATTCCTCTTTTTGCACCCGAACTTGGGTCGTTTCAGCCGTGCAGTCAGACTGCAGACTTCACTCATTCTTGGAGCAATAGTTTTCTGAGGTTCAACAACTGATAATTATGACAATACTCGTAATACTCGTTTCCATGTTAAAATTAATTTTGGCAGGAGTCTTCGGACAGCGGCCACCCAAGCTGGGAAACTCGCCATCATTTGTTAGCTCATGGTTTAGTTTTTTTTTAAAGAATTACAAAAAATATCCAAAGGAAATGCAAATTTATTTATCTACAAACTCGAATTCCTCTTTTTGCACCCGAACTTGGGTCGTTTCAGCCGTGCAGTCAGACTGCAGACTTCACTCATTCTTGGAGCAATAGTTTTCTGAGGTTCAACAACTGATAATTATGACAATACTCGTAATACTCGTTTCCATGTTAAAATGAATTTTGGCAGGAGTCTTCGGACGGCGGCCACACAAGCTGGGAAACTCGCCATCATTTGTTAGCTCATGGTTTAGTTTGTTTTTTAAAGAATTAAAAAAAATATCCAATGGAAATGCAAATTTATTTATCTACAAACTCGAATTCCTCTTTTTGCACCCGAACTTGGGTCGTTTCAGCCGTGCAGTCAGACTGCAGACTTCACTCATTCTTGGAGCAATAGTTTTCTGAGGTTCAACAACTGATAATTATGACAATACTCGTAATACTCGTTTCCATGTTAAAATGAATTTTGGCAGGAGTCTTCGGACGGCGGCCACCCAAGCTGGGAAACTCGCCATCATTTGTTAGCTCATGGTTTAGTTTTTTTTTAAAGAATTACAAAAAATATCCAAAGGAAATGCAAATTTATTTATCTACAAACTCGAATTCCTCTTTTTGCACCCGAACTTGGGTCGTTTCAGCCGTGCAGTCAGACTGCAGACTTCACTCATTCTTGGAGCAATAGTTTTCTGAGGTTCAACAACTGATAATTATGACAATACTCGTAATACTCGTTTCCATGTTAAAATGAATTTTGGCAGGAGTCTTCGGACGGCGGCCACACAAGCTGGGAAACTCGCCATCATTTGTTAGCTCATGGTTTAGTTTGTTTTTTAAAGAATTACAAAAAATATCCAAAGGAAATGCAAATTTATATATCTACAAACTCTAATTCCTCTTTTTGCACCCGAACTTGGGTCGTTTCAGCCGTGCAGTCAGACTGTAGACTTCACTCATTCTTGGAGCAATAGTTTTCTGAGGTTCAACAACTGATAATGATGACAATACTCGTAATACTCGTTTCCATGTTAAAATGAATTTTGGCAGGAGTCTTCGGACAGCGGCCACCCAAGCTGGGAAACTCGCCATCATTTGTTAGCTCATGGTTTAGTTTTTTTTTAAAGAATTAAAAAAAATATCCAAAGGAAATGCAAATTTATTTATCTACAAACTCGAATTCCTCTTTTTGCACCCGAACTTGGGTCGTTTCAGCCGTGCAGTCAGACTGCAGACTTCACTCATTCTTGGAGCAATAGTTTTCTGAGGTTCAACAACTGATAATGATGACAATACTCGTAATACTCGTTTCCATGTTAAAATGAATTTTGGCAGGAGTCTTCGGACAGCGGCCACCCAAGCTGGGAAACTCGCCATCATTTGTTAGCTCATGGTTTAGTTTTTTTTTAAAGAATTAAAAAAAATATCCAAAGGAAATGCAAATTTATTTATCTACAAACTCGAATTCCTCTTTTTGCACCCGAACTTGGGTCGTTTCAGCCGTGCAGTCAGACTGCAGACTTCACTCATTCTTGGAGCAATAGTTTTCTGAGGTTCAACAACTGATAATTATGACAATACTCGTAATACTCGTTTCCATGTTAAAATGAATTTTGGCAGGAGTCTTCGGACAGCGGCCACCCAAGCTGGGAAACTCGCCATCATTTGTTAGCTCATGGTTTAGTTTTTTTTTAAAGAATTAAAAAAAATATCCAAAGGAAATGCAAATTTATTTATCTACAAACTCGAATTCCTCTTTTTGCACCCGAACTTGGGTCGTTTCAGCCGTGCAGTCAGACTGTAGACTTCACTCATTCTTGGAGCAATAGTTTTCTGAGGTTCAACAACTGATAATGATGACAATACTCGTAATACTCGTTTCCATGTTAAAATGAATTTTGGCAGGAGTCTTCGGACAGCGGCCACCCAAGCTGGGAAACTCGCCATCATTTGTTAGCTCATGGTTTAGTTTTTTTTTAAAGAATTAAAAAAAATATCCAAAGGAAATGCAAATTTATTTATCTACAAACTCGAATTCCTCTTTTTGCACCCGAACTTGGGTCGTTTCACCCGTGCAGTCAGACTGCAGACTTCACTCATTCTTGGAGCAATAGTTTTCTGAGGTTCAACAACTGATAATGATGACAATACTCGTAATACTCGTTTCCATGTTAAAATGAATTTTGGCAGGAGTCTTCGGACGGCGGCCACACAAGCTGGGAAACTCGCCATCATTTGTTAGCTCATGGTTTAGTTTGTTTTTTAAAGAATTAAAAAAAATATCCAATGGAAATGCAAATTTATTTATCTACAAACTCGAATTCCTCTTTTTGCACCCGAACTTGGGTCGTTTCAGCCGTGCAGTCAGACTGCAGACTTCACTCATTCTTGGAGCAATAGTTTTCTGAGGTTCAACAACTGATAATTATGACAATACTCGTAATACTCGTTTCCATGTTAAAATGAATTTTGGCAGGAGTCTTCGGACGGCGGCCACCCAAGCTGGGAAACTCGCCATCATTTGTTAGCTCATGGTTTAGTTTTTTTTTAAAGAATTACAAAAAATATCCAAAGGAAATGCAAATTTATTTATCTACAAACTCCAATTCCTCTTTTTGCACCCGAACTTGGGTCGTTTCAGCCGTGCAGTCAGACTGCAGACTTCACTCATTCTTGGAGCAATAGTTTTCTGAGGTTCAACAACTGATAATGATGACAATACTCGTAATACTCGTTTCCATGTTAAAATGAATTTTGTCAGGAGTCTTCGGACGGCGGCCACACAAGCTGGGAAACTCGCCATCATTTGTTAGCTCATGGTTTAGTTTTTTTTTAAAGAATTACAAAAAATATCCAAAGGAAATGCAAATTTATTTATCTACAAACTCGAATTCCTCTTTTTGCACCCGAACTTGGGTCGTTTCAGCCGTGCAGTCAGACTGCAGACTTCACTCATTCTTGGAGCAATAGTTTTCTGAGGTTCAACAACTGATAATTATGACAATACTCGTAATACTCGTTTCCATGTTAAAATGAATTTTGTCAGGAGTCTTCGGACGGCGGCCACACAAGCTGGGAAACTCGCCATCATTTGTTAGCTCATGGTTTAGTTTGTTTTTTAAAGAATTACAAAAAATATCCAAAGGAAATGCAAATTTATTTATCTACAAACTCTAATTCCTCTTTTTGCACCCGAACTTGGGTCGTTTCAGCCGTGCAGTCAGACTGTAGACTTCACTCATTCTTGGAGCAATAGTTTTCTGAGGTTCAACAACTGATAATGATGACAATACTCGTAATACTCGTTTCCATGTTAAAATGAATTTTGGCAGGAGTCTTCGGACAGCGGCCACCCAAGCTGGGAAACTCGCCATCATTTGTTAGCTCATGGTTTAGTTTTTTTTTTAAAGAATTAAAAAAAAAAAAAAGGAAATGCAAATTTATTTATCTACAAACTCGAATTCCTCTTTTTGCACCCGAACTTGGGTCGTTTCAGCCGTGCAGTCAGACTGCAGACTTCACTCATTCTTGGAGCAATAGTTTTCTGAGGTTCAACAACTGATAATTATGACAATACTCGTAATACTCGTTTCCATGTTAAAATGAATTTTGGCAGGAGTCTTCGGACGGCGGCCACCCAAGCTGGGAAACTCGCCATCATTTGTTAGCTCATGGTTTAGTTTTTTTTTAAAGAATTACAAAAAATATCCAAAGGAAATGCAAATTTATTTATCTACAAACTCCAATTCCTCTTTTTGCACCCGAACTTGGGTCGTTTCAGCCGTGCAGTCAGACTGCAGACTTCACTCATTCTTGGAGCAATAGTTTTCTGAGGTTCAACAACTGATAATGATGACAATACTCGTAATACTCGTTTCCATGTTAAAATGAATTTTGTCAGGAGTCTTCGGACGGCGGCCACACAAGCTGGGAAACTCGCCATCATTTGTTAGCTCATGGTTTAGTTTTTTTTTTAAAGAATTAAAAAAAATATCCAAAGGAAATGCAAATTTATTTATCTACAAACTCGAATTCCTCTTTTTGCACCCGAACTTGGGTCGTTTCAGCCGTGCAGTCAGACTGTAGACTTCACTCATTCTTGGAGCAATAGTTTTCTGAGGTTCAACAACTGATAATTATGACAATACTCGTAATACTCGTTTCCATGTTAAAATGAATTTTGTCAGGAGTCTTCGGACGGCGGCCACACAAGCTGGGAAACTCGCCATCATTTGTTAGCTCATGGTTTAGTTTTTTTTTAAAGAATTACAAAAAATATCCAAAGGAAATGCAAATTTATTTATCTACAAACTCGAATTCCTCTTTTTGCACCCGAACTTGGGTCGTTTCAGCCGTGCAGTCAGACTGTAGACTTCACTCATTCTTGGAGCAATAGTTTTCTGAGGTTCAACAACTGATAATGATGACAATACTCGTAATACTCGTTTCCATGTTAAAATGAATTTTGGCAGGAGTCTTCGGACAGCGGCCACCCAAGCTGGGAAACTCGCCATCATTTGTTAGCTCATGGTTTAGTTTTTTTTTAAAGAATTAAAAAAATATCCAAAGGAAATGCAAATTTATTTATCTACAAACTCGAATTCCTCTTTTTGCACCCGAACTTGGGTCGTTTCAGCCGTGCAGTCAGACTGCAGACTTCACTCATTCTTGGAGCAATAGTTTTCTGAGGTTCAACAACTGATAATGATGACAATACTCGTAATACTCGTTTCCATGTTAAAATGAATTTTGGCAGGAGTCTTCGGACGGCGGCCACACAAGCTGGGAAACTCGCCATCATTTGTTAGCTCATGGTTTAGTTTGTTTTTTAAAGAATTAAAAAAAATATCCAAAGGAAATGCAAATTTATTTATCTACAAACTCGAATTCCTCTTTTTGCACCCGAACTTGGGTCGTTTCACCCGTGCAGTCAGACTGCAGACTTCACTCATTCTTGGAGCAATAGTTTTATGAGGTTCAACAACTGATAATGATGACAATACTCGTAATACTCGTTTCCATGTTAAAATGAATTTTGGCAGGAGTCTTCGGACAGCGGCCACCCAAGCTGGGAAACTCGCCATCATTTGTTAGCTCATGGTTTAGTTTTTTTTTTAAAGAATTAAAAAAAATATCCAAAGGAAATGCAAATTTATTTATCTACAAACTCGAATTCCTCTTTTTGCACCCGAACTTGGGTCGTTTCAGCCGTGCAGTCAGACTGCAGACTTCACTCATTCTTGGAGCAATAGTTTTCTGAGGTTCAACAACTGATAATGATGACAATACTCGTAATACTCGTTTCCATGTTAAAATGAATTTTGGCAGGAGTCTTCGGACAGCGGCCACCCAAGCTGGGAAACTCGCCATCATTTGTTAGCTCATGGTTTAGTTTGTTTTTTAAAGAATTACAAAAAATATCCAAAGGAAATGCAAATTTATATATCTACAAACTCTAATTCCTCTTTTTGCACCCGAACTTGGGTCGTTTCAGCCGTGCAGTCAGACTGTAGACTTCACTCATTCTTGGAGCAATAGTTTTCTGAGGTTCAACAACTGATAATTATGACAATACTCGTAATACTCGTTTCCATGTTAAAATGAATTTTGGCAGGAGTCTTCGGACGGCGGCCACACAAGCTGGGAAACTCGCCATCATTTGTTAGCTCATGGTTTAGTTTTTTTTTAAAGAATTACAAAAAATATCCAAAGGAAATGCAAATTTATTTATCTACAAACTCGAATTCCTCTTTTTGCACCCGAACTTGGGTCGTTTCAGCCGTGCAGTCAGACTGCAGACTTCACTCATTCTTGGAGCAATAGTTTTCTGAGGTTCAACAACTGATAATGATGACAATACTCGTAATATGGAATTTCAGAAAACTCGAATTGCAACAGATCATGCCACAAATCTGGCAGGTACAAGTTGAAATCACTAATCATGTGCGCTTACCAAAATTATCGTTGGAAATTGGCTCGAAAACCAAACACATATATTGCTGTTAAATTAGCTAAAAAATCATAAAAGTTCCCATGTTTAGTTTTTTTTAAAGAATTAAAAAAAATATCCAAAGGAAATGCAAATTTATTTATCTACAAACTCTAATTCCTCTGTTTGCACCCGAACTTGGGTCGTTTCAGCCGTGCAGTCAGACTGCAGACTTCACTCATTCTTGGAGCAATAGTTTTCTGAGGTTCAACAACTGATAATGATGACAATACTCGTAATACTCGTTTCCATGTTAAAATGAATTTTGGCAGGAGTCTTCGGACGTCGGCCACACAAGCTGGGAAACTCGCCATCATTTGTTAGCTCATGGTTTAGTTTGTTTTTTAAAGAATTACAAAAAATATCCAAAGGAAATGCAAATTTATTTATCTACAAACTCTAATTCCTCTTTTTGCACCCGAACTTGGGTCGTTTCAGCCGTGCAGTCAGACTGTAGACTTCACTCATTCTTGGAGCAATAGTTTTCGGAGTTCATTTACCGTATGAAATAAGTATATGTGCATACTAAATAAAAATTAAAAAAGGATTTCAGGCATTCTTAAATAAACGAAGGAAGCTCGGGTTCGAGCTTTTCTGGATTGACTAATGTGGACCGAGAGAATCGAGATGTTGCTCCAGTTGATTATTCCGTGAGAATGTTTTCTTGCAGGGCTCGCACCTGAAATGTCGCATCAATTAAATTTCACTTCCCTATTGCGGAATTTAAATATAGGTACATACTCGAAGATGTCGTCCACCATTAGATTATGGCAGGACATAATATGGAATTTCAGCAAACTCGAATTGCAACAGATCATGCCACAAATCTGGCAGGTACAAGTTGAAATCACTAATCATGAATCATGTGCGCTTACCAAAATTATCGTTGGAAATTGGCTCGAAAACCAAACACATATATTGCTGTTAAATTAGCTAAAAAATCATAAAAGTTCCCATGTTTAGTTTTTTTTTAAGAATTAAAAAAATATCCAAAGGAAATGCAAATTTATTTATCTACAAACTCTAATTCCTCTGTTTGCACCCGAACTTGGGTCGTTTCAGCCGTGCAGTCAGACTGCAGACTTCACTCATTCTTGGAGCAATAGTTTTCTGCGGTTCAACAACTGATAATGATGACAATACTCGTAATACTCGTTTCCATGTTAAAATGAATTTTGGCAGGAGTCTTCGGACGGCGGCCACCCAAGCTGGGAAACTCGCCATCATTTGTTAGCTCATGGTTTAGTTTTTTTTTAAAGAATTACAAAAAATATCCAAAGGAAATGCAAATTTATTTATCTACAAACTCTAATTCCTCTGTTTGCACCCGAACTTGGGTCGTTTCAGCCGTGCAGTCAGACTGTAGACTTCACTCATTCTTGGAGCAATAGTTTTCTGAGTTCATTTACCGTATGAAATAAGTATATGTGCATACTAAATAAAAATTAAAAAAAGGGATTTCAGGCTTTCTTAAATAAACGAAGGAAGCTCGGGTTCGGGCTGCTTCTGGATTGACTAATGTGGACCGAGAGTTAATTTTATATAGAATTTTAGTCAACTGATCCAAACTGACTCAGACTGTCATCTTGACTCTTAGCTCCGACTCTTACCCTAACGTATGATCCTAGTGGGTGGGCTATTGTCACCTTCCTATATCCCCAGTGAGCTTTGGCTATCAATCTGCTGTGTGCGATCTCTGGCGAATCTATCACCAGCTACGGGTGTCAGATCGCATGGCATTTCGCACAGATTGGAAATGTTTCTGACTTTACTAGCGTATGAAAATCAATCCAGAGCCAATTGAATTTCGGAGCTCCGGAAGCACGTGGTGAATCATGAAAAAAATGTTGAATTCCATACCTTTCGCAAGACGGCCAAGACGCCACGCCCATTTTTATTATATTTTATTTTTCGGCATAGTTACAGAAAGATAAACACATTTTTTTTTGTAGTGTTGTCCGCTTTTTGCTTTTTCATTTCAGTTCTCATCTTGTGTTTTCTTTTGTTCTACCATTTCATATTCGCCTCTTTTCACCCCACCACCCTACTGCCATCAAGACACAATTTGTTTTATTTTTATGGGATCTTTACGATGACAACAATTTGGTCGTTAGTTTCGCTTGCACGAGAGTATTGTATGTATGACGGATGCGCGGCACAAGTTTGATCCATTTTCATTTTATTACCAGACAAGGGCAAGGTCTGAGAGCCACCAACACGTTCACAAACACACAGACAGACAGAGAGAGGAAGAGAGCGATTCCGCATTGACCCTGACAATGGGGAAAATTCCAATTTTTCGGGTATTAATTAATAACTTTTAAGCTAAGCAAGATTTTTCGATGCGGTTTTTTTTATTAATGTTATGCAGACCCCTAGGAACATTTTTGGAAATGTGGGCGTGTCACCGCCCAACCATTAAAAAATTTTTTATTTTTTTTAAGTATATTAAAAAACTGAATATCTATATTCATATTGATTGATTAAAAAACATTTTTTACATAAAAACAAAAGTTTTACTATTGGAAAAACATAATTTTGAGCTAAAAAGAACAAAAAACAAAAATAACAATAGTTAATATGAACAAAAATGTTCTTAATTTTCAATTTCTTGATCACGCTCTTTAAATATAATAAATGTTTAAAAACATATGTACATTTTTTTATTTAAACTCGTCTTAAAAAAGTCAAGAATTGCTTTTTCTTGGTTGAAGTTGCTTTTTTCCTTGCGCCATACATAAAAAAGCTACGCGTCTGAAATCGTAGCATTGTGCATGGTGCGGAAAAGTGCACATTGAGACAAACTGCCTTTAATTCAAAATTCAGAGCTCTACGACATACATTTGGACGTACGGGTATGGACCCTAATGGTCGTTTTATATGTCTGCACGAACTTGGAATATTTTTCCAAGAAATTACCATTTGAGACCATTTACTACTTTTACAAAATATTAATAGACCACGCACAACTACAAAGTATTAGTACATATTGGTATACATTTTAAATTTCTCTAAAAGAATGTTTCGCGCTAGAATTATGGCAATTTGAAAATAGGCTTAAAAAATATTGCAATCTGACAACTCGTGCTTTTTAACAGCAACAGCTGACTTTAACAGCTGTAAGGTTTAACATTGTTATGTTAAATAACATTTTGGTATTGGACTTTACAGTTTGAAGTATTCTCAACAAAAAAATAACAATTTTAATACTTTGAGAAAATGACTAAATACCCGAAAATTGAAATTTTCCCCATAGTGCAATGTCGGAACAAAAAAATCAATCAAATACGAACCAAAAACGAGGTTAATTTGCTGCTGCAGTTTCAATTCTCTCCCTCCATGAACTTCTTAATAGAGTATTTAAATGTGTCTACCCTTGAGTAGGAAAGCCCATATCCTATTCGTGTTGTCCCAACCAATTGCGATTTATATGCACAGTCAGAATGGGGGCGGGAAACATCCGTATCCGCATCCGTAACCGTAACCGTAACCGTAACCGTACCCGGTATTCGTGACATTCGCCTGGAAAATGAGTCGAAGCGAACTGTGCAATTTGCTGTGCCCAGATACAGCTGGGACAGCTGACATTAGAACGAGTGTCAACGGCCACCAAACAGTAGCTTGACGAGTGCATATTAGCCGTAGATGGGGGGAACTCAACTGGCGGCAGTCGGTTAGTGAGTCAGTGAATCAGTCAGCTCGTGGCTCAGTCCCGTCATTCATTCAGTCTGTGGAATAGGAATAGACGACAAAGCTCATTCATCGCCCTCATTCTGCACACTGTGTGGGCTCTGGTCTGCTTCTCCTTCCAAACAACTGCGGCTTCCTGTGTAACATCCTTCCGGCATGAAATTGCTCTGACACGCCAGACAAGCCAGAACAGCACAGGGGCGTGCCCTTGAAGGGGGGGGGGGGGGGCGAATGATACGAGTAAATATTAGAGGAGTTTTAAGGGAGAGAGATGGAGCGAGATATTGGCACTGGGCACGAGTGCTGCCTGAATTGATTAATACACAAAAGTTCGTGTAATAAACATAGCAAACTGAAATGAAACCCTCCCAAAAAAGAGGGCAAAAATAAATATGAGCAACTCAGCCAAACGGAAAAACCATTTCGGATAACGCTGATCTATGCGTGTGGGCACGGGGCGTGGGTCTGGTGATAATGATGATGGAATCGTACTGTACTACCCCCCAAAATGAGCACCCCTCCCACCACCAATCACCAATAGCACGGCAAAATAATTGCAAAATACGACACTGAATTCTCGCTCCAGTGTGGCCATATCTAGTTGCGCACATTCTTGGCCATTGTCTGGGCAGCGCAGGGCAGGGCAGGAGAGGAGAGGAACACGTGTGTGAGAGTGGAGACACCTGATTGAGGGTAGGGGTGGATGGATGAATGTTGGCAAGTACTATATTTGTCAGAAGTGTTCCCACTGAGCTGACACACTGAATGGGAGTGCACTGTGCACAGTGGTTTGTACATTGTGATTCATGATTTGATATGATAGGAGCAAAACTGACAGAAAATTATTTATGGTGAAGCTTAATGTTAAAAGAAAGTTACATCGCTTTTTGTCTTACACTTGGGCAGAGCTAAGATGTTTAATTTAAAAAAACAAGTCGAGATTTACACTAAAATTTGATAGAAAATCTTTGCACTTTTCGTTACTGCTTAATATATAATTTTAAAGCTTTATTTATATACCTATACGTTTTATTAAAGATTATATTGAAAGTAAAGTTTCAACGGACAGGCAGACACAGCTAAAATTCGTGGAAAAAGCCCCAGATCTCAGCCGTCGTCTGCCTCTTGAGCGCTCGCTTGTGGCTCTGAGAGCCTGTAGCCATCTGCATTTCATCTGGCTATTCATATTATTTGAAAATTTCAACAACTCTGGCCTCACTGTACACAGGAACTGCAGGGGGGGTGTTCAGTGGACATGTGTGTGCCCTGGTTCTTTGGTTCTTTGCTGATAGTATGTCACACACACACACACACACAGCCTGACAAGCTGTCACAGCGAGTGGAAAGTGGAAAGTGGTGGGTGGCACTGTGAGTTGTTAAGTAGCAAATATATTGCAGTCGTGCCGGGCAAGCACTGGAAAATATGACTTGATTTCAACAATAAGCGATCTGCTTCAGTTTCACTCAAGTCGCCATGCCTGGTTGAGTTTTCGCCACCACCCCCAAAACACGCAATGCAACGCAACGCAAGAAAGAAAGAAAAGAGAAGGGAGAGAGAGTGCCATGCCATTCCATTACGATGGAATGTACTTACCTGAAAACCAACCAGACTCCAAACCTCTTCCTCAGTGGAGAAGACGCAGGCAGTGCCGGCGTTGCCACGATACTGATAGATGCGCACCGAGTGCGATAGAGCAACGGGAATGGCTGTCGTCACAATCGTAATCCAGGCACACATGATGGCTCTAAAGCGTAAAAGTTCGGTGTAAATTAAAATAGATATCAATAAATGAGAGAGAGAGAGGGGAACCCATAAGGAACCCATTAATAAACATATGGCTTTAAGAGCTGTAACAGTCAGGCTCTCCTGAAGCTGCTGATGAAGGCTGAAAATGTTTAAGGTCTGTGAATTAAATCCCTTTAAAAATGTCAGGTGTACGAGAGTATGTGAGACGGTTGAGTGGTTCAAGCAACTCTGCCTATGGGCATAATTCATGTAACAATGAATGACAATGGGCAAAGGGCTGGCTGGCTGGCTGGCAGGCTGTCGGCACAGCAGCAAAGGCAAAAGGTTAGTGGCCAAGGGGGCTGGGGGCTGGGCCTGGGATGTAGGCAAAGCAAGCTAATTACGAGGACAGAACAAATTGATGCAATTACTCTAGATGATGTGGGGACGGAAAGGAGTAAGAGCTGGATGACTGTACGTAGCAGATGGATGAGAATGAGAGCAGATACGATAGGTAGCTAGGTAGATGGGGGGGAATGGGGGGGTTACATGAACTTACAGCGTGGCATTTCGCTCCGTGCGCAGCGACATGCTCGTCACTGGATGTACAACGGCCAGGAAGCGATCAAAGGACATCAGCACCAATGTGTAAACACTGCAACGGTAGGGTAGGGATAACGTAACAATGGTTGTGGTGGGGTTCAACATAAGTTACATAAGGGCTGAATGGATGGAGTATATATTGTTTGGTTGTGTTTGGTACCCACCTGCAGTGGCACGTAACCACAATCATATACTGCACAAACTTGCACCACATATTGCCAAACGGCCACTCCGGCAGCACGTAGTCCGTGGCTGTGAATGGCACGCAGAAGATGACGAATAGGATGTCCGAGACGGCCAGGTTGATTATCAGCAGATTGGTGGTCGAGCGCATCTGTTGGTTGGCCACCACAACTGCAAAAGAGGCAAGCAGAGACATTTGTTAGAAGTGTGTGATTAACTGGTGGACATTCCAGGGCGCCTCCTCGCAGCTTTTGTTTGCCACTCAAATAAATATCACAAGCCATCAGTTTTTTTGACGCATAAGCAACGTTTGAGCCATCTTCAGGCATCTGCTTTGACGTGTAATTAAACATGTTTGTTTATGGCTTTAAAATTTTGGAAATTGTTTACCAAAATGAAAACTTACAGCACACACAATGTAAAGCTGCTTTTGTTGCTGTGGCAACTGCTCAGCGTTTATCCATATTTTCTTGTTTTCTACGCTCTTACAACGAAACATTGACCCCCGCGCTGGGGCCACGAAGTTTTTCTTTTCGACCAATTACGCGGACAAAAGGCAGCAAACAGTGAAGACCGTGGAACGACCCCGACCCCGTGTGCGGTATGGCGATGTGTGTGGCATGCTCTGGGATGGCAACTGTGATGCTGCGGGGATGTGGGGTGGCTGCTGTGTTGCTGTGGGGGCGGGATGGAAACTGTCCTAGGGATGAGTAGTCAGTGGGGAAAACGGGATCCTAGCATTGTTACCATTTTGCTTCTTTTTTTTGTGTTTTTTTTTTTTTGGTCGTTTTCTGCATTTGCTTTTTATAACCGGTAGGCGAAGGATATCAAATTGAGTGGGTGGGTTACGTTCTTGGGCGTGTATGTAACGGCAACAGGGGAGTTTTACATACAGATGAGATCTGGCAGACTAAATATTAAATAAATTGGAACCGAATATGAATTGGTAAAGGTTTGTGATACAAAAATCTATCTCTGAACAAGTCAGTGGGTTGTAGAGTTGCTTTATTTATTTATTAATCATTTAAGCAAGCAACAAAGAAAGGAAGGTGAGGCATTTTGGCATATCATATACAGCTAGAAGACAACGAAATGAAACGGAATAGCGGGTATCCTGCAGTCGGAAGATCCCTTTTGCTCTAGTCCCTTTTGCTGTGACTTTCTCATGCTATATTTTGCTTGCCACTCTCCCACTCTGTCTCTCTCGTTTCATCTGTATGTGCGGCCCACTCAGTGTACTTCTGCTTGGCCAAGGAGCCACTTGCAATTAGCTAGCAATTTATGTTGCTCCTATACAAAAGAAGCGTGACAAAGGCGGCATCAGAAGATGGCCAAAAAGAGAGTACCAGATGGGTGGGGGCGAAGCAGCAACACAGAAGAAGAGGGTCAACGGCGTTGAACCGTAACAAAAGTTTGTGGCCCTCCCACACACACAGCAGTGCAGTGCAAAAAGCAGCTGGAAGATGAGAAGAGATGACGCAGACGTTCGCTGCTCGCCAATGGATTGATGTGGGGCACGAAGCCACGGAGCCACCAGCCAAAGCGACACGAAAATAATGTCAAAAAGGCAACAATCAAACGGAGGGCGGCAAAAGGTTGTTGAAAAGCTGGGGGAAAAGTCAAAGGAAACGGGGAAATGTGTCGCGACAGCCAGGCAAGGCAGGGCAAGGCAGGGCAAGGCAAGGCAAACGCTTTTGACCGCAAATCAATTTCCTTTTCAAATATATATTTAGCGCAGAATGTGCCCAGGGTATACAAACCAACAACAACAATAACAAAACCCCCAAAATAAGCAGCAGCAGCAGCAGGTAGTAAAGAAAATGAAGCAGCAATTGAGAAATTGAGGAGTAAAAAAAACGCGAATAGGAATCAATAGCAATGACAACAAAGGCCAGGCCAAACCACAAGAAAAAAGCCAACCACAAAAAAACAATAAATATAAAGAGAAAAAGAAAAAGAATACATACATACATGCGAGTATGTATGTGGGTTACATATGGGTACATATATGTATATGTGCATATATTACTTATATAAGGCGCTAGCAGATGTGTGCCAGCCAGCGCCAAACCCTTCGTAAGCTTAAATCCCCCTTCTAATGCTGATTTACTTCTCCTCTCACAGTTTATGGCCCGATGCGCCAAATAGTTTTGGCACTTGACTTTGCACTACTAAAGATACGTTCGAGTACTCGTATTTTATGGCCAGCACATTTCTGGCACACGAATTTGCATCAGTGCAATGGACCAGGGCTAAAGCATAAATGTGGGTGGAAAAAGCTATATGAAGGAGGCACTAAAAACCTCACTGGATGCAGGTATGCAACACACTGCAAATAATGCTACCTGTTTCCTGTAGCTGTGAGCACTTTAAGAGCAGACTGTACTTCAGTGCTACTTCTTGTGCATACTCACATATGCATAAGTATAAATTGGCAGCCCCTAGAGCTAGCTGCAGCTGTGCTAGGCCTGTGTATGGCCACAACCACTATTATGTATGTTAGTTAGTATTGTCTGGCGGCCATTATGGTTTTGACTATGCCAAAGTGGGGCCCGTAGCCAAGTTTCTGGCTTGGGCATTATCAATTAACAGCAGAGGAGTACACGAGCAGAAGCGCACACTCACACACCCACAAACGGCTACAGTGTGTAACCCTTGTGGCTAACCAATTTTTTGTGGGCGCGATGTTGACACAAAACAGCAGCAGTGCCAGTGCCAGCAGCAACAGCAGAAAAGTAAAGGCACAGAAAAAAAAGGTTCTTTTGCCGGCGTCCGGTTACGACGAGTCTGGGATATATGTTGGGGCATTAACTTTTTCCCTGCCATTAAAGGAAAAAAGTCTGCCATTTTTTCTTGTGCTGCTGCTGCTCGTTTTTTTTCGGTGGGCTCTGAGGGTTTCGAGTTCGGATATGGTACGTCGTCTCTTCTGTTCGCCTTGTCTGGCTGGCATTTTACAAAATAATAAAGTGTAGCATAATTTATGGGGCCCACGAAAGGCACCAACCAAGGCCTTGGGGGTGGGGCGCAAAAAACTTTTTCAAGCGCAAAAACGCTTGTTATTTAATGCCAAAGGAGGAAGTGCAAAAAAAAAACAAACAAACAAACGAAAATATACGCATGTGAGCCATGGGATACAAATAAGCAAATAATCAGGCAACACTCAGGCGAGTGCGTGTGTGTGTGTGTGTCCTGTCCTAGACAGGAAATCCTGCTAACTCGCAGCTCGAGCATATAAATTCACTTTTATTGAACTTTAATGTCAGTCTAATGCCTGTCACTCCCAGCCCCCTGTACGTGTATCGGCGTTGGGGGCTTGTTATTGATGCACTTCAAGTGTGTGTGTGTCGTTGGGTGCCATGGTGCGTATGCGCAACTTCTGCTTTGATTTAGTATGCAAATGTATGAAAGTTTATGCCCCCCATACAATATCCAACTTAGCTTAAAGTAATACTCACCCAGCAGCCAGTTACCTGTTGGCACAAAGTTTTAAATGCTTTTGGGTTTTAGCATTAAAACGAAATTTTCGCCCATCTAATTCCAACGGCTAATGGTAAGTTATGATGAGTTTGCTGTCATTAAGCATATCTAGCAAACTTTTTGTTTTTACATTTGGATTAATGGCCAGAAATTGAAAAAGATTTTCTACTTTTTCGCGTTTGATTAAAGTCACGTCAACATGTGGGTACACCCTCCCTCATATATTTTATTCATGCAGGCTCCGGTTTTCCATCCATTTTTGTGAATTCGTTTACACTTTGTACTGTTAAGCGCGAAATTTACTGATGTTATACCTACGCGTTAGTGCTAGCTCATACAAAAAGGCCTCTGTTATGTTTAACAGAGACCTATCGACAGCCAAATCGGGCTGCCACGGCTGTTCGGAGCAATTCCCTTTTTTGTTTTTACCATGACCAATTTTGCAGATCCAATTTTGAGGTTGGTTTAAACAAAAATTATTTATAAATAGGGGTACAGGCTCAATTTCCCAGTTAATAGTGTCAAATTCATGTCAATGCATCTATTTTTTTCCTTTTGCAATTAAGATTTGTTTAGTTGTATAAAAAGACGTTTACTTTTCATTTCGGCGAGGAATTTGTTGCCGTTTTCAAAACGTAAAAGTCATGCATTTCACGTGTGCGGGAGCGCCTAACTTTTCGTTTTGAAAAGTAAATCACATTTTTTTTTGGTGAAAGTGAAAACCGGAGCCTGCCTGATTTTTTATTTTTGCACTAGCCCTTTATTGGTGCAGTGACTTTAGGCGCAGCAGAGATTTTGGTTTGAAACTTGGGTTTGGGTGCGTTAAAACGTGCGCCCCAAAGGGTGCTATGAAAATGGCATTTAAAGAGCATATGGCCACCATATATTCCTTCCTGTGCGTGTGTGTGTGTGTTGCGTAAATTTACACACAAATCCACAAGGCGTACAAATTTATTATCCAGCGTTGATAGTGATAAAATTTACAACCAGCATTGAGTACATCGTCTAAAAGCAGGCAATACAAACACAGAAACAGACAGACAGAGCCAAACAATACCCAAATGGGCCACACACACACACACACACACACACAAACACGAACACAGGCAATTGTGCGTGGGTCTCTGTCTCTGTTCCCCGCTTTCCCTCCCTGTACATTCGTCATATTTATGCTTTTTTATGGGCCATGTACAATTTTATTGTTTTACTTTTCAATGCAATGTCTGTCGGGGCCTGTCGCACACACACACACACACACACACACACACAGGAGAGGACCCGCAGAATACGGTACATGTGTAGAACATACCAACAAGCCCCGAACCGGGTGAGAGGACCACCCAAGTAAGAACAAAGGCTCTCAAACAGGTATGCCAGACAAAATTCGAGCTCAAGCTCCACACTGTTATATGCACTGTTATGTCCCCTCTGATGAGGATATTCCCGCAAACGAATTCACAAGTTTTGGGTTTCTTCTAAACAGCCACAGATGGCATTGCCACGGACCTATGGCTTGCCTCCTCGTAACTGGCCAGCACTTGCTGAAGCAAAGGCTTCACCTTTACTGCACTTCAAAACAGCAAAACTACCAAAGGAAATGAAAATAGTCGAGGGCCATGCATGTGCATTGAGCTTCAGGTATTTCGTAACCCATTCTTTGACTTTTAATGCATTTACTTTCAGCGCTTTGCGTTGGATTACCCATTTGGGAACATCTTTTTATTTGCTTACTCTTTTGTGTGCTCCTCTGCTGCCCTCCTGCCTTGTCGTCCGTACCGTCCGCACACACTTGTGGCGCACTCTTGTCAACACATCTGCGTCCATGATGGCCATATGGCAACGCCTGCCTTCATTGCCAGGTAGGTGGTATTCAGCCTCCATGCTCCCACCCTAAGCTCTGCCACATGTTTGGCTTTGGCTTTGGCCTTGGTTTCGGGGCCCCAACTGGCAAGTGGCCGTAGATTTTTGTTGTCTGTTTGTCAGCTGCTCAATGCAAATCCCATCAATAATCCAACAATGCAATGAAGCTCAGCGACAAGAAGGCGACACATTTCTAAATAAAGTTTCAAGAGGAAGGGGGCGCAGCTGTCCGCCTTTTTGTGTGTGTATTCGCTTTAAAGATTTTTGCTTCTTCACCGAATGCTCAGGTGAATTCCTCTGACTGTCTGATTGATTGATTCACATTTGTTGCTCAATCTTAATGATGTTTGATGTGTATGCTGCTGATGCTACTGATGCTGATGGCAATGTTCGAATGCCTTGGTTATTTATGTTGATTTTGATTTTGATGTTGTGGCAAATGCAAGGCTTCGGCTGTCGTTATGGAAAGGCTAAAATATCATTGTTAAACAGAAATCTATACACACATTTGTGCATGTGTATTTACATAGATATATTCTTGTCTAGTTAATCATTTGAAATCACTGTAGCTACTCGTATTTCCAACTTGATTGCTGCTTGACATTTGCACCAACATTTTGCAATTGCAACTCAATTGAGATGGAATAACAATCAGGTTTTATTGCTGAACCCACACAAAATGATTCGATATTTGAATTGTGGTATTCCAAATAAATATAGAACAGAATATATATAGAATAGAATGTGTTTAGGTATACAAGAAAACTTTTAAATTTACTCAGCACAAGTTAAAAATTAGTTTATTGGCCAGCATTGGGGACTTGGCGCACTTTCATTATTTGCAGCGTCGATATTGAAGGATTGTAAAGAGATTTTTATGACTTTTTATTGCTTTTTTTGTGGCTATACCTGAAGATATATTGAGCCGGAAAGTTTAGGTTCTCTTAACATTTTTATTGTTTATTGTCACAGCAAGAAAGTGACCGTCAAAGTCACTTGGCATCGTAGCCAAGCAGCAGTTTTGATTACAGTTCTGCGGGTGTCCGATAGACGTTTCTAAACTTTATTGGAAATACCTATTGAAGTCGATGGTCTTGTTGGTTGAGGTGGCAGACGAATCTTCAACCTAACTGGTTAACAGCCAAGCCTGCTTTACGAGTATTTCCGTAAATCCAAACTAAAAAACCAAAAACATTTCTTGTACCAATTCAGAAAATTCGAGTACTATTTGTGGGCTGAAAAGGATCAGCCAGAATGTACATGATTATTGGTTAGATGAGAGCCAAGACTTGCCACTCGTTTTTGAGCTGTGTCCGTGACTTTGGTCGTGTGTATCTGATGATATAATATCTATCTATAGGCAAGACCTAATTGATCTGCCGTCATGTAAATCGTATTTATTTATTAATTTTTATTTTTGTATGACAGACTTCCACCACAGAAGCGCAAATAAATCGTGCCCTCATCATATCTGTGGCGCCCTCAGCTACTGCAGTGCCAAATAAATGTTTTTGTGCTTTTTTCCCATTTTGCTTCGTTTTCTCTCTCTCTCCATTTCCTTTGGGCTGTTATTTTTGCTGCTGTTGTCATGTCTGGCATTAAAAATTTATTTGTATAGGCTGGCAAATGAAGCGACCAAGGATAACAGCGCATCATTGTCCGGTTCTTACGACTCTCGAGATTTCTGAATACTTGCGTACAGGCGAGTGGGAAAGCAGCCAAAGAAAAGGGACAGACAAAGGGACAGTGACAGGTTTCGTCGTTCTATTTGTGACCGGATATTTATGTGACAAAACAGGATGTCTCTTTCTCTCTTTCCCTCTCTTTGTCTACGTCTGTGCGTGCTTCTCTCTCTCTCTAGTTCTCTGCGTGTGTTTCCTTATGAAAATTTAAATTAATTGCCTTTGTTAGGGAACGACAACTGTACTGGTTTCCTTTGGCGATTGCAGGCCCAAAATATTCCTGCATATCCTGCGTTCTGGCCCACATCATTTATGCACTTAATGGTCCCGGCCTAAGCACAGGCAAAGGCTTAAGCCCCGGCAGGCTTAATGCACACACACACATACAGACTTTAATTGGATCATAAAACAAAGGCCCTGCCAAAGATAACAAAACTCGAAGTGTTCGTTGTTGCTCGCAAAATTTTAATTGGGAATAAATTTCGATGCAATTAAATTGTTGAATCACAACAAGAGCAGGGCAGAGCAGAGCCAAAGTAGCTGTTCAAATAATCGGACTGTGTGATTTCATGATGCAATAAGTAGAAGCCACTTGCAGAGGCTTAACATGCCGAAATTACTTCACTTTATTTTGACTGTGTCCTATGCTTATGCCTGGTCATCATTGTTACAGCAACAAAACTATTAGAATATTCGATTAGTTAACAGGGAAAATTTTACTGCAGGCTTGCCAGGCTTGCCAGGCTTTTGGTTGTAATTAAATCAACACTCAGCTCCACAATTTAACTTTCGATTGTTGTGATTTAAGTTTGTGTAAAAAATTTGCACTTGAAATTATTTTATTCATTTAAATTTGTTATTTAATAAAAGCGTCCTCTCACGTACTAAATTCGCTGTCAAGAAACCTCGCAAGGGAAGCCGCCATTTGGCAGACAAAAGCTGCCTGCCATATCACGCAACATAGCTGCCTGCCATATCACGCAACATAGCTGCCTGCTATGGCTGCAGAAATAATGCAATTTACGAACTTATAATCATACACCGAAACCAGAGAACCCAGAAACAAATTGTTTACACTTAACGAGTCGGAAAATGCCACCGACCACCGACCACCGCCCACCGCCGGCTATGTTTGCGAACAGGCAAGCGGAAATGGAGAAAATGCACAGCATTTTCAAGCGAATCGCCATAATAACAATAACAATAACAAAAGTGCACACACAATTTACGGCTCGTGTCAATGCCATGGCCTTCAAATGCCAGTTCGAATGGTGGCAAAAACACAGGTGTGAACAGAGGCTGCACGGCCCCATGCCCCTATCCCAGGGCTGTGGCTATGGCTGTGGCTGTGGCTGTGGCTATGGCTGTGGCTATGGCTGTGGCGATTTTCTATCGTTCTACCCCCAAAAACGAAATTGTATTACACTTTCATTTAAGTTGATTTTGTGGTGCCATCTGTCCAGCCGTTGAATCAAAAGGATGAACAAAACCAAGCGAAAGAGGCAAAGAGAAAGAGAGAGTGAGAGTGAGAGAGAGAGTGTGGGAGCTGTGTCGAATGTGAAACATGTTTTCGGTTAGGGTTTTGCTTTGCTTCTTTTTTATTTTTGTCACCGTCCAAATCAAATTTGTCAGCCTTGTCGGTGGAGCAGGACAGCACAGCACAGGATGACAAACCAAAACTAAAAGTGGGCGAAAAACAAAAAAAGGTGGAAAATGAGAGGAGCAGAAGAGAGAGAGAGAGAGAAAGGGTTATGCCTGGGGACAGAGTCACGTTCGTGCTCGTCGTGCCAATTACAATTTTATAACAGAATTTTGTGCTGCTACCCAGCTGTCCAGCTCTAGTCTGATTTTGCTGCTCAAAAATATATATCCATGGTGCTCGCTGCCTGTCAAAGCGAACTGTCTGTGTGTGTGTGTGTGTGTGTGTGTGTGTGTGTGTGTGTGCTGTGCTGACAAAGGCTAATGCAAATTGAAGTGACAATGTGGTCCCGACTATTCTCGCCTCGTGTTCGGGAAGCATAAATTATAATTAATCGTCCACCAACCGAACCCACGCAGCAAGCACACCGTACCGTATCCAGCGGTTGATACTCTGATTTCGCACTGTTTTCGCTTTGTGTGTGTATGTGTGTATATGTTTTGCGGTTTGTTGCTTCTGCTAAATTTACACAAATTGCTGTTGACAGTTGTGTCAGAGTTGTTGGTGGGCCCACGGCCACTGGGCACTGGCAGTTCCGCAAAACTTTTGCATACATTTGGCAAATAAATATACACACACACATACCCACTCGTATTGTTTGCCATTCCCCACTGCTCTCTGCTCTGAGTTTTTCGGTGAATTGCCTGTCAGCTTACCCGAAACCAAATTCCGATTCATATCACAATTCAAAATTCACAAATAGTTTTCGGCTTAAGGGTACGTTGCAAAAACAATATTTAAATTTCAAATTTAATACTTTTGAACTCTTTCCATTCGCTCATAAGTCGCCCAAGGTGACAGGCCAGGCCGTTCTCACATCCATCAACATGAGTAAGAGACCCTTCAGTGGCGTGTGTGTGTGTGTGTGTGTGGCTAGCATATGAAAATTGTCTTATCCTGCCATAAAATGCAGATAAAATGCACAGCTTCTATAGTCAGCCCTTGAGCACACCTTCAGCTCCACTGATAATGATGCTCTTGATGCCCTGATGCTCTGATGCTCTGATGCTGATGCTGCTGCTGCTCTGATGCCGATGCTGATGATGTACGCTGCTGCCTCTTTCAGCCATCGCCTGGCCGTGCGTAATGGCATTTTGACAAATTATCTTGCCATAAGCCATAAATACACACTTGCACTCTACACACGCGCAGCTGAAGGCAGCTAAATCTTGTGGGTTGCCATTGCTCTCGTACGAGGAAGGGTGTATTGGCTACGGGGCTCTGTTGGGGCAGCATAAGAGAAGGCAGAATGATGCTAAAAGAGCTTAGCATATGCTTGTGTTAGAGTAATTTTTTATAGAATTTTTTCTATATTCTTTCTTAGTTTAATATCGAAACGATCGCTGGGCTAAATTCAAACAAAAATGTTTCTTCCATGTTTTCATTTTATATATTTTTACATCATGTCTATATATACTGCTTGGTTTTATGCACAAATATTTGCTAGAGTATCCATTCACGTCATGACATTTCTGTTAAGTCAAGAACTTGACTAAGAAGTTTGCTTTGCTGCTGCTTCCCACCGTGAAGTGTCTCTAATTTTTGCTTTCATAATTTGCCATAAAATCCAAACGTTCATTTACAAATCATTTATCATAATGGCGCCGACAACGCAGCTGACAAAGTGGCTTTACACAGAGCAGAAGCAGCAGCAGAAGGGGCAGAAGAAGTAGCAGCAGCAGCAACAGCAACAGCAGAGGCAGTATCCAAAGAACAGAGGCTATAAAGATATGGTGGGTGTTATGGTGGCAATAAGAGATTCCACTTGCGACTTTAATAAAACTTTTCGCAACCCGCCTGACAAGCGTAGATGCGGAGGGGTCGGCTGACTGGCACACAGTTTTTTAGTTCGTTACCCGCACCTGAGTGGGCGGGCGTGTGGCCTGGCTGTTTGGCTATCCTTTACCTGAGTATTTCTTGCACTTTAGCGCAAAACTTGTTCCACCATCTACAGCTAGTCCTGCTGCTACTTCTACTCCTGCTCGTGCTCGTCCTTAAGCTTTCAGCTTCTCATTTGCCTCTCGACTAAACTTGGCCAAAGGCCAGGCCAGTTCACTTCATTTAAAGCCATGAAACGCACTGTATTTATTAAGCATTCCAGCAAGACCAAAATTAAATTCGCTTTTATTTTATTTTAAATATTTGCTCAAGTTTCCATTGCCTGGGACTCCTTTAATTTTTCGCCCCCCCTTTTTGTGATGAGCTCAAGAGCAAGAGACTTGAAGGGTGTGTGTGTGTGTGTGTGTGGGTGGCTTGGTAGGGGGAGAAAAGTGTCAGCAGTGCTTGACGTCATGGGTTTAGTTTTACCGTTACACTTGCAGCTGCTGACTTTTCATACCACCGGTGAGAGGCGAGCATGAAGGTATACCCTTCGTGCTATTTGGTGTCTAAGGGAACAATCTATTTATTTTGCAATTAAGCAATTATGAAACTTTATATTGGCTTATTTTTATTTTATGGCTTGGCGTATAATCTAGCTGAAATGCCCGTCTATGCAGCGCTTCGTACCTATTTCTTGTTGTCTTATTTTTAGCTTCTCGTATTGCTGTTGGATCTTGTTTCCCTTTTCTTGCCTTTGTTGTTGAGGCTTAGCAAAAAGCGAACCGGAGAAGCGCAAAGTGGGTGTGGCACACAGACGAGCACTTACACACTCATTCAAGCTAGGGTGAGATGGTGTCTGATATTCTTACATCAAGGTTGCACCACGAGCAAGCAAAAAAGGCATAAAAAAAAACAAAACAAAACAAAAATTGCATGCAAAATGAGTTCGCCTGTTGAGATTTAGTGATAGAGCACACACACACACACATACACATATATACCAACATTCATTCAAGTGTCAGAAGCCCCCCGCCCCCTCTCACCTGTTTAGCCCTTAACTAAGCCCCATTTGAGTGGCCGCTTCCGAGCCAAAGAGATGTACAACAATTTTCATTGCCTACTTTTTGGGGCAGCAAAATCATTCATTCGCGTGGCTGCATTTTCGGTTGAGTAACAACCAACTAATGAAGTGCTGATAATGGTGTAGAGAGAACAGTTTTTTTTACATAGGGTTTCATATTTCATTGAAGGAAAATAAGACACTTTTGTGGGTACGAATTTGAAACTGAGCTAAATACGAAAAGAAAACCTACCAAAAAAAGAGATTTCAGCACACTTTATGCGACACTAAAGAGCACTCGTAATATGCATATTATTTATCGATTTATGGACCCTATATAGCTGCTTTGTATGTGCCTTTTAATTAGATGTATCCATCTGAACATCATATACACTTATGTATATTCTGCCCAATTCTGTTTCTTTATGATCACTGCAATGTGTATAAAGTACATAGTTGCAAGTATATATATATATATATGCCCATTGTTTGCCTTGTAAACTTTTGCAATATTTGCAGAATTGCAATCTTAATGATCGCATCGGGTGCATCAGACAATGCCCCCTTACACTTGTGCCCTGTTGTTTGCACACTCTGCAGGATATAAAAAATCAATTAGCTTTCGCTCGAATGCGCAACTTTTGCAGGCATTTTTATGGCTTCACCCCCCACACACACACCACCCTCTCGGCTTCCCAGGCCAGGCTCCATTTTCATTTGCAATTATTACGCATAATTTGCCAGTGGCGGGCCAACACCAGAGGTCGCTAATGAAACAACTGTTGGGAGGTTGCCGCCTTTTTTCTCTTTCTTTCTTTTTGAGTTCCTGTTGCTGTGTGTGTGTGTGTGTGGCATGTGGCATGCGCTTAAACGAGACTTACCCAGTATGACCAGCCCATTGCCGAGGAGTCCGGCGAAACCAATAATGCCAAAAAAGACGGGCACTATGGTGGATACAATGCGCTCCAAGGGCCAGCTATCCGGATCATAGTCCATCGAATCATTTGCATGTTGGTCGTTTGTGAATGGATAATTACTGGAATTGTTGTTGTTGCCATAGTTGTTATTGTTGTTGTTGATTGTTGTTGTAGATAGTGTTGTTGTTTTCATAGTTGTTCATATTGTTGCTTGTAGCTGCCTCACTGGCCAGAGGCCAACTGCTAATTAGGACGGCCAACAATAGGGCCATGGCCAGACTTTTGCCCATTTCTACGCCTCTTTTACGCTGAGTATATAGTATGTATATAATATGGAATATATATATAGATCTCCTTGACTCTTTCTCAATCAAGTTGTGCAGAGATTTTTAATTGCTCTTCTCTTCGTTTTTCTTCTCTTCTCTTCTCTGCTGTCTGTCTGTTTGTTTTTCGTTCTTCACTGGAATTTCACTTCTTTTCGGTTGCATATATTTCAGCATGTTTTTGTTATAGTACGCCCACAGCCACGCCTACCTCATGACGGGCAATTTAGCTGGAGCAGTGGCACCCGTGGTGCGGGGGCGTTTAATTATATCCGCCTGTAAGAGACAAATTGAGAGTCGTTTAATAAATATGTATGTACATATACGAGTATGTTTGCATGCAGCTTTATCTACATATGTATATGTATATGGCCAGCAATCAGATAATGAATGGATCAGTCAAGGTCGCAGCTGTGGCCAGCCAGTGGGCGTCGGCGGCGGGGGACTCGCTCAACTAAATGAAAGTAAAGTGGAAAAAAGGTTGCCACTTTTTCGTTCAATGATTCGCTAATTGAGTGACGGAATGGACAATGAATACTTAAATGGGTAAAAATAAAAGGGTTTTTTCTTTTAAATACAGTAACCAAGTACGGAACTCCAGGGGTGTGGGGAGGGTAAACATTTCTCTATGAAAAAGAATTTTTGTTTGCTCTGGCAGCATTTCATGCCACTGTTTCATTTGCCTATCTATCATCTGCATAGTCATGTAAAAATTATGCAAAAAATAATTTAATTCCATTACACGAATGGTCACATTTTTGTGGCATGCTGGAGAGGAGTGATGAATGCAGTGGGTGAGAGAGAGTGGACCTTGGCCAAACATTCATAACATTTGCATACTTTAATAAATAACATTGATGTGAAGAAATCAGGGCCAATGTTGCAGAGTGAAGGCTGTGCCAAAAAAAGAAAATCAAACATATATACATATAGACATTACGCCACGTGCTGTGTGCATCAATTAGCCACTCATACATACATGCATATATACATACATATACATATAAGCAACCACCTCATGTTATCTTTCTGCCATTGCCATTACACTCGAACTGCTGCAGGGCCTGCTGCTGCTGCTGCGAGCCTTCTAGGGACAGAGACAGAGACATAGACAGAGACAACCAACCGACAGACAGACAGCCAGACAGACACACTAATCGAGGAGACATATGTGCTGTCATGTCGTGTCTGAAATGGCACGCACCCAGGGCTGACAGTTGGCTTAAGCTGTCAATTAACATATTATTAGGCGAGTAGCAAACAAACAAACAGAAAAAAAAGAACAACATCATTGGGTGGTATATACGAGTATGTATGTACAACCAGTATGTAGGTGCTGATGAAGAACGCAATGATTTCATGGAAATGTGCGCAAAAAGAGCCCCTGACAAACGATGATGACAACGAAAGGCATTGCATAATTGAGTGTACATATAAGAAGACTTTTGGGGAATAAATCTGTAGACATAATTTCATGCAATACAATAGAAAGGAAAAGCTATTGGCCAACAATTTTTACTGCAACTTTTCATAATTATTTCATATTTGGCAGTGAAATTTTTATGCCTTAAAAGCAGAATGGTTGAATCGCTAGAAACAGTTGAGAGCGAGGCATAGACTGCATAAAGTGCCAAACAAATTTCATAGCAAAAGATTTGGCAATAGAAAATGAGCAAATTTCTGAATATAGAAAGCTTGCCCCTGCCCCTCAATATGCCTCAATGTCAAAACAGACGATAGACAACGATGCAGCATAGACAATTCGTTGGCGGAATAAATTTGGAAAGGCAAGAAAAAAAGAAAAGTAGAGCAAAGCATAAACATACATCAACAAATTGGCATTTGCAGCACAAAGTAGGAGGCGTGATTTGGTCCCCCGCACCACCCACTCCACTGTATGCATAAGATTTGGCAGCGCCGCAACAGTCGCGTAGCTCAGACAGGGAGACACACAGGGAACACACAGCGAGACACACAGGGAGCCACAGAGACAGACACACAGGGAGACACACAGGCAGACACACAGAGAGACAGCCAGACATAAATTATGCAGATGATATCTGGAGGCTCGAATTTGTATCATTTTTGTTTGCGCATCTAACAAATTGGCATTTTCTGGGCCAGTGACAAGCTGAATTATTACTTGATGGCCAGGGAGTTTTAATTAAATCCAAACAGCAGTAATTATTTCGCAATGTTTTGCCACTGCTCATTCATAATATTCATTTGCTTAACGCTATCTAAAATGAGTGTATACTCAAGTTGGAATTATGGACTAGTAAACGGTATTTAATGGTGAATGGTCTTTTAAATCAAAACGCACTGAAGAATGGAGGAGCATGGGGCATGGAGTATGGCGTTAAGGGAATGCTGAAGTGGGTGTGGGATGCTCAACGATTTATGTTGAGCATTTTAAGCTGTTTTGATTTACGGCTTCTCGGGCCAATTTCGCTCTGCAGCAAACTGTTTATGGATTAAGAGGCGAATAAAAGAGCTCCGTTTGAACGGCAGCAGAGCGTCCTTCGTCCTTGGTCCTCCGTCCAGCCGGCAATCCTCGTTTCAGTGGCTCTTCCTGTGGCTGTGGCCCTTAACTGTCTGTGTGAACGTGGCAGTGTCACGAGGGCAAACCGGCCATGAAATTGAATTTGTTAGTTGCACAGCGCCGAGCGCGACGAAAGGCCAAAGTGAAAAGTGAGGCACAACAATGTCGGCTAGGCAGTGGGCAGCAGTCAGTTTTTTGAGCTTTTTTGGAGCAATTTTGGGACATTTTTGGAGCATCCCTCTATGGGCAAGGGATTATCTGCTTCATGGATCAAATGTGCGGAAAGTCTAGCTAAAAACTTTCAGATATATTTAATTTTAGACAACAACTCAAGGCATTTGACATATATAAAGATATTCCACACAAATTTCGAGCTTTGAGCGGGGATTCACAAGTATATTAAAAACCGCTTAAAATTAGTTATTTATAAACCTGCTGCTGGAAAGCCTTTGCAGCCCCTTCCTTTGGCAACTTCGCAGTACGTTCATTCGATTAAGTTAACTGCACTGCACAGCGTCCACTGACAATTTGCTGCAATTAGTCAATCAGTTTTTTATGCAGATTTTAAGCTGACTTTGATTGCAGTTGAGTCGTCATGGATATGCATAGCTAATCGGATTCGAGGCACAAAACCGAATTGGTACGCGTATATCGAGATTGGCGATTGGTGAATCGACAGAAAATCCACTTAATGCCCATCACTTTGCATGGGGATGTGCTTCAATTATGTCTTTGAGTCTATTCATGACAGCTTAAGCTGTGCTCCACCACCAGTGCAATGATTTGCCATCATTCAGTGCATTTCAATGCCACTCTATGCCACACCACACACACTAACCCAATCCAGACAGTCAATCAGTCTGTCAGTTGGGGAGATTACGTAAACGCAGCATTGTGCGCCGCCAAAAAGAGCTTCGTGCCAGCACTGCCTCACAATGGAACACAATACAGCAGAATCCAGCATCCAGTATCCAGAATCGAGAACCACAAATGCAAATTCCCTCTGGGATCCATGAGCATGGGGGCGCATAGGCATTGGGGCATTTCACCACTCAGCCCTGCCATGCCTGCTGCATCGGCCGCACTACGTCAATCAATTGTGGGCCATGACAACAGCCCTGTTGTTGGCATCGGTGAGCTGATTATTTCATTTATTTCAATTAAGAGTGGGCTGGCTGGGCTTTTAGAGTGAGAAGAGAGCAGGGAAGTAAGGGAGGGGGGAGACCGGGGAGTTCCTGGGCTCGACTTTGCCGCTCATGTGGCTTTTATGAACGCTGCCGTTCAATCTAATTGCGTTTTTATGGCCTGAGTGCGAATCATAAAAGCAGCAGAGCAGAAGCACAGCCTCATACCATAAGGCACACACCATGAACTCAACAGAACAGAACTGAAGGGAGTCACGAGTGCCGAGTACCGAGGCAGCAGGCAACAGGCATCAGCAAGAGCCAAAGGCAACATAGCAACTGAAACAACAGCAGAAAGCAACAAATTCCATCAGAAAATTAGATGCCTAGACGAAGCCGCCAATAAACAGGCAACATCTGTGCTCTAAATTAAATATTAATAATTAATTAACTCAAACAAAAAAAATAGATATAAAAGCAACAAAATGAGCAGCCAACAGAAGCGAAACGAAACGAAATATTGAAAAAAAAATAACAAACAACAAAACGAAACGAAACCAAAAGGGAAATTGTAACTGCCAGGGCCCTAGCACTAGATACCCTTAAAGCTCGATTATTACTAACGAAGATTATTTTACAATAAGAAATAAATTATATATAATTAATTGTGTATTATAAGTTGATTTATTGATGTAGTATTTCCACTGAGTAATCATTTTCTGATCGATTAAATAGCAGTTGTTGAGTGTGAGCATAGTTATGTACTAGCACTAGCTAAAATAGGTCATTGTGCAGACAGAAATTGAGAGAAAATTGGTCCTTAAAAATAATTCAAAATAATACTCCATTAGAATGGATTTTTTTCTCTATATTATGGCCATTTTCTAAGCAAAATCGTTGTACCTTTTGTCAGGGTACAACCAGAACAGGAGTCAACATGTCTTTAAAGTTGCTGTCGCTGCCAATGCGGCGTATGAGCAACGCACAAAACTTTTACCAAGCAATGGATATGTGTGTGGGTGTGGTAGAGTGCACGCGAGTGTGAATGAGTGAGTGAGTCAGTGTGTGTGGGTGTGCATGGGTAATTGTAGGAGTATGAATTTGTTTGTGTTGTTTGCTCATGGCAAATGTGGTTAGTCCATTAAAAGAACGGAATGTGCACTGAATGCAATAGAGAATAGAGATGCAGCAAAAACGCTTTGATTATAGAGTGCCCAGGAGGAATATCAAAGAGAGAAGGAAAACATGTTTATGGATATGGCAAGAAATCAAAGCATTCACAGCTCATAAAAGTGGAACAATCGAACCAACATAACAATAAACCTTTTCTATTCGCATTCTAACACTGAAAATGGATGGGAAAATAATGATAATGCTGCTGCCCTCAAGCTGTACGAGTAATTGTCCAATTAGTTGTTGAACCCCTTAATTGTTTCGCGTAAATCGATTATTATTACTCGCTGATCGACTGAGAAACCAGAACCCCCAGTCGTTTGATGCTGCAAGAAAGTTTCAGTTACCCATTCGCATGTGCCCACGCACACACACACACATGCCGCATATGTGTGTACACCCACATCCATTAGAGCAGCGAATCGCAGTTTGTATGAAATGAATATGCCATTGAAATATTTGCATTGCTGGCAGTGGCAGTGGCAGTGGCAAACAGCAAACAGCAAATGTCGTATACGAGCACAAAGGACAAAGCTGGTATACCGCTGTGCCAGCGTGTAGGTGGACGGGCAGGGCATATCATGGCGTATGCTTAATATTGATATTATGGGTCGCATTTAATTGGAAGAGGAACCCAGTCATCCATCCAACCATCCATCCCACACAAGTGCACATTTGAATGACGCTTTATTTGCCATTTGCCAGTCGCCCGGCCAAAGGAGGGTCCTTCAAATTAATTGCCTACGGCATGGACAGGACAACGCAACGCCAAAAAGCCACAAAAATGTAATTACAAATTAAATTCCATTGCATTGATAGGCATAAAACGGCAGATTGTCACTTGCCTACCTGCCAACCTGCTAAAATTCATTGGAAATGTGAATGGATGCGGATAAATTACAGAAATAATCACAATTGTGCTGGAAAATATTTACATTTCCTCATTTATAAATCAAATTTTGTTTGCGTTTTTCCCCCGCTACTTATCGATTGATTGATTGGTTGAGCGCGTCGAATTATCTAGATAATTTATCGACAGCAGAAGCATCTCAAATCATTCTCCATGAAAAATGTAAGCCCCATTTAGAGACTACGAGCGAAGATGCGCTAATAATTAAAAATCTGATATAAATCATTCCTTGTAGATGGTTTTGCTGCTCCCAATTAATCGCTTAAAAGGTGCCCACCATCCCATCCATATTCCATGGCCATTTTTAAAGCCAGCAAAAGATGGATAATGGAAAACCTAAATCAAAACCCAATCAACCGACGAAGGAAACCAACAACCCGACGGCTGACGACCGTCGACAGTCGACCGTTTGGCAAATTTGTTGCCATAACGAAAGCAGATTAAGTTTTTTAATTAATTCTCTCTAGCCGAGCGGGAACGTGAATGGGGGGACTGGGGCCGGGGCCGGGGTGCAAGGTCTCGGTTTGGTTTGTGGCAGGAACACAGAGCACAGAGCGCTGGAGAGGTGCGGCAGCAGTAGTCGCCTTTAAAGTCAATTAGTTTCATAAATCCGCGTTGACACATATTTGATTAAAAAGTTGTGCACCCACCCACCCAACCGAAATTCCAGCCAGACATAGCGTGGGAAAGGCAGAGCATGGTATATGTTTACGAAATTTACTTTTAATTACAGTTAGCCGAAAGTTTTTGCCTTGGTTTTGCGAAAATTAATAAATAAAAACTACAAAATTTTTAGCTTAGATAAATCTCTGGGATTTATTAAGCTGGAAATGTGCTCTTTGTGAATTTGCATGATCAAATCAAATGCTCATTGAGTTGAAGTAATTTTGGTGAATTTTTGTGTGGTTTTATTCGTGAATCAATCGCGAGAATTCTGTCGCTTTTGGTGCCGCTACGACTAGCGCTCTTTGCTCAACTTTGGAGCTGTGTTATGTCTTCATTTAAAAGAGTATTTTATTTCTGTGTAAATTAAATAAAATTTAATGAAACTTTGCAATTATTTCACATGCGAGTATATTTCTCTCTCTCTCTCTATATGCATTCCCTTACATATATTCCCTGCGATTAAGTGAGCAATACCATTCAGCATTCAATAGTTTAAACATTCATTGGTTTCATTTTGTTTTAGGTTCTTTTCCTCTTCTGTTTTCTGCTCTTTCTTTTTGAATGGTTTGAAAAGTTTTGCAGCGCTTGTATTGATTTTAGCACCGTTACTGAACGAACCCCAACATATCTTATGATCGCTGGCAGCTATGTATGTATAAACTTTAAGCTGCAGGCCCAAAAGTTTCCTCTGTGTTTTGTTGTACTCGTACATATGTATGTATTACCCCTCTCAGTGGAACAGGCGAAAGTTCGTGTTTGTGTTTGTGTTTGTATTTGTTCTGCTGTTCGGTCGGTTCGCGCTCGTGTTCTCTGCTCTTGCTGCTGTTGTGGCAAACACTTTCCACAAGTAATTTCCTAATTGGTTAAAGCGCAGCAGAAACACCAGCTAACCAAAGCCCATCCTCCACAGCTCAGTCCATCATAATGCCATATGAGCTGCCACCATGGGTGATGGCCATCATAAAAGTGCACAAATTTTCGCCAAGCACTTTGCCTAATTGTTATGATAAAGCGCCCTTAAAGCTATTAACTTTGTGTCCATTCTATGGCTTGGTCGCTTCCCTCCAGGGTGCGCATAAAAGTGACTGATATTTGTAAGAATATGACGGCACGTCAGCATTTAAGGATCAACTTGATGACTTGATGTTTGTTTATGCTTATGATGGAATGTTTCTTTGGGGCAGGACACTGAGTAGGAATAAAACTAAAGGAAGGTACAAATGAGGGCTCTAAAAATGTTGCAGGTGGGGCCTAGGAAAAGGGTGAAGAAATATATATAATGCAGCAATTATAAAATCATATTCTAATGAATTTAATGTCTGCTTTGTTAAACGCCCAAGCAGCCACAAGCACAATCCACTGTCTCTGTCTAACTCTGTTCAATCAGCAGGCTGCCGAGACGCGTTGCTCGGTTGTATCTGCCAAGTTAAACACTTGAAGTTGGCCACATTGGGAACGTGTCCCGGTGTCCCTGTGTGCCCCAGCGCAGCAGCGTTCATCCCCTCAAGGCATCACGGCCAAAAGTCACTTTCACTGGCAAACAGAATCCGAAAAGAGGAGTCGGGGCAGCAGATGAACAGGCGGCGCGTACAGAAATCAAAGTTTCTGTTAGAGTTGGCCACCATTCTCAGTCTCAGTCCCGGTCCCCGTCCCAGTCCCGTGGCTGGCCATCGTGTGTGGCCAGTCGTGCGTGCGCGGAAGGCTGAATGGTTATGGGTAGCTACATCACGGCTGCGGGTGTAGCAGGACACTTGATGATTTTTCAGAGATTTCTCGTTTTTGCAGTTATCGCTTGGTCAGCCAAAGGCGGGCAAGCAATCTTCTACCCGTACTTTTTATTGGGCTTATTCATATTGAGTGGCTCGTTCGAGGGGGCGAGCTGCCTGCCACTTATTGGCGCTGCATTTCAATTCGATGCATTTCGGTTAATCGAATGTCACGATGGCACACCATCCCAAGATGCTGCCAATTCGAAGTAGATTGACGCTCATTGTTGAATACTCGTACTCGTTTTTTTCTGCACTAAGTATTTTGAGTGCTATCGAATTTTAAATGGAAAACTTAAACCTAAAATAATCTTATAAATATTTCAACAATTTTTTGATAAAACTTTGGTCGTATTTTAAATATTCCATGCAGGCGATAAATGTCTGAATTATCATTGTGTTTGCTTTAAAAATCAATAGAAGCTTTCATATCCAATTTTTGGAATTATTTTGCGCTGTTTGGCTACGTTAGTTTGAAATCAAATTCGTTGAAAATAAATGTTTATCGCGAAATATTTACCCACATTTTATGGCATATAGAAACTACTGGAACTTGTATTCGTTTGTGTTTGCCATTTGCCATTTGCCAAATCAATTTTTAGCTCTTTCGCTGACTGGACACATTCCCAAGGCCTTGGTGTGGATGTGGCCTGATGTGGGAATTCCTCGTACGAGTATTTGCTGCATCAGTCAATAAAAGTGTGAGGAGCGGAAGGGGGGCTGCTTTCGTGGCCTGTTTTAATGCATTTCAAAGTGCAATCGGAAAACTTGTTTGAATTTGTATGCTGGCTGGTTGGTTGGCTGCTATCCTGCGTCATCGCCATCTCAATTCTCCCCATGGAGTGTCCTGTCTAGCTGTCTGGCTGTCTAGCTGTCTGTCTCCCTGCCTGCCTGCCTTTCTTTTTGCTGTCTGGCATTTGCCAGGCATGTCCTGAATGGCATCACATGCAGCTTAGGTTTTGGCCTGCATTTTAATTTGGCTTTGCCTCTATTTTGCCCTGCTCCTGCCCCTCCCACATTGGCTGCATTGCTTCAGGGCAAACAATGGAGAACACGAAAAGCAAAGATCAGAGTGACCAAAAAATGAAATAAAGGAAATAGCAGCTAGGGAGGGGAAAGGCAAAGGCAACGGCAAAGGCGAAAGCGAAATGTGTGTCCAAAAGGCGAAAACGTGCAAAGAGTTTTGATTATAAAATTCCATCACAATGGAGATTGCTCAAGTTCCAATGTATTCTCTCTCTAATCTTTATCCCAGCAGTATTCATTTTCCTGTGCTCAGGTGAAGCGCAGGCCGAATGCTTTGACAATTTTCTACACAATTTAAAGAGTTTTGTTTCCACATCAAAATGTATGCATCATTTCAGTCAGAGCTGTGGAAATGCCTTTAAAATATATTTCTGAAAAATGTTTGCCATCAAGTTAAACAATTCAAAAGATTGAAGTAATCTAACACACTCTCTATCATGTGGCAGAGTATTATTTTAATGTATTTTTGCTATCGTTTAAACTGAAAAATGTATATGCTCTAAAGGTCCCCCCTTATCCTCTGTGCTGTAATAATTGTCATTCGATTCATTGATAGTACATGCTGACATGGTAGTTTTCCCATAAACATTGATTAATATTAATATATATGTATATCCTTAGCCGAGTTGATTTTTCGTTCTGAAATGTGTCCGCTGCCATCGACAGTTGACGTAAAAATTCGATTACGCCTATCGTACTCCCACTGCACTCAATTCGATTCGATACGAATCCATTCAATTTTATTTTTGTGCCATCTGTCAGCCAAACTGTCAAAAACAAGAAAATGGCAAAACAAAATGAAATCCAAACCCAAAAATAGAAGTGAGAATCAGCAGAAATTCGCCCATATTCGAAGTTGGACCGTCCACCATCGGCTATTGACTTGCCGTTAAACGCTCGATGGCGGCTCTAAACACTCAATCAATTGCGCAGGGAACGGCAAAAACACGAACAGAAAACTTTATACGACAACTAAGTGGGGGGGCGCAATTGTTCAAATGGAAGGGGGGGTGGCTGGAAGGGGCTAAAAAAGTTGTATTTCTGCTGACAGTTTTGCGGTTACCTGTTGAGGGGTTTGGCGGTGGCGCCCTGCCCGCCCAGCAGGGTAGCTTGTGGTGTGTGTGGGCTCATCCATTGCTGGTCTGTATATTGGAAAAGTTCGGATTTATACGCTGTACTTGCAGGGCACGAGAGTGTATAGAATTTACGAGGGAACAGGTAGGTTACCTTTGGCGGAAGCTCATGAATTTCCACCGGCTGTACACGATTTGGATGTTACAAGAAATAAATACACATTTTGGCTCTATTATAAAAGTTCTTGTTTAAACAGATTAACAGCTATCGTTGGGAAAAATCTATATGGTATAGGCGCACATTTTGATTTCCACTAAGGTAATAATATTGGGTAATCTATTGGATTTTCTGGCCTTTTGTTAAAAATAGTCCATCGGTGCTGAGAGTCAAAGGCACAGTCAGAGTCAGTGCAGATCAGTTGACCGAAATTCTATATAAAATAAAGCCTTGAAACATTCTAAAAATATCCGATCCAATATCGTATATAAAAGAAAGAAAATTCGGTATTCAAAGAACCCGAAACTTTCTTTCGTTTATTTAAGAATTCCATATTGTTGGAAGTGTCGGATATACGACAATTCATAAAAGACGGAAAATTCGGTATTCCAAAGAACCCGAAACTTTCCTTATAAAAATAGTTGCTTTAAATGGTGCAAAACTACGGCCAAGCTGTAGATATTTCTCATAGCTCCTTCCAAAGTCTCAGGCTTCAGCTTCGTACCGAAAAAACCGCACAATCTATGATGGCGAACTAACGAATGCTTGAGAATTTTCAAGGCAATAACTACCTCAGAGAAAGAAGTATGTACATATACATATGTGCACTTTTAATTTGCCTATATTTTCTATAATGTGAGATCCTATTTCAGACTGGGATATGCTTTCAGTCCTGTCCAGGGTCCGCTACAAGGAATTTGTAGTATTGGGAGCTTTAAAGTTCTGGACTCGTCTTGTACCGAAGTGAGAGAGTAAGGTGGGCTGGAGAAATCGTCGAATTTTTACTATAAGGAATGACTCGAGAGCTGTTGTTTTGGTTTTTCAGTTTGTAATATTTAATTCACTTTATTCGTCGTGTTGTTTACGTTTGTCAGTAGTAACGTGAAGCGCTGGCTGGTGGACTGCCGAAGGGGTATCTTGGCTGGTGAATTGCCCAGGTATGGTCTCTGGGTTTCTGGCTGATGAACTGCCCCTTCTTCGGCCGAGCTTGCCCTTTAAGCAGCTGCCGATCGTGAAGTTGACACCGTGCTCTCCCACGGGGTGTCTGGTGACCAGGAAGAGTTTCTGCTGACGTGCTGACTTATTATTATTGGGCAATATTTGCCTGCTTAATTGCTAACAATGCTGAGTAAGATCTGAGGCCGAGGCCATGGTTCGTTACAATAAAGGTAACGTTATATTTTTTGTAGGTATGTAAGTTTGTACTCTTATCTATTATGAAGATCTCCCACTCCAATGAAAGGCAATAATTATATATGCAAGCTAAAATTATTGTGCTACCGCGTGCTACCGATACACGGTGCAAGAGGCAAATTTAGGAGGCGCCTACCAACGTTTCCCCTTGCTTTATTTTGTGTCTTCAAACTATTACTTTTGTAGAAAATCAAATGGCAAATGAACGAGAAATTACCTCTTTGCTTAGTACAGCAGCGTTTTGAGTTCTGTGGGCGGTGAGGTGGTCACCGGCAGAAACGATAAGGAGACCAGCTGAAAAATCCCTGGCTGACCAACCAGCTTTGCTTGTGGTTTTTCCATCCGCATACCATCTTCACACTCCAGCTTCTTGCTTGCTGCCTTTTTCGCCATATCCTTTTAGTCCCAGAGCTTTTCCATCTAGCTCCATTTTTTTTCCTTGTGGTTTCCCTACGCGGCTACTCCCATGATGGTCCACTCCATGCTTCTGCTTTTTCCTCAGACGTTTCATATGCTGGCAATGCAATGTCTGCTTTTTGGAGGTCTTTGACTCTGGCGCCACAACAGTTTTGTGGTCACATTGATGTCGAAAGTTTTTGACTTGCCTCAACATCAGATCTCCCACCCCCATGCGGCTGTTCTGCTATCAGCATTTAGCAGCTTTAAAAACTTTTCAGCTTCATGCATATTAATATTAAGCACACGACATGAAGTTCATATGCACATAAAATGGAGATAGTCAGCTGCAGGGATAGTGGCAATGGAGTGAGGGGAAAAGAGTGCCAAAAGAGGTAATCTGCCATCAAACCGATTTCACTTATGATTACATGCTGAAGTGGGTCAAAGTGCTAACAACTTTTCGGTTTGCACAAGTTTTTTCAATCTCATTTGATATTATTATCTATGTCTGTATATTGTCCCCACACAATCTTCTGACATTCGCATTCCCCTGGGAATCCCTTGGCGACCCTCGAGTTTCTCCTTTCCCTCTTTCCGCTATGAAAACTTGATTTGAACTTGAAAATATGTGAAATATGAAACCCAAAAACTATTTGCGAAGTCACAGTCACAGTTTGGCAGCAACTGATTCTCCCCTGCTCCCTGTAGCTGCTCTTTTGTGTGTGTGTGTGTGTGTGTGTGTGGGTTTTTGCGGCACTCCATGGGGTGTGGCACAGTTCTGCTACGTGATTAGGCCCAACAGGGAGTGGTGGCACACAGCAGGGGCTGGCTGGCTGACTGGCTGGCTGGCCTCCAGCTGAGTGCCTTCTCACCTCAGTTCCGTGGGCCGCGTGCTCTCAACTTGTCAACGCACATAAATTTTCTAGCACGCTACAAGAGCGACCATAGCTGACAAAAGCGAGAGGGTGAGAGGTGGGATGGGGCACGGGAGAGGCTAGGGAATGTGTGTAGGGGACACACACACACACACAAAGAGCAGCTGTAAAAACACAAGTCAAAAGTCGGCCAGGGGCGTTCTTCACTTGGCAACCCACGGGAACAATGCGTATCCTGGCGTCCGCATCCTGTTCAGCCCCCCTACTCTCACATCATCCTGTCCCCAGCCCAACACAACCCAACCCAACCCAACCAGAAGTCCTCAGCCTACAGACCCCAGAGTCAGGCCCCTCTGAAAGCCACAACCCTCGGTGTCGTTGGTTGGTACCTCTCAGGCTCATCTGTCTTTTCTGCTCAGTGTTATCCCCAGCCACAGTGGTGCAAAAAATAACATAGAGTAAAGCGTAGAGCTATGTACACTTGCCAATGAAATAAAATCTAAAAGATTTGATTTTATTTCGAAATTTTGTACTTGCTGCAGAGAGGAGCATAAATAATAACTAAACTGATACGATCAGTTTCAGTTTCTTTATAGTGGTTTCTACTGTCCCAACAGGCTTGTAGTAGAGCTCACAGGGTTCCATTTCATTACTGTTTGTATGGAGTTTAAAAATATGTCCCGTATTTAATATGTACAATTATTTATAAAATAAATGATTTAATTTTCTTGAAGCTCTTTAAAGAGTAATCAGAGCAGCCTTTAGATACGTTTAATGGTAAAAAAGATCGCTGTCTGTTAGGGTTTTAGTGTGTAAAATACAAGAATATAATACGAAATTGTTCCAGTAACTGCGCAATTTAAAAATGATTTAATTTTTTTAAGGAATTAAATTTGTGTATACTTTAAAAAGGGTTAAAAAAAAACACTGTTTAAAATGCATAAAAAACATGCAGCAAGATAGCCAATGAATTGTTAACCACTGTGCCGTGGGTAGGGGGGGGGGGGGGGGGGTAACGGCGGCACTGGGTGTGTGTTTGTTTTCAATTTCAATTTTACAATAACCGAAGCGAGGTAAACCGAGACGACGAGGCGAGGCGAGATGAGACGATTCGAGCCGCCATCGTAGACTAGGCCAGTTGGCCAACTCTATGTGAAGATATATGTGTGTGTGTGTATATTATACATATATACATATATGTACACTGTACATATATATAATGAATAACGGCACAATTTCACACTTCCTTTCATTGGAAAATTACAGGAGAACAAGCATTCAGAGGCGCACATCCACACCACATACCATCTTACAGCTTCCAGCTTTCCACCTTCTCCCCCCCAGCATCGACATCCGACATCCGACAACGTTTGGCTTTCTTTTGTTTTTGGGGTTTCGGCTGAAAGCTTTTTAATAAGCAACGAAAGGCAGCAGAGCAGCAGCCAAATGCCAACCAGACTCGCACTCGTACGCGTACTCATACATATATAATCGTACAATTTATATATACATATATATATATATATATGTATGTATGTGCGTATCTTTCTTTATATGCACTCGTATTTTGGTGTATTTTTTTATAGATCAATTGGATTTGTGGTTTTATTTGCTGTTGGGCTGCCTCCCTTGGCCTTATCTTATTTCCGACTTTTCTTGGCTTGCGCATTTAATGTTTAATTTTGGTTTTTTTCTTTCCAGTCCCAGTCCCTGTCCCTGGTTGCCCTGAGTGTCAATGTGTGGGTCACAGGACACGTTATCATTATGGCCTTGCAATGACCAACGAGCACTACAGCACACAAAAATCTGGCTGGCCACAAAAACAATCCCGCCCAAAACCAAAAAAAAAAAAAAAAGTTGAGAAAGATAACAGGGCCGAGTGCGAGTGGAGCATGAAACCAATGACCCATTTGTGTCATCAATAAAAAGACACAAACGAAGTTGAGGAGGCTGGACCCCCCCACCCCCCACCCATATGCAGCATTTCCGAATCGTTTATTTACTTTGATTTTTTGTTGTTTTCCTGTTAAAGTTGAGCGAAACAAACTGAAAGTAAACTTCAGAAAAGTTTGGGTCATGTTGCCAATTAAAGAGACAAGCGAATAACAAGTCGATATATTCGAATGATTCATCAATGAAAATCAACTTGTAAAATCATTCCCTTGCCACACAGATGCCGAAAGGTGGAATACAAAATGTTTTTAGGTTTTTGAAGCTGACTTTGTCAGTTCAAATACGGTGGGTGAGGCTCAGATATTTGGTTCAAAGTGGAACAAATTCTGGAAAAGTTTGTTCTTCTTTTTCTAGATGATTTCTGGACTCATTAGTTTTTCGAAACCTAGTTCCTGCCATACAAAAAGCACTGTGAGTCGATGTACATAAATTTGCAATAAACTTGAGATTAATAATTTCATTAATTTTATTCCATTAAGTGGATTTTTTTCTACATTCTGCACACAAAATGTGGCGGGGAATTTTAATAAATCAGTGGCCCTGAACATAAGTATTTATCCATTTTGCATAAATAGTCGTGAAAAGAGAACGAAACTTTAATAATAAATAAATGAAAATTGTATTCAAGTAGATTGTGGGCAATGGGGAATGGTTGGGGAACGAGGGTACCGTCTGGTCAATGATTGAAAAGAAAATTTGCATTGGGGCACAACAAAAAAAAAAGGGGAAATGGAAAATGCGAATTTCAAAGAGATGCCGCGACCTTTGACCAGGCAAATAAGAAGGCAAATAATTTCCGCTGCTCGAATGCGACACAAGTAGGACACAAATCTACAGGCAGAGATCCCGGTAACCCCAGGACCGAGCCCATTCTAGAGCAAAAACACACACAGAAGGGTATGGGGGACCAAACAGAACAGAACAAAACAGTTTCCGTTTTCCGTTTCCTGTGCAAATATGCGAACTAGAAGCCGAAGAGCAAAGGATGGGGCAAAGGATGGCAAAATAAGAAAAGGAAAAAAAAACACAGCAGCTACCGAAAGCTTAAGCACCCTTAATTGAGATATTTTTGGTTCTGTTCTTAAGACTATTGTCTCAGCATTTCAATTCGTTTTTTTATTGTTTTGATTATTCGATTATTATTAGCTAAACTTTGGTCACTTCGTTGTATGCTTCAGTTAGACAATTCAGTCACATCTCTTTGATAAGTAAGAGGAATGCTACCCTCTGAAAGGGTATACGTATGAACAGAATGCAGGCGCCCCATGGAGCCTGCCCCCGCCCACCGTGTCGTGGTGGCCTAAGTTGACATGATTTGAGACGGGTTCGTTTACGGTTACGGTTCTTAGTCTTCGTCTGCTGATGGGGTGCGGGTACGAATCTGGGGTCTCTGATTCAGTTGCTGTTTCTTTGTGCCTGCCCGTAGGCCGCTTATTGGTCAGACATGAGGGGGGAAGCTTCATGTCGATAATGTTCCCATGGAATGTCCTTGTTCGAGTCTTTCTGTCTGTCTGCATATTTTCCATCTGTCTGACTGCCTTTCTGTCTGTCTGTCTGTCTGTCTGTTTGTCTGTCTGTCTCTCTGTCTGTGTGTGTGTGGGTTAAGGCGATTTTATTTGTTCAAAGGAACCCCGGCCGTGACCGGGGCCAAGTTCTTTCATTCTATTCAATGTCAGACGGTTGGGGGCCTTTCTACGCTCCCCATCTCCATTTGGGGTAAATATTTAAAAGCGGGGAAAATCTGTTTTCCAGCTCGTCTATCGAAGGGGATACACTTATGCCAAAGGATGTTCGGGTATATTTTATTTGAGCTGCAATTGGATTGTGTTGGCTAAGTCCGTTTCAATCTTCGCTGTGACACGTGATGTGTGTGTAAGAAAATACAAATAAAAGCAACTGTCTCCTCTATAAGCCATTTATTAGGTGGTGCCACAAGTGCGGCTGCCTAACAAGCATTTTAAATTGCTACTTGGCAGTTTGGCGTTGTTTTTTATTTTTCAAAGTCTTCTTGGATTTTTTGTTGGATTTTTTGTTGGATTTTTTGTTGAATTTTTTGTTGCAGTTTTCCTTTTTGCCTAGTACGGCTTTTAGCAACAATTGGAAATGTTTTGTCGATCTGCCAGCCTTCACCAGTATCAGCAGCGACAGCGGCAGCGTAATGCTGCCAATCCAATACTGCTTGTAGCTCAAATAATTCTCCTCCGAGACGAGTCCCAGGCCGGTCAGTGTGTGTTGAATTATTACAATAATTTGGGTTTCCAGTGCATGCCAGATATCACGCATGCCAATATCCATATAAAAGATACCAAAAGATACCTCGTAGAGCAACCTAAAGGGCGCGTAGGACCGCGTTAGTCGCTTGTGAATATAAACGTTGCGCGCAATCAGATCCATAACGGCTATGAGCACCAGCACCGAAGGCAGCATGGGCTTGTCAGCATTCAAGTGTCGCGAAAAAGTCCATAGAGAAAGGATATATATGAGGGCAGCTAAGCCGACACTATACCAAGATGCCATCTGCTGGATGGGGACATTTAAACGGAAATTATTTAGCTGTTCTGCTGGAAAATATGAATGCCAAATACTCACTTGTGGGGTTTTCGTTGGGTTTTTTCCAACGAATTTAATAATTTCCAAGCATTGATATTTAATGCTCTACTGTATTTTACAAAGGTTACTAAAATGTTTACTATTTGACAGGGCATGCCGCTTGAGAAAATTGAAGAAAGAAGTTCAAGAATATTTAATTGGAAAAAACTTAATAACTTTTTTCCATTCCCACATCGAGCTGTTTCCAGTGCCGTGCAGGATAAACCACAACATTATTTATTTATTATGATTTAAGTCGCAGAAAGTCGAAAAGAACTTGCGCGCCACTTAATTGATTTTAATATTATATTCAAGTTTATCAAACTTAATTTTAATCATAAATAAAGTAATCATATTTAAGTTTATTTTAATCATAAATAGGGTAATCATATTAACCATATTTTATTTAAAATTATTGCGCCATAAATGTCACATGAAATAATTATATTTAGATGTATGACATTAAAAATTATGTTGTTTTCGTTGTAATTTCTAGACTTGGACTCTGCTTCTCCTTTTCTTGTAGCCCTCTTAATCCATGGCATATCTGTAGTGTAGTTCCCTCAGTTTATTACCTCCAGTTCCCTAGTTCGCATCCCCTTCGGCCACTGGCTGCCCTTGCTTATACTTTTCGATTAGCTTTTCCATTTCAGAAATCTCAAAAATAGTGTAGATGAAGCTGTCATTGATGCGCTGCAAGCTGGACATTTCCAGCTGGTTTGGTATCAAATTAGCGCTGCCCAGACTGCTATCCAGTACCTTAATGGCCAACTCCTTGGCCTGCTCCAGATTAATGGACACTTTGGGTGCTAGCTCCTGCTCCAGCAGAGAGCTGGCAAGGCCAAAGTGCTGGCCCGTGGCAGTGGCCTTCCAGCCACTGTAGTTGCCACTGGGATCGGAATTGTACAGCTGATAGCCGTATATGTCGTCCCAGCCCATGAACAGAATGGAACAGCCAAAGGGTCGTCTGCCGCCCAACTGTGTGTACGACTGCTTGATGGTGCACACATCGGCCACGAGCTCCTCACACGGCATCAGCTCGCCAAATTTGAATCTGTAGCGTTGGCCCGACACACGCATCTCATCGATCAGCTTCGTGGCATCGGCACTGCGACCCGCCCAGGTGCAAGCCACACTCTTGGTCAAGCGAAACATCTTCTCCGATGGCCAGCCGATCCGTCGTTGGTTGCTGCATTCTGCGGCCAGCAAAACGCCATCAGTGGCAACAATGCCCAGGCATATTTTGGAAGCGCAGACAGCCTCCATGGCGTACTCAACCTGGTGGAGGCGGCCCTCGCGCGAGAACTGTATGGCTTGGGGATCATAGAGACGTGCCATTCTGGTCAACGAAGGCTACAAAATGTGGGAGTTTGTAGCACAAAAATAGCACAAAAGTTGCAAGCAAACAAACCTGAAGGAAGCAGCTAAAATTAGCTTCAATTTGCGGAAACAAAAATCGTATAATTTTCATACGAATTTCTGACACAAATAAGGAAAATCCTATGATATATTGTTAGTCACTCGCACAGCGGCTAAAACCCTCTCCAATGTAGGGTATTCCATGCCTGGGTTTCGCTTCTGCAATTTTCCACGCACTTTTCTTTTGCCCATTCCTTCTGTTTGTTGCAGCTTTCCCTTCACGTCGCTGGTTTTATTTTTCCTTCTCTTTTTTCTTTTTTCTTTTATGACATCGTAAACAGCACATAACACTAAAGAGCCTGCCCCAAAAAGGGGGCAGAGGAAGCTGAAACTTGTCTTCCAGGAAGTGGGCGGGCGCACAGGCTGGGGCAGGGCCTCTGCGCGTGTGTGTGTGTGTGTGTGTGTGTAGGCGCTTGTCTCGTGTGAATAATAAAATAGTTTCGAGTATCCATTTGCATATTTAAAAGGAGGAACTAAATGTTTACCTCCTCTTCCTGTTTGCCGTCGTCCCCCACTGCCCCTCAGTCGTCACACTGCTAATGGCTTTCCGTTAGCCCCATTCCGCAGTCTACTTCCGCTTCGCCGCCACTTCTTGGCCACTTGTCGCCGCCAGTTGCGAGTAATTTTTTGTATTTAATTTTTCATGCGCTTTCATTAAATAAAAGCAAACGTGTATATGGTCAACAGCAGGACAGCAAAGTGGAGCTGGGTATGCGACTATATGTATGTACCATATATTCGTAGCTGCCACCTCTTGGGGCAGCAGACACAGGATAGCCCCGCCATTCGACTGTTTGCTGGCTGGCTGGGATGTCCCTATTGGTGTTCAAGTTTATTTTGGTGGTGGCGCAAATTCTTTTATCTGAAATCCAGCGAGAGAACGCTTTTGGTTTTGATTGGGGAATTCCCAAGCAGCGCAGAGCAATACAGAAATTTCCACCCGCCTGTCCAACCTCTTGAGGAATGTATCTGAATACATATAGTACATATATATGATATAGGAGTGTGCATCTATCTGTGTGTGCATGGAATTGAGTTTTTAATTAAACGCAAATGTCGACACGAACAGCCAAGGAATTTCTGCGAACACAAAACTTGTCCGAGCTGCGGCCATGACAGTGGCAAGTGGCAAGTGGCAAGCGGCAGTGGCAGTGTGTCCGCCTTCGCTTAGTTTATTTTTATATTCGCAGTACAGAAATCTGTGTAGGAAGTTGGGTTGAAACTTGCCAACTAATTGGTTGGCTGAGCTTCGCTCGGTGGCAGTGTGGGAGAGAGGCCGCAACCTGTGGGCTATTTTCATATTTCACTGAAGCTCTAATATGCACTGACCTAAGCCAGCAATTCATATTTATTTTAGGTTATTGGATCAAACAAAAGCTGACCAATAAATATCATGACACAGAGAGAGTGAAAAAAACCCTCCTACGCGTGACGCGTGGCCTTAAATTATGAAATCAAAGTACACTTTTGGCTCACCTTGAAATGCATACTCTCGTGTCCCAACAACAAACAGCTAAAATTCGCTGTAATCGCATTAGAAAACGTAATCGTGCCGAGTGCCAGAACAAGCAGCTTTCGTACATCAGCCGCACATCATTTGACCTTTGAGCGGCGCTCTGCCCTGACGCTGCTCACCTATAAATATATCTGTGCTGTGCTCTGGCTCTACTCATCTTTCTGCATTTATTCTGCCCCCCCCCTCGCTGCTTTTGGGTGTGCCGTGCCGTCTATTTCTCTGCTGTAATCCGAGACTGACAAGCTCGGCAGCTGGTTGGGGGCATTGGATTTATTTTGTGTGTTGGACACGGTGTAGGTGGAGAGACTCTGCTTCTACCAAAATACACACATTTTTTTTAAAACTTTTTTTCGTTTGCGGCTACAAAGTCAACTGTACACGCGCACGCCCACAGGTGGGGGGTAGAAGCGCATACAAAGTACGAGTTACATCAGTGTTGAGTCCTACTACCCGGTAGTTGTAGGTTAGCAGAGTGCACTGATAGAAAAAAACCAAAGTAAAATTAACTACAATCATACTTGAATTTAAAATCCGATTTTTAAATACAAAAATAGTAAAATTAAATAGAATTCACTTTGATTCAAACATAAATATATTAAAATGACTTTTTTAATACGTTCATATTTAATCTTAATACAAAACACTTTAAAATAAATATATTATATTAAATTTAAATATGAAATATATTAAAATTATATGTAAAATATATTAAATTTAAATATTTTCATATTTATATCAAAATGTAAGTGAAATAATTTTCATGAAAATCAATGGCATAAATGAGTGAAAATATTAAAATTTCAGGGCTTTTTTCTATCGGTGTGCAGCAGGGCAGCCAATGCAACTTAGTAAATGATTTGCCTGGGTATCATGAATTGTGTGTTTCAAAGGAAATCCTCTCTGGCAATATTTTCACTTTGTTTTCTGCAATTTTGTGCTATATATTTATGACCTTTTGAGCTGTCTTTACATATATGTTGCCCAAGTATCACTTACTTAATGGGATAAACATTTTTTTAACTTGTTTTAAAATTTATTTTGTGATTTTGTGTGGGTCCACCCAACACCACCTGTTTGTGCGAGACTCTAGGATTTGCGGTGATATGCAACTCAAACAAATGTAATTTTGGTTTTAATGTTGACATTAATGTGGCAACATTGTGGCAGTTGCACACCCATTGCTGTTGCTGTTGCTCTTGCTGTTGCTGTGGCAAGCAACTGACTGCTGCACTGCTGCTCGTTGAACTACCAAACTGTTTGCACGCTTTTTGGCTTATTTGTGTAGAGTGTGTGTGTGTATGTGTGAGTGTGAGTGTGTTTCCTGCTGCTGCCAACTGCCTTCAGTGGGTTATATGAAAATATGAATAAAAGCCAAAGAGCCAAACCCCAGAGCCACTGCAATTTGTGGCAAAATTGTAGAAAAACCCCCTGTGAGCAGCGGATACGAGTGTTTTTTTTTTTTTTCTGATTTGGATGGCCGTGCAAAGGCAACCATTTTGTGGCATGCATTTATTCAATTCGCCTGCGTTGATTGCAATTTTTGTGGCTTGTTGTGATATTTTTGATTTGAGGGTTCGCTGATTTCGGGGTTTATTTTTGTGTATCACACGACCAAAAATATTTAAATACTTGCACTTAAGCAGAGTATTAAGTGTGAACCTTTTTCGTAGTTAGTTGATGAATAATTCTTCCATTTTATTTAGTGCTTAAATCTGGCCCAGGTCCATGAGTAGAGTCGAAAGCTTTGCTACCTGCCATCAGCTGTTTCCCCTTAATTTCCATTCAATCTCAGCACCCACATTGACCTTGACCGCCTTGTGTACTGGCAGGTGGGTCAACGCCATTGGAGCATGATTAAATAGAAATATCTGCTTACACTTGGCTCTCGCATTCATATTCATGGCACAACAGTTGGGATATTGGGTATATCAGGGGGTATATGGGGTATAGGGGGTGTGTGAGTAGTGTCTCTGGATTGGCCATTGTCATTTATTGTGATTATATGTTGCATATGGTGTCCTGTGCCGCACCGCCGGCTAATGATGTCAACTCTCTCCTCCTCTCTCTCTCTCTTTGCCTGTCGGGTCGCAGGTGTCAATGGCCCCTTTGGCCAGTCCCCTGCCCTTACGAGCTACAGTTACAACTGAGCTTGAGAGCGAGGGATTAAAGTTTGTGTATTTTTATGATATTTTCCATGGGCCCCGCCCCGTGCCCCCATTGTCGCTTTATTAGCCAAGACGGAATGGTGTCAGTTGTACGCATCCTGCCCGGCGGGGGCACATTAATTTAATCGGCATGTCATTTCATGTTCAAAGTTTTACACCTTTCCGCAGGCAGCCTGGGAGAGAGAACTCGTAAAATGCCTGTTGAAATTTCTGCCCCCCACACACACTCGATTGTGAATCTCAGAGACCTGTGACAAAGGCTGCCGCTAGCTATCCCTGCTCTTGTCTGTAGTAACAATGGAAATGGATCTGCTGCACAGTGGGGTGGGGGTGGGGTGGTGGTGTCACGCACTAAATGAGTTAAGTTTACTTACCTCCAAGTCTCGAATGCGAAAATTCCAATTTAGAAACGTTGCTTTCCCAGTTCTCACTTTAAAGGCAGACGCAATTCTGTAATCAAACATTAAACCAATTTCACATTTTATTAATAAATTATAAATCTCTTCCTAAAAATAAACATTTACTAGATCGCTGATGAAATTCGTTGAAAAATTAATAATCATTTGATTTCAGGGAACAATCGGCAATCAAAATTGTTGGCTTTGCTCAAAAGCCTCGCACACCGCAATGGCCTATAGAGGGCAGGCGGGATTGTGGCAGTGCTGAAGGGCCGCAATTAAGGGGGACGCTGTAACAAGCCCCATTATTCATTCAAATTTGTATGTACATATATGTATGTATGTATGCCTGTGGTGCAAATATTTGTATTTGCAGCCAGTTGAATGGAAATAAGTTTTGGCAATTGCTGGGAAAATATATGGGCAACGCAGCAGGTCTAATAGATCCATAAATGTGGTAGTGGATGTGCTAACCGGAAAACATAAAATAATAGCGCCAAAAATAGAGCAGAGCTGGCACTTTTAAATGATGTTAAATGTTTCTATTAAAATACAAAATTGCGGAATGCACGCCTCATACCGTGATTTCATTTAAAACATAAAAAATTGAATTTGCTTGGAGCAGCAGCCGTTAATAGTTCCTAAGAAATTGAAATCACATAGTCACACATCATATCTTACACTGTAAATCGCTCTGTTCGCGCGTACCCACACACTGTATCATTAATGCTTATATTGCATTGCTTCGTCCTGTTTTTGCGGCATTCAAAAATTAATGTCGAATGCATCGAATCGTAGCCTAAAAATCTGTTTACCCATCGAGCAATAAAAACGGTTGTAAGATATATATCAACGGATTCAATTATTGGTAAATGTGGAGTCAGAGTTATCGAAAATGCTCGTCAGCTTCCAACAGAATTAAATAAATCTTCTACGCAAAATGCTATATCATATATATAAAATAGTTACTATAGAAAGGACATCTCTCTCTCTCTTTCTTATTATTCTTAGAATTTCTTCTTCTCTCATTCATATTCCACACACTTCAAGAAGTATCCTTGGACCAAGTATTTGCAATTAACTAGCAAATTTAATATTTGTTATTATTCCGTTTTTTTTATGATATTCGGCATAAAACTCTGCTGGCCCCTCTTGGGCTTATCTCCATGCCATTCTTCCTGTTTGGGTTATGGCTAGCCCCCCCTCCCACTCACATTTCTCTGTGCCTTGCCTTTGTGTGTGGTTCGGTCTTTGTTTGATTTTTATGATTCTCCCCCCAGCACATGATTGACATTCGTTTTGGTTTGTTTGCTTGTTGTTGTTGCTGTCTTATGGTTTATGTTGTTTTTCGCTTATGTTTTTATTGACAGTTATGCTCTGTGTGTTTTGAATGCAGTTTTGCCCCAGCATCTGTTGGATTTTTGTATGCCAACAAGGTGGAAAAATTCTTCTCATAATTTTTGTATATTTAATTTTCTCAAATATTGCACGAAAAAATGTGAATAAAACGAATAAAAACAGCCAAGTAAATCCATTGACAAAACTCTCAAATTTTGTGTTGCATTAAAATCTTTTCAAAGAAATACCTTTGGAGGAATTTCTTTGTATTTATTTGAGGCTTACAATTAAATCTTCCATCCTTTCTCCCTTCCTTCAACTTGCTAAATTTCTCAGAATATCTTTTAGTTCCACGAATGAATTTGCCTTCGAGTTGAAGCATTTGTGGCAAATGGTTGGAAAAATCTTCAGCCTGAAAGCTGATAATAGTTTTGCGTTTCCAGAGAAGTAGCAGTCATGTGTGGTGTGGTGTGGTGTGGTGCGGTGGCTGTGGCTGTTATGCCCATTAAAATGTTGCAATAATAATAACAAATATTGTTATGAAATGCGAAAAAGCTTTTGCCTCGTTGGGGGGGGGGGGGGGGGGGGGGCGGTGTGCTTCAAGTGTTGCCAACTCAAAAGATTGAAAGAGAATTAAGCGCAACTAAGCCACAATTAACTGTTGTTGTGGTCCCCTGACGATGCTACTGCTGCTGGTTCTGCTGCTGGCTGTTGGCTGCTAGCTGTGTGGGTGGGTGCATGCCCCCCCAGCCAGCACTGTGGCACATTTTGTGGCCATGGCAACGCTTGTGCAGCTCATTAGAATAGACGGCAGAATATAGAGAAACTCAGAGAGGTTGCGAGGGTGGAGTTGAATGCAACCGCAAAATGCCATCAACAGATGCAAATGAAATGGCAATTTGCCATGTGCGCCATGTGGGCGTCGCCCGTGGGTGTGGCTAGTAAGTAGTAACTTCAATTAGGCGGCAAATTCATAATGTATATACCGCCACCCCACCCACCCCTTTTGCCATTCTCCCCTTGAAGCACAATTCCAATCCCATTGCTTGGGCTTGGGCTTGGGCGCCACTCAAACAAAACGAAACGAAATGGGCAAAAGTTTGCTACGGCCTAGAGCAAATATGCGGAGAAATGTTCCAAAAAAAAAGTAGATGTGTGTGTGTGTGTGTACCACGAGGATGATGTGCACTTTCCACTCGGACACAGGGCACATGTTTGTCCCATTTGATGGTGGGAGGGGAATTATAATACCCTTGCTCTAGGTAAGCATTGGGCATGCTTTCAGGCGTTGAGCCAGCCAACTGGTTAGCCTGCCCAACGATCAGCATACCATGAGAATATCTGCTTATTAATGTTACATTAAATATTGTTTGCCTCGTTTGATTAAAAACCCAGCAGAGTATTCAGAGATTCGCTGCTAAGTTTCTCGGCTCATTTCTTATTGTTGGAATAAAATGTGGCAGCTGTGAGATATGAGGACACGTACGAGTAAGGCTCCGCAGCAGGACAATATAATGAATGCCACATGATTGGGGGCAGCTACAATGCAGGGGCGTGGCAGCTGACACACATACACAGACGCAAGCACCCACTCGGAATAAGTATACTCGTATGCATATTCCCCACCCAAAGTTTTATGCCAGTCACCATCATCATTCTCCTCATCCTTATGCCCTCTCGCCAGCCACCATCCTGGCTTCGGCTCCTGGCTTCGGCTTCTGTCCGGACTTTATTAAAATTGCCCTGGCTCTGTTTGCTCACTTGGCAGTTGCTCCTATAGATATCGCTTTTAGACCCCTACCACTCATCCTTAAACTACATTCAGCCCCGGCTGCCTGTATCGTACAAACACTTTACCCATTTTTGGGGTGTGGGCTTGTGTTGAAAGAGGACATTTTCAGGAAGCTTTCAATATATTTAACAAAATATTTGCCTTCGACGAAAGTGACAAAATGCAATTGGATATACAAATTTTAGTCAGCCAAGAAACTTGGCCAACAGAAAGGGTAAGGCAGAGATGGAGCCAGAGGAGAATGTGAAAAAAAAACGAACTTGAAATGCAGATACCCTTGACATACCCTGTACATCTGTGTGCTCATCTTTTCTAGCACTCTGACAAGACCTGTGAGGAAATCTATTCAGTGACAATAAGACAAATATAATAGTTAAATAAGTAAGGCCCACATATTTCCATTTGTTTTATGCAGCAAGGAAGCCACGAAATCCACGCCATCTCGCTGGCATAAATGATATGTATATCTTTTATTTCTTTTTTCGGGGGCTATACAAATAAAATAAAATAAATTTCCAATAGTTTTATGGCCATAAATATGGAAATTTATAATATCCATAATTACTTTGATATTTTCGAGCTGAAAAGTATACCATAATAGCCATATGACATTAGACCAAAGGTCGGCAGCTTCCTATACACTGTGCATAGGGAAACATTTTAGGCAGCGCAGTCGGCCCACGTACAGAGTGAAGACTACGTGTGGCTTCGTAATTCTGCCCGGTTGACGTAGCGCCAGAGAAGCCAGCGTTCTGGCTATGCACAAAGCTTCGTTATTCTGCCCGCCGCGGCAGCGAAGCATTCGTGCCCTATGCACAATTGCTCGGCTTTCGCAGCGGCAGAGAAATGTCTGATGTCGCCGCACAAAAACGCACCAACAAAATGTGTGAGTCTGGGTGCCGACCCCTGCATTAGACTTTGCTTAGACTGACTAGCTGGGAAAATGAAGCTGGCCTTATGGGAAACGCCTGCAGTCAGACCGAGACAGCTATACGAGTCAAGCTGCCTGTCCAGTTGAGCTGGGAGCAGCGCTGTGGCAGAATTGACCGAAAATTGAACTCTGCGGATACAATTTTGCTGGCTTGGTGGCTGTTGTTTGCTTGAAAATGTCATTTTCTATCAAGCAGTGCCTCGAGTAGTTCGACTGAAAGCCATTAGACGTGTCTTGAGACGGCTACGAACAAAAATGTTGCATTTTGTCTCTCATGCTATCCCTCTCTACGCAGCAAAATTGGCCAAGTCTAATGTCATATGGCTATAATCGTTAAGCATTGCTGATGCCCATCGGGCAGCTCGTACCATGAATCCCAACTGTAATTTCACTTAACCATTCTGCTACTCGGTGCACTGTGGGCACAACAATTGAACCATCCGACACGAAAGGTATCAAAACAATTCCAGAGTCTGCACGGACTTGTTCATATTTCTGCTGTAGTCATCAGAATAGCCAGCTGGAACGGCATAGTGTGCCACCTCCTTACGCCTTCGTTTCATTATTTTTGATGCTCACACATTTCGCACAGAGTCCCCGGACTAATCGAATCAGTCGAATGTCTAAATATATATGTATACTCGTATATTGGAATAATCAAGCTGAATGCCAGGGATGCCATGAGAGACTGAATGAGATGAGGCGGGGGTGGCTGGAAGCAGCTGTAAATGGCCAAAAATTGTGTCGTTGAGGGGAGTTCAGTTCTAGTCGCATGTGTCACTGTCTCGTCCCTGTCTCTGTTTAAGTGGACGCCACTCAGCCCCATTCCCCTTGCCCCTGGTCACCACTCCTTCTCCTCGTCATCTGGTACGAGCCACCCATTCTGATCCACTCTCATTTCATTTCGATTCGCCTTTTTTGCTTCAAGTGCCACTTGAGCCACTCAACGAGAGACGGGGCGGGCTTGTGACCGGCGGGGGAGTGTGTGAATAAATGAGTTGGAGTCCCCGGGGAGACCCCCGCCCACGCGACTCAATGATAGGGTGCGAAAATCGGATCCAAAGGCAAATGAGCAATCGATGTGGGAAAAGGGCTTCAATTGAATATGAATCGACTGTTGGATTAATATTGCTCACCCCACCCACAGAGCAGCCAAACCAAAGCAAACCAAACCACCCACTGAGCTTAATTTGTCGCCGAACAAACTAAACGAAAATGAAATGTAAATTGCCCTGACAAAAGCCAACAGAACCGAACAGAACAGAACAGAACAGCAAGGGGCAATGGCAATGGCAATGGCAATCTCTCCATTCCACTCCATTCTAGTTTCTTTGCCCATTTTTATGGCTTCCAATATGCGAGCATAACCATAAAATACAAATACTAAACTGAACTGAACTGAACGGATACTCGTTGAAACAAAAGGCAAGGACGAGCAGCAGGACTGGGACCAGCACTACGAGCTGACAAAGGGGGGGCCCTGCATACACACTCGTCGTATGTGGCGCTAATGCCCCGCAAACGATGAGACGTGGAGATACTGAAACGAGTAAGTTAACCCCGAGTCGACATTTTTGATGCTCTTCAAGCGATTAAAATTGATTAAAACTAAGGCAGCAGACCCCACAGATGGATTCGAATATATTTGGGGCCTGGGTAAAAGTATTTAATTTTACTATTATTATTTCATACATTTCTCAAGCAGTCGCCTATGCCCATTGGATTGCTCGTTGGGAGCGGATGGTCATAAAAACAAAAGCGCAAAAGTCTTAAAAATAGAAAATATTACCAAATGCACAGAGCCAAGTCGAAGGGAAGGGAAAGGAAAAGGAAAGGGCAGATGAAGCCAATGTTTTTCGGCAAGATAAAAGAAATCCCAGGCTGGGGGTTACAGTTGGGAGTTCTTTGGGGTCTAAAAAGATGACCACAAATAATTACACAAAAACAAAAGCCAACAAAAAATTGCACCACCAGCCTTCGACTTCTTCTTTCGCTTATTCCCTCCCTTACTCCTCCCTTGCCCACCCGATTCCGCCCATACAAATGATAAGCCCTGCAAATGAACAAACGACTCAACAACAACAACCAAAAGCGAAGCTGGCAAAACCCAAATGGAAAATTGCCAAAAGTATAAAAAACAAAGGCAAAAATATATACCCAGACAATGGTATGGGGTGGGGTGTGGCATGGGTGGAATTCTGATTGGATAAAGGCGATTTTCGTATCCAATTTAATGATAAAGTTATTCCCGGCTGAAAAACAATTGCATAAAATACACGAGAGAGAGGGAGAGAGAGCGAACACCGAAGGGAAAACAGTGACCAGTTATTTGTGTTGTTACTTAATAATTCTCTTGACCAAAATAGTCCCACACACACACACACACACACACACACACACACACACGAATTCCCCACGAATTCAAAATGGTTTGAGTTGAATGAACTGGAAAAATGTTGAAATTTTTGTTGTTGTTTTTCGCTTCTAATGGACATTCTGCTGCCCGCTGGGGGGGTGGCTGACTTTGGGGGCCAGCTTCGATTGATTAGCTTGATTGATGAGCAACTCGCAACGGACACGACGTGCCACTAACAAAAATATCAATTACTTATATTTATTTCTTATTTCTTTCTTTTCCCCGTTTCGCAGCATACAATTTCATAATTTCCATGATTTCTTGGAGCTTCGGGTAACATTATAAAGTTGTCCTCTTTAGTTTGGTCAGCCTATAAAATATTCTACTAATAATTACAAACTTAAGGCCCTTATCTACACATCACCCACAAAGATCTTCAAATGAGAATTTCAAGCTCTCAAGGGCGACGCTTTTCAGGGTTCCTTTTGAAAAGGTTTCCTTGAGATTTTCTTTTATTTTTTGAGTGCCAATTTGCCTTTTCTCTACTCTACTGTTGATGGACAATTAGGGAAATGCATTTATTTTGTTTAAATGAAATCCACTTGCTGCTGATTGATAGCCGACAAAAAAAAGCAAAATCATTTTGCCACTGATTTATCGGTGGTTTTACTTTGAAGACTGACCTTACCCTCCAGCCATCCGATTTTCCGGAGGAGAGTCGTAAAGTGCTTGACGAAAATGAAAAGCTTACGGCTGCTTAAAACCAACTTAGAGAGTGAAGGACGCATGCCGAAAGGGACCGAGAGTGACTGACTGAGTGGGTGAGAGTCCTTTACAAGGTTGTGGACAAAGACAGCGAGCGTGCGGGGGCGGCGGCTTAAGAGGCAATGGTTTAAGAGGGGCGGCATGTTTGAAGCCAAAGCCAAAGCTCAGTCCCAAAGATAAACAAGCAACAAATTAAAATGAATTAAAATTGTGTAAAGTTGTGAAAGTCTCAAGTGATGATGAAGTGGCCAAGGGGTTAAGAGCGTTCCAGCGGAAGGGTTTGGGTCAGCAGATGTGGGGGGGTGTGGATGTGGCATTAACAGGGTGGTGGTGCGGTGTGCTGTGGCTTAGCCAGGCAATGGCTAACTAAGATTAATGAGCTGGACAGGGAACAAGGAGAAGGACGTCGGTTACAATGGCGTCCAGAGCCAGGAGCACGAAGGGATTCAGCAGCCAGGAGCATGAAGGGCTCCTGTGAGCCAGGAGCACGAAGGGGTTCTAAGCCTGAAGATGTACGATGTCCTGGGGGCAGGAGTAACAATGTAGCTAGATGCAGTCAAAGGACTGGGGCCAGGGCCTCCACTAGAATGGGTAACAAGTAGGAGAGGATCCACGAACATAAACAGAACCGGGGGTACCAATCCAAATGTAGGACAGGGTCGAGAGACACGAGTAGAAAGAGGTACGGGCTCCAGGGTCAGGCTGGGCGAAGATGTCGACCCACTTTGAGGTTGATGCCAATAAATGTAAGAAATTCGCACTCCCTCCCATACATATGCCCACTCCTAGCTGCTCTACGCTGAACACTGTCGACCGTGCGCTGTTTTTATGCCATTTTTATACACGGCATTCGAAGGGGGACTTTAGGGGGATATTTTAGTTTTGTAACGCGCAGGTGGTGATACTTAGCCCAGTCGAATGTCTGCAACTTAGAGACTAAAAGAACTAAACCAAATTGCGCACACAGAATGCTCTGATATTACATCCTGCTCCCCCACAAAAGGACAAGTGAAGTACTGTGGCAACCACAAATACTGACTGAGGAGTAGGTAGCGTCTCACAACGTGCCCCCCCGCTATAATTATGGATATCCAAGGTTATCTAAAGCTGCAGCTTGCCTTCACTTTAATTTGCTGATTAATGAAAGTGTTGTGTATTTTCTCCCTCCCCCCAACCGAACTCAATCATGGCTAAATGCTGTCCGCCTTAGCCGCTGTCAGCGGCAGTTATACAATTGAAGCCATATTTAGGGAACATTTTGACTAATGTTCCCAACAAAAAGCCCAAAAATTTCATTCACCGAGTTGGCTGACTGACTGATGGAACGATTGGGGGTGCCTTGATCGATGGGCCTCTGAAAAACAGCAGCAGCTTGATGCGGGCCCAAAAGATTATTAGCAAATAACAAGTAAAACAAGCTGGCCACTTAAAAAAAATCCAATTAACTTAAACGTATTATTCAAGATGAAAGAAAGTATTACATATGGAATGGAAACAGTATACGGCTCCAATTGATGTATATTCATTCAGAAAAGTGCACAAAGATATCTTTACTATCCATTCAGAGCCCCACTGCCGCGTCAATAGAGCAGACAACAAATTGACAGCAAATCATTTTATTTAAAATAATTATATCGGGGCAGGACGCCTGGAACGACACTTGCCCAGGAACATGCCAACGACGCTGCATTGACTGCTGGATTTATTTTTGAACAACGAGGCGTCATCGTCCCCCTTGGACTGGGCCCCCCCGTCTTTCTCAAACTTGTTATGTCCCCATCTAAACTCGATCACCTCGGACTTGGCCATGAAATTGGACTGTCCACGCAGTGCCAGCTCGCGAAAATCTTTCTTCTGCTGGGCCCACAGCACAGACATGGACTCCCCGTTCTTCACACGATCCAATTCAGCTTTGCGAGCCGCCAGGTATTGTTTCTATGGGAGTGAAGACACGGCATAAGCCCGTTTGGAACCCAACAAAATGCGACATACTCTCTCGAACGGCTCCTTTTCTGCGGGTGTCAACCCCTGCCAGGCATCCGCGGCATTGTTTATCAATTCCATTGCACTCATGCCATCGTAGGCAAAGGTCTCCCGAAAGTCCTGTACGAAGTTCAAGTGGGCGGTGTGGTGGACTGAATCATAGCAATTATGATAGGAGCTCGCCATCACAAAATAGTAATAGTAATAGTATCCAAAATTTGTCCGTAAATTTCGATGTGGATTTAAATAGTTGAGGTTAGTATTAGAGACTGAATAAGTTTCTAACACAACGATTCGAATGGGAAGGGGCCTACTTTCTTATTGCTGAACGTGTGAGGGGAGGTAAATGATTCCCTCTGCGAAGTCCCTCGAGAAGTCTTCAAAGTACATTTTGTACCACAGATCCACAAATGTGTTAATGATCGAGAAACTTTTCATTTCAATTTAAATTTAATGAAAAAACACTCGAAATAAATGCAATATGCTCTTTTGCGGCATATAAAAAATCGTATTATCTTGACACTACCGTGTCACCATCGATTCGAAATTCGTTCCATTATATTTTTTCGTTCACAAATTTCCATTTTTTGCATCCAACGGCAGGCATGCAACAATGCCATCAGTCGCTCGACTCAGCTCGACTCAACTCCGAAAAAAATTGATGATCAACATTATCCTTAATGCAGTGTCACGTCAGCGGCATACCCCAGGAGCAGAGTGGGCGGAGGTGGCATGCAAATAAAAGTACCGAGCACCGAGCACCGAGTAGCAATGCAAATGCATATAAATTTAATGTTCTTTGGTCACATATTTTTTTCATAGCTTTTGTGCATTGAAGTTTTGTGTGGCCAGCAAGGAAGGGCAAAGTTGCAAACTATTTAATGCCTCTCTTCATCTCTTTTACTCCTTTTATTACTTCAGCCATAACTCTCGTTCCCACCAGCTCTTCCCCCTTCTCTGTGTCTCATCAAGTCAAGCATTTTATTGAAAGCATCGAGACCATGCAAGACCAAGGAACTAGGAGCTAGGAACTGTGGACTGTGGACAATGGAGAGCGAGACACGAGACGAGAGTGTGTCAATTGTTCAGTCACTTTGTCTCTTGACAGTTTCAATGATGGCCATCTCCGTCACTGCAACTGCTACTGCTACTGTCTTCTTCCTTATCTGATTGCACTCTCTGACTGCTCTGTGCGAACATTTAAATATCTTCGTTTCTTCTATGGCAGCACGCGCAGCTTTTAATTGGAAAATTTGCAGAATGAAATGGGTTCAAATTGTCGGACAGTGGGTGCCGTCACAAGGCTCTTTATTAGTGTTTAATTTCATGATCAGTTAGGCGTGTTTTTTGTTTCAGATTTCTATTGAAAAGAAGGCACTTCAATGGTCAGAAGGATATCTTGTTTTAGGAATGGGAAATTAAGTAACTAAGAAGAAGGGTATCTAATGCTGGGGGTCGTCGGCACGCAGACAACAGACAACAGAAACGAAGGCACACCCAAGAACGTTGCCATTACATTTTTGCAATTGAATTTCCACTGATTTGATATATTTTCATTATACTGTAAATAGTTGATGCCACTTTTGGCCGACTTGAAAGGCAGCGCCGCAAGTTACGCAAACAACAAAACTGAAGTAAAAACAATGAAAAATTATATAAAGAGAAAAGCAAGCAAACAACATTCATTGAAGGCGAAAAGCTTTTAACATTTTGCAGGCACCTTTTGGCTGCCGCTGGCTGCCCCACAAAAATGGATCTGCAGCATGCCACTTCGACGCAGTGTTCAGCAGCTAAGTGAATTTAAGTGACAGCTGTCTGTGGCAAGGCTTCGAGGCAGGTGGCTCTCTCTCTCCCTCTCTCCCAGCCCCACATTTCTTCGCCTTATCAGCCTCTCACTCTGCTCACTTAATACCCCATCTGCCATGGCAGTCATTCAGTCATTCATGCTCTGCCATCGTTGCGCGCGTGCAAGTCAAATTATGTGGAAATGAATTATGACCCCTTACTGCCACACACACACACACACAGCTCCCCCACCCCTATAAGCAGCTCAGCTCGCTGCCTGCCGGAGGGCGACAAAAGCCAAAAGCCACCGAAAATACCCGAACAAAACGATGAGGGGTAAGGGGAAAAGCCATGAGAAGCCACCACAGCAGGCGATGCCGATAGCGCTGGCGATGGCCAAAAGAACAGGGCCAACAGTGTGAGCAGAGCCTGCAGTTTGGACTCATTAGACCGGGGGCGCACGCACATTGGTACGTAAATTATACAAAAATATCAGTGGAAAAGCAACACAACAATTTTGCATTTTGTTGCAGAGTAACTCCTGCAGGATGAAGGTTTGATGTGGCATAGAAATTATAGTTAAATACTGCACTTGTAGTTGTGCTTTTTGGCCATATCTTAACCACAGTACCCCGTGCTCCCCCTCCCCCCCATGTTGTTATAACAACGAAAACAGATTGCGATGCGGCCAACTTCAGATTCCGTTATTCTTAATACTTTACCCCAACCCAGTGCCACCCCATCAATTTGTACCCCCTGCTTGACTCCTTGCCTCCTTGCCTTTTGCTTCTTTCCTCTTGCCTCTTGCCTCTTGCTCTTACCTCCTGCTCTTGCCTCCTTGCCATTTTGGGTTAAGTTTCTGGTTTCGTTTAACTTTCATTCACACATTGCGTATACGCCGCGTGGTATCACATGATTTAGCAACCCAATTATCAGTTCGGGGCTTGTTACTCCTCGAAAATGTGAACTCTATTTAAGCAGAAAAACAATGGAAAGTGCTCGTGGCCCTTGTAATTTAAGCAGTGTATTTTTTATCGCTATGATCCCAAAACTTAGAGCTACGACAAAAGCAGAGATGGATGGTCTGCTGATGCAGCAGCTAGCTAACCAGATTATGTGTATATATAATCTATGGATCTTCTTTCCTTTGGTTCTGCAAGAAACATTTGCTTGACAAATCAGCGCTTACCCTCCTCAGTTTACAAGCGTATAAAAACCAAATATTATTCTTGTATAAAATGCAGCATGGAGCAAAAAGAAAACTTTTACTTTATCCATGCAAATTTGCAATGTTGCAATTTCACAAAACTTGTTGTGTGGCCGCCAATGAGAACGGGGAACTATCAGTGCATAAATAAACGTTTATTTGGTGGAATTCCATGGAGGGACGATTCAAATCTGAATGTATAAAAAGACAGCAGCAGCAGCAACAGCAGCTGTCGAGCTAAAGTTTTCTGAAACCAACTTTGGACATTGAAGGCCGAAGAGAGTGTGGGGGCAATGTGGGCAAAGTGTCAGTTTCTATTTTATTTCTTTTGACCCAAAATAACATTGAAAAGGTTAGTTACGACAAGATTTTGAATTGAGTTTTTGTGTAGCTGCGAAAATGTAATTGGCCGAGCTCTTTGACATAAAACTAGCAGAGCAGCGCGACGAGAAAGTACAATCCGGCTAGAGTTTGGATATATTTAGGTTGGCATAGGAACTTAAACATTACCGAATTCTGAAACCAAGGCGTGGTAAGCGAGGTACAAATTGAAGGCATGTCCCTGGCTGAGCTACAGATCACTCCCAGTCTCAGTGGCGCTCTCTTTGAGCTCTTTGAGCGAAGCAAAACCCACCACCAAATGTGCAGAAAGAGCAAAACCCACCACCCACGTACCCATTCAACGGCATTCAACGCTATCTCTGGATATCTAAGCTTTGAGCTTAGCTTCATAAATTGAACCTTAATAAACCCTGCACTTTGTGACCAACAAAATAAACGAATTGTGTGGAATATATTAAGGGATATCGAAGTTAAAAGTACAATGGAGTAGAAAATTTGTTTAAAAAAAAATACAAACTTAAACCCCAGGCGGGACTCGAACCCGCAATCCCCGGATTAGAAATCCGGTGCCTTCTCCATTAGGCCACTAGGGCTTACAGGAGATAATAATTGTAGCTCCGATATAAGCTGGGCATATATCATAAGCAAATCTGTACAAATCTCACTCAAATAATCTCTCTCACTCTCTCTAACTCTCTCTCTTCCACAGTGACTCACCTATTAAGGGTGAGTCTCAAGAAAGAGCCTCAAGGCTTGATCCAAGTTTGGTTTATTCCCCCAAAGTGCGCCTCCTTAATATTGTCTGCAGCTGCATTCTCAACCCTTTGATTACTTCGTTTCGATTGTAAATATATATGTGTGCATTGCATTTATTTATTGGCCCCCTAACAAAGGCAAAGCCACAGCAAAAACTGTCAACTGTGAAGCAAACTGTTTGCATTTCTAATGAATATTTGTGCTTGGTCAAGGGTGAAGGTCCAGTGTCGTCCTCTACGCATAATCGAACTCGACAAAAATGAACACCCACAGAGAGTGCCTAATTGGAGAGGCCTTCAAGTGACAGCTGCACTTTGAAAATGGGTTGGGCTTGGGCCAGGGGTCAAGGAAATTGGAACAATTAAATTCTCTTTGGCTGCGTAATCAAATTTTGTGGATCAGCAAAACGAATTTGCGCTTTAATTCAGTGCGTCCAAGGAGTGTGTGACTTTTTGGCATATGTGCATAGCATAGCATAGCACTGGAGATAGTCACAGTAAAAGGTACTCTACTCTGCACGCACACACACACACAAATATTTGCCAATACGAGAGGGACGTGTGTGTGGGGTTACAGGACAAGACTGACCTGAAATAGTTTGCCAGGATTTTCACTCCTGACCAGGCGCCATAAAAACATAATCCACATAAAGCTTTTAACTAACACACATAGACACACACAGACACACACATAGAGACCTGCACACATGTTATGTTACAATGGCAATGGTCCGCTTAAGCTGCAGAAACATAGAGAAAGAGAGAGAGAGAGAGAGAGAGAGAAAAAAGGAAGCTGCAACATCTGAAGCCCGTTGGGCTTATGTAAGTTTAACAAGCATCCCATCCATCCACACACCAACCCATACAAATGACCCACTAAAACCTTTCCCCACCGCACCCCACCCTACACACACATATTGCCACGGCTACTAATTGAATCAAATTACACACAAAATGTGAATATAATTTCAAAATTGAAGCCAAATTGCTGACAAACTTTTCTGTTTTTTACGCACAAGCTTTTGGCCAGAGTTTAAATCATTTTGCGAAATGTTTTTAACCGGAAAATATAAATGATTATAAGTGTGAATAACAATTGCATGAAAACTAACTATGCCACAATGTAACCTTGGTGATTCGTTTCTGTTTTTGTGGCAGCTCTTTCGCTTAGCTAGGAATAAATAATTAAAACTTCCAGCTGCTGCGATTTATTAATCTTTTTGATGTCAGCTACAGTGCAATACTCTAGAAACTGAAAGATTTATGAGAAATATATATAATTATTTTATTTAATATAAATTATTCGGTAATTATAACTGTTTGGCTCATTCCACTGTTTCTATAATTTTAATAAAACTTTTTGCTATCGAGTATTGAAGCACTCTTGAAACTATACCTGCCACGAGACAGACGTGTTCTCGCTACATTATTGAAGATCGTATCATATATAAAAACTCATCTTGGCTGCCCGCCAGACTCTATTTGGACACCTAAAATCCACGCCAGACCCGACTTGGCATTACCTCCCATCCAGCCAGACCCTACTTGGCCTACACTTAGCCATACGGCTATCCAATTACTAATAAAAAATTGGTAATCAGTTGGAAAACAAAACAAAAATCTTCTTGCCGAATGTACCCGCCATAATTTTATTTAAAAGCTTTGAGGAATGGGACTTGATCAGTAAGTAGCTGCAGGCTACGAAAAATTGATACTCTGCAGGTGGCAGATCTTGAAGATCTTGAAGACACAGAAATAATAATTGCTCCTGACACAAAGGGAACAAAGGGACAAAGCTGCAGAGCTGACAGGCAGCTGCCATTTGAAGGTGTGTGGGTAATTGCACAGAGATTGGCTTTCGGTTTCGCTTTTGGGCTATCGACTGCCAGACCCGTTGATTGAGCTACGTGCCAATTGGTGTCGTGACAGGCACCTGATCGTTCTGCTGTCTATAGTAAAATGCGCAATATTTTGAGATAAATAAATATGCAAGACACTTTACACACACACACATGGATATGCATTAAAAAAGAGACAGAAAGTGAAACAGAAACCCAAACTGAAGTCAAAATTTGTTGACAGCTAAATATATATTGTAGGGTGGAGATTTTGCGGTGCCTTTTCGTTGCCCGCCGCGCTCTAACATATTTGGTAACAGATGAAGGGGAGGCGCGCGGTTGGGATTGATGATGATGATGGCGGTGGCGGTGGCAAGGGGCTTTTCATGCTTCGTGCGCCGTGAAACGAGATACGAGACACACACAAACACACAGCAGCACACACACACACACAGATACATTTTGGCCCGTTACATGCGTCCAAGTATGTGGAAAATGAAACAAGTTTTTGGCTGTAGCAAAAAAGGAAAAGCCAAGGAAAGGCAAGGCTAGGGCGAGGACGAGGACAAAGTTGCTCGAATGACACAGAAGCAAGCTGCCATTAAATATATATATGTACGAGGTACTCGTACAGCACAAGTTGACACACACACACACACTCATGCCACACACGCAACCAGATGGAACACCTTGTTGCCTGTTGTACAAACCACAACAACAGACTCACAGACGCTGCCACCCCGAAACTGCCAGCGAACAAATCGCCAAAGCGCGCGGGGGCAGGCAGGCAGGCAGGCAGGCAGGCAGTCAGCAGTCAACCTGGCAATGCATTCGCTCAGGTGTGAAAGAGTGCTGCACAGTGGGGCCCACCCCGTTACGGCTCACCTCAGTTTTTGTTGTAACAAATAAGCTTGACAGCCGAGTTTTCCTTTTCATTTCTGTTTGATTTTTCAGCTTGTCGCGACAAAGGCAAGGAAAGCCAAGCCAAGCAGGGAAGACAGAGGACAGAAGAAAATAAAACCTGCTGTGCCTCAAGTGTAAATTGTTTTATTGCCACTTTCACTTTGCCCTCACCCGCACCCAACCGTTGACAGCTCTCCCGTCTGCATCGCTTCTTCTGCTTGAGCAATGTTAAACGGCTTGAGCCAAGTCGCTGAGCCAAGCCAATGGACTGAACGGGTTGAAGTTGCAAGGGCTGCTAGAAAGTTGCTAAAGTTGCAGCTGCAGCTGCAGAATGCCGTGCAAAAGAGATTGCTTCGTGACTCTGCGAGCATTGGATACTTTACAAATTGCATTGAGTCAAGGATCAATCAGGAAAGACAGGAACAAAGCTGGCAAAGAAACGCGAGGATGCACATCCGCCGGCGTGGCCCACAACAAGAGTCAGCACACAATTTGGAGCTCTTAATTAAGAATCAGCTGATCAATGCGACTCTTAAAAATGTCTAAAAAGAAATTTGCATCTTGTAGCGGAGCTGTCCCTGCATTTGGACGATCGCGTGGAGTTCCCCCTGGCGGTGACTGAGCCCACTGCTATGTCTCACTATCCGAAGCACATTGCGTCCAAATGTTTCTATTTGATGTTGCAACACTCGATTCCCGTGCTCTTCCATCGCTTGGTAGCAACAGCAACGACCCTTAGCTGAGAAATTTCCTTCTACTGCGAGTGCTGAAACTGAAGCTGAAGCTGCCACTTGCCATTGGTTTAGTTGTTATTACTGCTCTTCCGAATGATACATTGTTTTATATTCATAGCTCCACCAGCATGCACTATCCACCACCCAGCAGCCACCACCCTATGGGGTATCCATTTGGCATATGCGTGATGTAAGCACTTTGTTCCAGTCCATCCCACTATAGTTTTTTTTAGGGTATTTCCCAGCATTTTCTCCGCCAAAGTTGTCGTTGCTGTTCCTAGTTTTTTATACCCGTACTCAAAAAGAGTTAAGGGGTATACTATATTTGTGGTAAAAGTGGATGTGTGTAACGCAGAGAAGGAAAATTTTCCGACCCCATAAAGTATATATATTCTTGATCAGCATCAATAGCCGAGTCGATAGAGCCATGTCTGTCTGTCCGTCCGTCCGTCCGTCCGTCCGTCCGTCCGTCTTGTTTGACGCCTCGTTCTCAGAGACTATAAAAGCTAGAGCAACCAAATTTTGTTTCCAGACTCATGTGATATCACACTGAATCAAGTTTCTTTCCAAATTGTGCCACGCCCCCTCCGCCTTCGCAAAGAACGAAAATCTGTGGCATCCACAATTTTGAAGATACGATAAAACTAAAAAGGCAGTATCGTAGAGAATGACCATACCTACCAGATTGCCAAATCTGGTACAGATCGGATCATTATTATGGCCAGAATGAAGAAATTTATTTTCAGTTGCTTCCCCACCTCCTCTGGCGTTGCTGACGCTACTCATTCTCTGTCTCGCTCGCACACACTGCCCTGTGCAATGCGCGAGCAACCCCTAGCGGAGGAGATGTAGAATCTAAATGGTAGATGTAGAATATTTGTTCTAGATGTATTATCTACATTTTACATGTAGATGTAGTTAACAAATGTAGCAAAAAAATGTAAAATGTAAAATTTAAAATTTTTTTTTAAATTTCAATTATAAGCTCAAAAATTTATATACTGACTGAGTACGGGTATAAAAGTAGAGTCGCGACTAGAAGCGACTCACGTTCCTTCTCGTTTGCTTTCGTTTTGTTTCTTTTTCTGTATTTTTTTCTATCGGAATTATGAATTTGCACAAGCTGAAAGCACTCACACACTCATTCACATACGCTACACATTCGGGACGCAGGACGCAGTGGCTGATGGGTGCTGGGTGGCAGTTCCCCCCTTGGCAGCCAGCTCGTACATAGCAGGTTCTAGTGCTAGTGCGAGTCCTAGTGCTGCTACAGTTGGCACATTTACGCTTGGCAGTGATCTGCCTTAAGTGCCTTCAAGTGGATTAAAAACATGGCAAATACACGTACAGTGAGTGTCTCTCTCTCTCTCTCTGTCTGTCTGAGTGTGTGTTTTCCTTGCAGGAGTATGGCTGCATGTGTGTGTGTGCTAAATGGAAATGTTTTCCACTTGTTTACTGCTCACCGTTTACCGGGAAAAGTGCGTGGCCCAAATGGCACACTAAACTTTACCCTCTCTAAACAGCATTTCTTTTTTTTTATTTTCGAGAATAAAACGAAAGAATTCTTCGCTTTTTGTTAACTTCAAATTAAAATATACATGGACGGGCAGTCTATGATCCCTTCTGAAAGATGTGTGCCTCAGCCTCAGCTATGCTTCAAGGCCAACTGAGAGACGCGAACCTGCCCACAGTTTGAGCTAAAATCATGAGACCCTCTGGAAGGCACACAAATCGCACTTAGCAGCAAATTCAAATGTTGTTACCATAACAGAGTCATGGCCTGAGTACTGTTACATCACGTATACGCCAAGTGGGCTGCTGCCCTGCTGCCTGCCAACTATTGCCCCAAGACGGAATCGAAGTGAAGACTGCTGATCCCAACAGCTGTGCCGGGGCGTGTGTGTGTGTGTGTGTGCGTAGGTTATTTTGAGTGTCTCATTAAATGGCATTAAGAATCGATACAATCCATGGCCACTCCCACTCCCACCCGTATGCGTCTTTGTTTGCGTGCTCTTTGATTTCGAGGAAATGCAAATGTTTGGATTACTGCATACCAAAATTCCTGGAACAGTCAAAGCAGCAAAACTTTGGGTAAGTCCTACAATTCAGTGGGAGTCTGTGAAGCGGCTCAGAGCTCGGCTTAAAACTATTGTAATAAATAATTTATTAGCCATTTAAAATACCAAAAAATTCCCATGATTCGCAATGAATTAAAACTGATTTTTATTCGATTTAGATGTGCCAATGGATCGGCTATCGGCCATTGACAGACTTAATATTAAAGCTATTTATCAAGCCATTTGCCAGAGCTGATTCGTTTCGTGTCCTTGCCTCAAACTCAGCTGCAGAGAAAGCTAATTAAAGTGAGAGCCTTGCTGGAAGGAATACAAAGACAAAGACAGAAATGATGAACTTTTCGCACAGCTGCAAGTCCAAACAAATTATATTTGGCAAAGCGAGAACGACTTCAGCTGAAGGAGGCCGACAACAATGAGCAGGAGTGCAGGAGAGCCAGGAGGGCCAGGAGAGTCAGGAGAGCGAGGCTCTTCTCATTTAGAAAATGATTCGCTAAGACAACTCGCACTACTACGTGGGGCTCGTCCTCGCCGTAAAAGGATTCCCATCCGGTTTTTTGACCCTAGGCGAAGCGAAGCAGCCATCTCCCAAAAAAAGGGAAAAGGCATTTTCCACATTAATTGGCAAAGTTTCTCTAAACAATTCTTGGGGCTATGCAATTATTATTGAGATGCTTCCCTGCCACGACTCACCTTCCACTCACCATCCTCCCTACCGCCTAGCCCACTAATCCAGCGGCAGCGGCCCTACATTATCCTCCTGCTCCTGCTGCTGTTGGCTGTTGCCGACTGCTCTACTTACAGGCAAATTGGCTCAACGCCAACGTTAACCAAGTGTGATTACATTTTGCTTTTAAGCGTTTTTCTTCCTCTCAGAAGACAGTACAAAACTAGAAAGAGAATTAGGGCGGGTGACGGCGGCGCAAGCGGAGGTGGTGGTGGAGGTGGAGGCTGAGGCATAACCGCACTTAGTCATTGAATCCAATCAGTTTTTCTTGTTGACAAATGGCTTATGGCACGTGCCTATGCCAGGGACCGAGCCCACTCTCTGGACCAATGTAGGTGCGAGACAGAGGTTTCTGGGCACTGACAAAGAGCATTTGCCACTTTTACAAAAAGTTTCAAATACAATTTCTGTCCCGCAAGGACAAAACGAGCCAACGAACTGGCAGGCTGGCAGGCTGGCAGACGGCTAACAAAAACTTTCCGCGGGCCATAATGGAATCAAGTGGAGCACCGCGACGAGTGGGGATCGAATGGGAAAATAAAGAATGAAAAATGAAATATGAAATATGAAACAGCAAACAGCAAAGAAAACACCCAAGTAAAAGCAAACAGCAAAGGAAACAGAAAACGAAACACAAAAAAAGAAACAGAAAACTGAAAACAACTGAAAAAAAAGAGCAAAGCACCAAAGCAGCACAAAATTATGAAAAATATAAAATTTTTTGTTGTATAAATTAAGTTGATAAAGTTGGCTTAACTTAAGCAGGTTCCCCCGGCTACCCAAAACCCAAACCCAGCTCCATTTCTCAATTTCTGTGACCCCTTGGCACTTTCACGCGCAGTTTGCTAGAACCCAGAGCAGAGCGATGCCATTTTTCACACAAATAAATAAATATGAAAACTGTCAGGTGTCGGCAAAGCAGTCGCTGTGCGGGGGAGCATCACGAGCGGCCATATATCGACTAAGGGATACCTGCTAAAAGGAGTTTTCTATGTCTAAAACCAGCCAAGGACAACGAGAGTAAAAAATAAATATAATTAAGGAATCATAGGACACGTTTATAACTCTGTCAATTGCTGAGGAGACCCACTCATGAAGTGAAGATTTTGTGTCTAGATGCGTGGAGTTTATTCCTGTTTTCCATTAGAAAATATATTTAATTTTTTTCTGAATGGACCCACACTTATTATACACTCCTAAATGTTAAAAAAAACATGCCCTCTGGTTACATACAAACTCAAGTCTGTGTACTCTTTGGGTACCCTGTGTAGAAGAAGCCGAAAAAAATAAAAATAAACCATAAAAAGAAAGTTTAAAATAATTTCAAGCAAGTGACCCGCACGCAGCAGTTTGAAATTTGTCACCAACCAAAAAAATACAAAACAAAAACAAAAACAAAAAAGAAAAGCAAAGCAAACACCAAGTAAGAAGAACAACAAAAAAAAAATTGTCGCGACATCGTCTAGTCAAATTGCAAGTGATTTGGCTGTCGCCCCAGCAGGGGGCATGTCCAGGAGGCAAGTGGGCAGTGCCATTGCCAGAGTCAGTGTGGTGTTCGGTAACTTTGAACTGGGAGGCCATTGACACATGACAATGGAATTTGTTCACGTTCAAAGTTCAAACAAACAACTCAATTGGATGGAAGAGACAGGCGACAGGCGACTGGCACATCAACACTCAGCCGCCGATTCTAGTCGTACGTTTCTATAAACGTTTAACGTGATTTGTGCGTAAATTTAATTTGTTTGTCATCAGCAGAAATCAAAAATAAATCAAAATTAATTATTTGAGAGGGATTTCGAGGGATTCCACTGAGCTCAGAATTTAATGGCGATGCCTCCTCGCAGTCGGCAGGCGATAAATCAAACTCGAAACTCAATCCAAGTGCAACTGATCGTGGTTTGTGGGGTTTCCAGGCGCAGTTTCAGTTTCCACAATCTACATATGTCCGCATGGATATTTCTAGCATGCTAGCAGCACCATTTCTTGGATCTTTCAGACGAGTCTCTCGATTGGATTATCCAGCCGGATCCAGTCTGTGGTATATCAAGTGACAAAGGATACGATGTCTGTGGCAAAAGCTTTTAGCAGCAGCAACAGCAGCAGCGACAGTGGCATCTCGTTTGCTCCTTCATTAGGGCTAATGTTTCTGGTTCGTGTTCATTACGTGGCCTTAGCCAAAAGATAACGATGTTGCCAACTAAAGTCGTGGCGGCTAACCGCAATAAGTGGCTGGGGATGGCGCGGGGGTGGGTGGATGGATGTAATAACCGAACTTTCAACTTGTCGCCATGCCAAGCAGGAGTGGGGAATCCTTTTGGGGTAATGGCTGGTAATTATCCCTAATTAGTTGTAAAATATTGAAGTGAAAGTATTTCTTTGCCCGCCCCACTGCCAGCCAGCCTATATTCCGCTTGCTGTGAATTAGCCAAAAAGGAGAGTGAAAAGAAGAGTGTGGAGACAACACTCCAAAGCCATTAGGAAAAGTTTTTCGAGAACCCATGCCATTATCATAATCATCAGCTACGACGACTTCATTTCGACGGAACGAACTAGTATTTATGGTTGTCGCGGAACGAACTAGTATTTATGGTATTTATCCAGAAATAAGGTATTTAGGGTGACCTGCGGTCACATTAAAGTTAACAAGTCAAGCCATGTTCCCGCCTCGGACTTATTCCGATTGACGAGGCCGAGAAAAGTAGGAGGAAAGACTGCGGTATGTAGCCACCAACTAGTGAGTTAGACCTAATTTAATGTACTTCAATTCACCTACAGAATAAAACACTCACACACCCACCCACGCACACACACCCGCACATTTCATTTCTACGCTACGAGAGTTTCGGTGTCAAGTGTTGAAGGCAACTCTTACGAGGTCTGTCGGTCGGCGTCATTTCTTTTATTCGCACGCTTCTTGGGATCGCACATTGACATGTCGACCACACACTCGCCCCGGCGGAGCCCCCGAGTTGGAAGGAGCGGGGCTACCGCAGCTACGACGACCACAGCCGCAACAACTGGCACTCCGATCGCCGTCGTGAGTACGGCTGGTGGATCTAAGCAGCGGCCACAGACTCCTAAGGAGAGTGGGACACAAGGAAGTATTCCGAGTGGTGCTGTAAAGCCTGACGCAGCAGGCCAGAGCACAAATCCCACCAACGTCCAAGTTTCTGCTCTGATGCAGAGGATCGCCATCTTGGAGAAGGAGCTGGAAAAGGCAAGGGCAAGTAAAGGGCAAGAGGCAGCCGCCAGGAATCCCGTTGGAAACGGAGTTAGCGGTGCTGGTATGAGCGGTACGGAGAATACACCGCCATGTTTGAGTGAAGAGCGGCAGATATTGAGTGCAAATCTACCGCAATGTTCTAGTGAGAATCTGACGACAGATTTGTCCGAGAGAGTGACGCCATCTTTAGATGGACAGTTGCCGTTCCAATTGAGTGAAAGGTTGCCGCCACAATCGAGTGGAAATCTGGCAATAGGGCGACAAGTCACACTGAGCGCTAACTGTACAACGATGAGCTACTCCACGCCATATTGTGTTACGGCCACGGTACTGCCAGAACAAAGTTATGTGCAGGCACTACGGGAACCACAGCCCAGCTACATGATGCCCATTAATTCGCTTGGGTCATATGGAGTAGCATCGCCGACCTTGTCAAATGGATGGACGCCGCGTCGCCTGCCTGATCTTCCTGAGTTTGAAGGTCAGCCGGAGGAATGGCCTATATTCCAATGCGCGTTCACGGAGACAACGGCAGCGTATCACTGTACAGCGCTGGAGAACAACCAAAGGCTAGTGAAGGCTCTGAAGGGTGAAGCGCGAGAGTCAGTTAAATCGCTGCTCATACACCCGAGCAACGTCGCAGCTGTAATGGAGCAGCTGAGATTCAGATATGGACGTCCGGAGCAACTGATTCGTAGCCAGCTGGAGAGCGTGCGAGATGTGCAGGCCATTCAGGAGCACAACCTAGGCAAGCTTGTGCCGTTTGCTATACGAGTTAGCAATCTCGCAGCGTTCCTACGGTCAACCACGGACGGAGTCCAGCACTTGGGTAATCCTACCCTGATGGAGGAGCTGATCGCCAAGTTGCCCCTGAGCAAAAGGTTGGAATGGGCCAGGCATGCTGCAGCAATCGGATCGTACCCAACGGTCGTGCACTTCAGTGATTGGCTGAGTGATCTCGCCAAGCTGGTGTGTACGATCACAGATGTCGGGAACAAGGATCCCAAACGACGGGTACTGCATGCTAGCACAAGTCCTACGGATCAGCAGTTGCACAACGACCGCACCAAGCGTTGCCCAATATGTGGAGGGCAGCACGCGATCAAGGACTGCAAGGATTTCATCCATGCTTCGCCAACATCCCGAGTCGAGTTGGTGAGGGAGCATCGGATATGTTTTTTGTGCCTGGAAGGTGGACATATGGTAAGGTTCTGTAAAAGGGACAAGAGATGCAACGTCCACGGATGCCAGAGAAGGCATCACTACCTACTGCACGACGGACTGGATAATCCCAGACGGCCACTAAGCCACAGTGGGCCACGGAGGGATCAACAATGGCATCGCAATCGACCACCGCACACCGGCGGTGGTCAACGGAAGGATGACCCACAAACATCGCAGCCATCAGATCCGACCCCGAGTAGACCCATGGACGAGAGGCATGCGCCAAAGGACGGCAATGAAACGACACACCGGAACCTAAGTTGTGTCGATCCGGATGGAGGCCATCTACTCTTCCGCATTCTGCCCGTGACCCTGTACGGGGAAAATAAGCAAGTGGACACCTATGCCCTGTTCGACGAAGGCTCGTCAGTAACAATGATGGATGACGAGCTCATGCGAAGCCTGGATCTGAAGGGCAAGAGTCGACAACTGAACATTCAATGGTTCGGTGGGAAGTCCTCAAGCGAGAACGCGAAGATGGTGTGCCTGCAGATTAGCGGAACTGGGAAGCCAAAACGCCATGGGCTAAGGAACGTGTACGCGGTCTCGGACTTAAATCTGCCGATGCAAAGCCTGCGTCGAGAAGATGTCAAAACGGCGAGGACCAGTGCACGTTTGCCGATCAAGCCATACTGCAACGCAGTGCCAAAGATCTTGATTGGTCTGGATCATGCGCACTTGGGAATACCTATGCAAAATAGGAGCTTTGGAGCAGGAGGACCATATGCTGCCGCCACCAAGCTCGGATGGGTGGTGTTTGGTCCGGTGAAACGTCAAGTATGTTCACCAAACTCAAAAGCGTGTCTCTTAGCATTCCCACATGATGGTCTTCTGGAGAAGATGGTCAGCGACTACTTCGAAATCGAGAATTTCGGCGTGAAGCCAGCGCCGCCAGTCGCAGCTAGCGGTGATGCACGGGCTCTGAAGATTCTCCAGGAGACGACCAAACGAACGGGCCAACGATTCCAAACTGGTCTGCTATGGAAGCAGGACGATGCGAGTCTGCCAAACAGCTACAACATGGCACTCAAGAGACTAGTCAACATCGAGAGGAAAATGCGGCGCGACGTGAACTTCGCGCAGGCATACAACGGAATCATAGATGACTACGTCAAGAAGGGATACGCACGACGAATAGAGCAGCAGGAGGTCACTTCAGTCAACAGTGACAGGGTCTGGTACCTGCCGCACTTCGGGGTCGAGAACCCGAACAAACCCGGGAAGATTCGTCTGGTGTTTGATGCGGCCGCCAAGGTCGGTGGCGTTTCCCTAAACTCAGCCCTGCTCAAAGGCCCACAGCAGTATAAATCACTCCCAGCCGTGCTCTTCCACTTTCGGGAAGGAGCAGTGGGAGTATGCGCAGACATCAAGGAGATGTTTCATCAGGTGTTGATACAGCCACAGGACAGATGTGCCCAGAGATTCCTGTGGAGGAATGGAGACGACCGGCGGGATCCAGACCTGTACGAGATGGAGGCGATGACGTTCGGAGCCGCATGTTCGCCGTGCTCAGCGCACTACGTCAAGACCCAAAACGCCGCAGGGTACCTCCATACAGATCCCCGCGCGGTCCTGGCCATCAACGAGTACCATTACGTAGACGACTACGTGGATAGCTTTGCAGACGAGAAAGAAGCTATCGCTGTATCAACACGGGTAAGAGAAATTCATGCTAACGCTGGTTTCGATTTGTGCCGGTTCTCTTCCAGTTCGGAAAGTGTGGTCAAGGCTTTGAACCCACAAGGATCCAACATGAATGTCGAATGGACCGAAGCTGAGGAGAAGATACTGGGCATGTACTGGCAGCCGGCTACAGACGACTTCAAATTCAGCGTCAAATACCATCGGGTGCCCAGCAGCGTGATGACCGGGGAACGGGTTCCCACCAAAAGGGAGTTCCTAAGCCTCGTCATGTCTACGTTTGACCCGATAGGATTCTTGAGCTGCTACATGGTGACCGCCAAAGTGCTGATGAGAGAGATTTGGCGGAGAGGAGTGGACTGGGACGAGCCGCTGCCAGATGAATTGGCCGCAGCGTTCGAGAGCTGGCGGCTGGAGATGAGCCACGTGAGAGGATTCCGCACTCCGCGCCACTACTTTGGCGGCGGATGCGTGCGGGATCTGCAGCTGCACGTCTTCGTGGACTCAAGTCAATCGGCGTTCGCTGCGGTGGCCTACTGGAGAGCCACATACGATGACGACGACGTGCGGGCACATTTTGTATGTTCCAAAACGAAATGTGCCCCGATGAAGACCATGTCGATACCACGACTGGAACTTCAAGCAGCAGTACTGGGAACGAGACTGATGGACACCGTACAAAAGGAACACGGTGTATCGATCAGCAGCAGCGTACTCTGGACTGACTCCAAGACGGTTCTGCACTGGATAAGCAGCACCCACCGGCGGTACAAGCAGTTCGTTGGAAACCGGGTGGCGGAGATTTTGGAGTCCACAGAAGTATCCCAATGGAGATGGATACCGTCCGCCGAAAACGTGGCAGACGACGCAACGCGGCCACAAGTCCATGTGGATCTAGATCAAGGATCACGTTGGCTAAGTGGGCCGCCCTTTCTACGGAAATCTGAGGAGGAGTGGCCGAAACCCTCTTCGGGCGATGGTGTCTGCCCGCGAACCGCGGAGGAGGAAGAGATGCCATGTGAGTTTGCTCTGGTCATAGCAAACACCTTTATATCTTTGCAGAGGTTCTCGAGCTACAACAGACTGGTCAGGGCCACTGCCTGGGTCCTCCGGTTTATCCGACGTTGTCGTGGACAGCGCGAAAGGAGCGACGAGTACGGGTTAACTGCAGCTGAGTGCGCCGAGGCAGAGCGCATGCTGATCCGGCGGGCGCAAAGTGAGGCGTTCGCTGAGGAGACGCAACGGAAGACTGACACAAAGGACAGTCAACTACGAGGACTGTCGCCATACGTCGACGAAGACGGTGTCATACGTGCTTGCGGTAGGATCGACGCGGCCGCGTGCATGCCATTCAGCGCGCGACGCCCGATCATACTGTCGCACAAACACGCACTGGCAGAGATGATCGTCGGCCACTACCACGATAAGATGCGGCATCAAAACCTGGATGCGACCATAGGCGAGATCCGGAAGAGGTTCTGGATAACCAACCTACGAAGGTTACTACGGCGAGTGGTAACGAATTGCCGCATCTGCAAGCTACAAAGAGCGCAACCAAAACAGCCAATGATGGGTCCCCTGCCAGAGGACCGGCTCGAGGCCAATGGATGGCCATTTAAGTATACCGGCCTGGACTATTTGGGGCCGCTGACGGTGACAGTTGGACGTCGAACGGAGAAAAGGTGGGTCGCACTATTCACCTGCCTAACTACAAGGGCCATCCACTTGGAAATGGCGCACGATTTGTCGACAGATTCGTGCATCATCGCGATGAGGAACTTCATGTGCCGCCGTGGACCTGTGGTCAGGATGAGGAGCGACAATGGAAAGAATTTCGTCGGCGCTGACAGAGAGGCTAGGAAATTCGACGAGGTCTTCGAACCGGAGAAGATCCAGGGCGAATTATCGTCCAGAGGAGTCGAATGGATCTTCAACTGCCCAGCAAACCCAGCTGAGGGAGGCGTCTGGGAGAGAATGGTCCAGTGCGTCAAGAAGGTATTGGCGCATACGGTGAAGGAGGTGGCCCCTAAGGAGCACGTGTTGGGAAGCTTCCTGATCGAGGCGGAAAACATTGTCAATTCGCGTCCGCTCACCCACTTGCCAGTCACAGTTGATCAGGAAGCCCCATTGACACCGAACGACCTGCTGAAAGGAGCAGCCGGTGTACCGGACCTTCCAGGAGACGATGGTCAGCCGACTGAGAAGTTCGCCACAAGGAAACAGTGGCGGATTGCCCGGATGATGAGAGATCGGTTCTGGAAACGCTGGGTACATGAGTACCTACCTACGCTTGTACGCAGACAGAAGTGGTGCGAGCACGTCGAGCCTATGCGTCGTGGAGATCTCGTGTACACTTGTGACCCGGCCATACCACGGAGAGAATGGAGGAGAGGCATCGTGGAGGAAGTGTACACTGGAGTGGACGGAGTACCACGACGAGCGGCGGTGCGCGTTGCCAGCGACAATCGATCCAAGCTGATGATGCGTCCCGTCTCCAAGTTAGCTGTACTTGATGTGGTGAATGCAGCTGCTTCACGGGGGTCGGGATGTCACGGAACGAACTAGTATTTATGGTTGTCGCGGAACGAACTAGTATTTATGGTATTTATCCAGAAATAAGGTATTTAGGGTGACCTGCGGTCACATTAAAGTTAACAAGTCAAGCCATGTTCCCGCCTCGGACTTATTCCGATTGACGAGGCCGAGAAAAGTAGGAGGAAAGACTGCGGTATGTAGCCACCAACTAGTGAGTTAGACCTAATTTAATGTACTTCAATTCACCTACAGAATAAAACACTCACACACCCACCCACGCACACACACCCGCACATTTCATTTCTACGCTACGAGAGTTTCGGTGTCAAGTGTTGAAGGCAACTCTTACGAGGTCTGTCGGTCGGCGTCATTTCGTAATAATAATAATGATAATAATAATAATAATAATGGCATTATGTTAGGACAAGCTTAAAAAATGCGATTACATCTGCAGTCCCATTCGTTCCCATGATGAATTGTTTCGCTGTTTCTGCCCCTCCCCCCACCATGAGTATGTATTTTTCGTTTTCTGTGGGTGGGTTTTCACATTTCCCTCTTGATGCTATTTTTCACAAGTCGCAAAATTAATTGCCACGCAAAAACTCATTAGTATAAAGGGGTGAAAAAATAAAACACAGACTATGGCTAACTAAACGTGGCAGTTGCCGTTGACGTTTCCATTTGTACTTTTACTTTAAGCCACTCCGCATGAACACAAAATTCGCAGCATTTGCATAATAATTTCTGGTGTCTAAAAATACAATCCAATTATTGGGTAAATTGCGTATTAAATTGAAGCTCAATGGCAACATCGTAGGGCTATTATTAGCTGCATTTTCTATGCATCTTTAATATCAGATACCAGTCGTGTTCTGGGCTATAATATCTAACCATGTTTATGCATTAAAATCGTACAATTTTCAGCCTGAAATTTGGTTGAAATTTCTCTTCAGAATGGAATAGTTCCGTTGTCCCCTGCCCCCTGCCGCCTGCCGCTCTTCAGTTCTATTTTGTTGCTTCGCTAACAGCTTGCTCATAAATTTAATTAACGATAATATACACGCTTGCTAACGGGAAATGTTTTTCGGTCACAGGACACGCAAGGCACACGGTGGGTGAGGGTCGCTATGGCTGGGCGGTGGGCCATTGCAGAACCAAAACCAGGCACAAGTCAGTCAACCGACTTGAGTGACATGCAAAACAGCAAAAACAAAAACAAAAATGGGAAAAACCCAGCAGAATGAAAGAAGCAAAGCAAAGGCTAATGCAGAAAGCACCGACTATGGTATGCTCTCTATGCAGAGAAGCAGAGACAAATGTTGCAGCTCTACCTGAAGGAAGGCTATGCATTGGTGGCCAGAGCTAGCAACTCTTTCGGGTAGCTGGGAGTGCCATGGCATGGGATGCTTTTAAGCGCGACTCACTCGCTGAGTGGGGCTGAGTCTCTTCTCTGGTGTTGCGTCTCTTCTCTGTGTCTCTTCTCTGTGTGCATCACTTGTCCAGCTGAACTTTTACACCCAGCACATCACACCAGCTGCTACAGCAGCTGCTTTTGCAGTCAACACGCTTAACTGACTTGAGTGCGTGAAAGAAGGAGAATGAGAGTGAGTGTGAGTGTGAGTGAGTGAAAGAGGGCGTCGGCCAGACAGGAGACAGGCGTAAAGGCAGACACGCAAACAGGCCGACAGACAGACAGACAGACAGACAGACAGACACTTTACACCGGCTGCTGTCATCGTCGCCAGCACAGCACCAAAAACCCCCCTATTTCCCATTAGCATCTCCCCATTCCCATCATCATCATCATCTTTTCTGGTCTCCTTAAGCGACAGCAGCTAATTAAAATAGTATGCAAGCAGGGGCATCAGCTTAAGTGCAGTTTTGTGAGCGAAAATGTTTTCATTTTCTAGCCTAAATGGAGGCCACTAACGCCACAAGTTCAACGTCAAACGGGCGGTAAAAAGTGTGCGCGTTTTAAACGATTCATCCGATGTGCCAAGAAGTTCACAGAGATTAAGATAAAGACAGGGGGCACAGTGACACTTTCAAAGGTACCAAGGACTATTTACATAGAAGCAGGCCAAGAGATCACCATCTGGGCAGCTGTTAAGTAACAAGGCCAACTTCAGTGCTGCCTTAATCATAGTTGAAGTTACCATGCAGACCTTTGAGTCTCTGCTTTGGCCTGTTCTTGCAGCAGCTGCAACAGCTGTTGCTTCTGGACTTGTTTGGATATTTTTATCTGATTTATTTACCATTAAAATTGTTTCTCGTTTATTTATGAATATCTCTTTAAGATTGTAGCTACCACCTGGCTTTTAAATCGGCCATTTTTGGCTGATCCCTTGCCGCCTTCTCTGCGGCCAACTGCATTAGCATTTGCAACTGCACTGCAGGCTGCTGCAAACTTTGCCTGCCACACGCGCCACGCAACGCATATTTTCATAAATTTACTTAAGTGCTGGTAATTTTCGACTCGCAGCCATGGGAGCGAGCAGAAGCAGTGGTCTCGTGGGGGGCGGGGCTGGGGTGGCTGGTGCTTTGGAGGAACAATAAATTTGTCGTAGTTAAGATAAGTTGCATGTTCCTAGCTGCAAGTCCAAGTGCAGGCGGCACAAGTAAGGCAGAAGGAAGGCTTGACTTTGTGGCACATGCAACAACAGCCAGGAAAAAAAAACGGATGCCCCTTTTGCATACAGCCTTGAAAAAAATGGTTGATTTATCAACGAATCTTTTACACATGAATGAAGATCGGCCGATAGGAAAATGTTAATTAAATGGCTGACCAAAATGCTATAAGAAATCTTTGGCTGTGCGTTAGTTCGTGGTTGCTTCTGGCAGGGTGCTCAAACTGCGTGCGATTTGGGTTCAATTCAAATAAATTAGCATCACTTTTACGGCGGTTTCCCTGCCCTGCTCTTCGTGTAAAAAATTATGCAAAAAATTTCACTTTCATTGCATTTTTTAGACATTTTTGTTCCACAATCTGACAAGATTTTCATTACTGCGCATAACGGAGAAGCCAACGTGTAAATTGCACAAATTTTATTTTGCATTTTGTTTGGGAAAATACGTTAAAGAAAGGGCTGCATCAAAGGAGCTCGCAGACGCCACAGAACTCTAAATTAAATAGAAATAACTGAAACAATCGATTTGCAAGTTAATCAAAAGCTTTGGCTCTCAAATTGCGTGGGGATTATAGCCACAGCCAAAGCCACAGCACAGGGGGAGCAGCAATAAGATACAGATTACGAACACTGTGCGCGCTTCTAAGCGAACAATTTCCAAAAACTTTTCCCACTTGTAGAGGTGCTTGATATCCGCTGCCACTGCCGCTGGCTGTGCATAGGTGTTGGCTGTTGAGGAAAGCCATCGTAAAAGTTTTACGCATTAAATTGGCATTTTCGTTGGCTATTAATCATGGAACTCCAAGACTGCATATGAAATTGGCGTAACAGAAAGCCACGAGTATTGCCTGATTAATTATACAAAAACATGCACACAAAATTTTTACTTATTTTATAAGTACTCTTACTTGTATATTTATTTGGCAAAAGGGTATTAACGCGAGAGAGAGAGCCATAGAAAGTCCAAATCATTGAAAGGTGAATCATAAAAAAAGAAATGTTGACCAAAAGCCGCTTTAAATTTTGCCTTGCCCTCAAGTATTATGTGTCCCCCCACAAAAAAAAGCCGTGAAATAGAGAGAAAATTCCCTTTTGATTGCGGACAGCTTAGGGATTTTAAATTGGTTTCTTTTGCTGATATCCTGTAAAAAGAATTGGGTGTAATATAGAACTAGCGTTGGACATGGGATGGCAGTTTGTAGGCCTTGCAAATGGGTTTTTTTTAATGAGAATCTTAAAAGACAAAAATCAGCTTATAAAATGTTATCAATGGCCTAGCTAATACATAAATATATTACCTGGTATATGGAATTATATGGCAAACACCCATAAACTAATAACAATTCAATGGGTATTGCAAACATCGATCATTTATGTGGGTTTCTTTGCCCCACAATGCACCTTAAGCGGTTGAATAAAATTGTATCAAATTCGTATACATTTCATTCATTTTTTTTTTTGTTACTTTTTTTGGTTGCTGTTGTTGTATTCTTATTTTTATTTTAAGCCGCTTTCAGTTCCACTTGAGATCTCTGTACTCGAGAAAAAAATTGTTGAAGAGCAAAAAAAAAAAATGTATTTGCTCGAAATCTGTTTTCCTCTGCTTTTCACACGCACACACACACACTCATCGACGCGTCGCCTGAATGGAGAACGCGGTGAAAGCGCGGGCAGGCGAAAAAAAGTGGAGAAGGTACTGCGGTGCGGTGCGGAGTGGGTGGCTTAGAGCCAAATAGCGGCAAACATTTTTGCATAAGCCAAGAAAATTAAATAAAATTTATTAAATTTTTTGCATTTAACGAGAAGAGTTTTGGTCGTTTCGGTCGTGTGTGCTCCATATAGGCCCAGTAGCGACCACTGGGGCACGCGGCATGGGGTTGTGTGTGTGGGGGTGGGTGGGTTGGCGTTGCCCGGCCAACGCAACTGAAAAAAATCAAATTCAATTAAGACCGTACCTGCCACACCCACACACGCACACACCCACACCCACACCCACAAGATAACCCACAAAGAGAGGGACGAAAAGGGAACGCGAAAACAAAAAACAACAAAATTTGCCACGCGCTCAACGTTGCGTATGAGTGATGCGATCCGATGGTGGAACAACGCGGCAGACAGGCAGCCAGGGCGTTGCGGATGATGCGGCTGAAGGTGGGGGGGGGGGGGGGGGGGGGACAGGCACTCCTGGCGACCCTTTGAAGCTGCTTTTCCCGTGTTTGTTGGTGTATGACAAAATGTATGCGAAATTAAAAATCACATTAACTGCTGGGAGAGGAGTTCTGGGAAGGAGACATTAAGTCGCCCATCCACCAGTCCGCAGAGACGCAGCTGCGAGGCGTGCTGCAAGAATTTAAGACTGTCGGCTCACTATTTATTTACTTCTTAAGGGAATTTCTAAGAATTCCATGCTCCATCTTTTCGTTGAAAACAGCAGCTTGCATGGACAAAATATCATCGTATAATCTTTGCCAAATTCAGATGAAGTCTCTCGTATTTCGTAGTGATATTACCTACCTACATACATATGTATATTGAAATTCAGGCAGGAAGAATTCTAATGCAAACGCGAAACTGAAACTGAAACTGCGAAGATATTCAGAAGAATCGCCAGCAGCTAGCCGTGACATTTGCCTGCCATTTTTACGCGCACATGAAACGTGAACCAGAAATTGTTTGGCTCGTAAATTCGAAGAATTTGCCCCACAGATTGAGGTAAACTGGATGAGCCACCCTCGCAGCAACACCTGTCTACCAGTCATGCGGCGCGGACCACCACAGCCGCATGGTCCCATTCAGAGTGTCCACAGCTGCTGGAAACCTACATAGTTGCCCTGGTCGTTTCTGGTCGGTCTCCACGCCAGTTTTGCTCTGCTTGACGCTGGTTTGCTGTTTGCCGTTTCACCCCTCGATCTGTACATCTTCAGTCGCGTCGTCGTCGTCGTCGTCTCGTGCACTTAATTTAATGACCAAAGTTCGCCGCACTGGGCGTTGCCCAAGAAGGAGGATGAATGTCCTGCTGCTGCTTCAGTTCTGGCTCCTGCTGCTGCTTCAGTTCTGGCTCCTGGAGGATGCTCTCCTTGGACGCGCTTTACATAAGCAGCGCCATGTTTATTTACATTTGTGCAAATTGTTATTTAATTAAATTTTAATACGCTTCATTAAAACTTCTGTCTACGCTCGTCCTCCACCGACGTCGCGTCGCTTCGCGTTGGTTTCTTCGTTTTTCATTCGTTTTGTATACTCTTTGCGCAGGTCCTTTCGATATTTTTGGATAGCGAACCCCAGAGACAAAATGTATGCAATATAAAATAACCTCGAGGTGTCTTTGGGTATGGCCTATCCTCTAATCCAGCATGGGGATCATGGCTATGCCATCTAATAGCTGCAGAAATGTGCAAGCTGAAAGGGTATTTGCCGCTGCGCTGCCATTAAAAACTGAACATTCTTGGCCGCTGCTTGTGCCGTGTGGGCCTCACGGATTTAGCCATTTTATTATGCAATGATAATCAGAAATCAATTTATTGTGCACACACACACACAAAGCCTGGAAGAGAGCGGAAGATGGACCGGACCGAACCTAGAGAAATGGTCAGAAAATGAATCGCTGGACCGGGACACGAATCAAGTCAATAAAATTCAATTTGCTGCTCATCAGACAGAGGGAGTGAGAGAGAGGGAGAGAGAGCGAGAGCGAGCCAGAGTGAAGTGGGCGCTAATGTGACGCTTCAGCATGGACAATGGCAGGCTCGGGCGGGGGGGGGGGGGCGGCCGGGAAAGTCCTGAACCAACAGAAAGTCGTTTGTGCGTTTAAGTAAATACAAGCACATTAGGCTACAATCAACAACAACATTCACTGGAGGCGAGGCGAAGCGGCAGAAGGGGGAGCTAGAAGGGGCTGTAGGTGTAGGTGTAGGGAGACGCAAAGTACTATCTCTAGCATTTCTATATGCCTCGTTTTTCTTCTCCATATTCCCCCTTGCTCTGTGTGTGTGTGTATGTGTGTGTGTGTGGGGGTAAAAGCTACTTAGACTGGCAGCAAAGCGGCTAACGGCAGCTGCATATGGGCTAGCACGCAATGTAAGGACTCTGAAGTGCCCTGCACTTGGTTTTTGTATTTTTTCTGCACAAAAACATCACCAATAAAATGTTTCAGAAACGATTTGAGATCCGTTTTGCTTTGGGGACATTTGTACAGCATTCCTGCCTGGTGCGGTAGTCGATCCCATTATACACCCTAGATTTCCGCTACACAACTAAAATTCAAAGAGCAGCCAACAAAATGAACAGCGAAGCTGGAACGAACACACACGAATACAGACAGAGGCAAAGCGGCTTTGTCGCCATCCAGAGGAATGGGCAGAACGAAACTAAATAAGTTTGGGGGGAAGCAAACAGCAAGAAGAAAAGAGAGAGAGAGCGAACCAAATCGCTTTATTAATTCTTTAAGTGTTGTTACTCAACACTTTTTTGGGCGGAAATCTGGTGGGTGCTCAGTTTCCGCTTAATGTCTACCCAGGGGTATGCCCACTGTATTTGTGCAACAGGCAGAGGAAAGCTGGATATATGTACTTATTCCTGATTCCTGATTTTCTACTTTGAAGGAAGACTTTGCTATTTACAATTTTAAAGAATGTATCAACAGAAATTAGAAAGGCAGACTCTTGGATTCTTTTCCTCTACGTTCCTTGGTTAGTTACCGATTAGTGAGTATCTTAGAGGGCTGCAGTGTGGGCAGGGCCCACTCTTGTATCCATTAGACACACAAAAATGTCAAATTATGCTGGATAATTTGCTAAGCTGATTGGGCCAAGCGTTGGCTAAGCCGTAATGGAGATATGACAGATAAATCGGCTGAAAAGAAGACAGAAAGACAGCCAAAAAGACAGACAGAGAGAGAGAAAGAGAGACAGAAAGAAAGTGAGTGGTTAATAACCGTTTGCAACAGAGGGAAAGCCTTTGTGAGTGGAGTTAGAGCGAAGGAGAGCCAACCAATGCATTGGTATAATAATTATTTCAAGGCTTTCGCTACACGAAACCAAATGAAAGCCACTGAAGGACACGCAACAAAAGGGGTTAAGCAGGTAATACAAGACCGCCGGCAAGGACAAGGACAACGCACACACACACACACACACACACACAACTACCTGCCGCGCTGCACTTTGCAACCATTTAGTGGTCAATTTTTAGTTCATTTTACCAATTAAAAACTGTACAACGAAACAGTAAACTCTCTTTGGCAGCGTAAACGTGAAGGAGTCCGTTGTGCCAATTTTCCATTTGCAATTGGTCAAATTGGAAGTCCACTGGATTACTCCACTGTCGTTCGCGGCCCCAACGGATGCTGTGGAAAAACTGTGTCGCACGCTATCGAGCAGGGTAACTGGATAGCGCGTGCAGGGCGATGGACAAAGTGCAGTCAGAATTAGCGAACGGGCATTAAGCTTCCCCATCCCCTCCACTGCCACCACCACAGCCATTCATTTTGTTTCTCCAACAGCTACATTTATCTTTAGACCACTGCCATTGAGCGTATTTAACAGCCAGTTAACCTCTGAACCTTTGAATTCTGGCAACAATGTAGCCATTGACGAGGACACAAGTCGTCGCCTTATGCTGAAAAACTTTCACATCACTGAGCAGCCATAATGCAACGACAGAGTGAGAGAGAGAGAGAGAGAGAGTGAGAAGGAGGAGGAGCAAAACAGAAAACTGGATAGACTAAATTATTGTCAAGATTTAACGAATTATGAAAAGGCAATTCCAATGAAATATTCATGGCATCATCTTTGCCATCAATCCATGTCCATGTCCAGACATATTTTATGAAGCATTTTCATAGCGTTGTGGCCCCTAGCCCCTGGCCCCTGCCGTTCATACACGCAGTCATTGAAATGTGAGATACATAATAACAAGAAAGGGATAACTTATAGTCGGAATGTTAATATTAAGATTTGATTGTTCCCTTTAACATTAAGCCTATTAATGTGTGTGATTTTCAGTTTCCCATCAAGGTTTTCAGTTCAGCCATCAAGCCCATGAAAGCTATACGCCTCCCATCCCTCCATGGCAGCTCTGCGGTGGAAGGTGTATCCGTATCCCCTTGAAACGAACTCAAAGCAACCACAAAACTGCGTTTTAAAAAAGAAAAAAAAAGCCCCAAAGCTGCTGCTGCTGCTGCTAAAGTCTCATCCTTGAACCCTTTCGCTGGTTTTTGGTAACTGGCGTCAGGGCGACGCCACACAGCAGCTGTGAGTATGGTAAAAAGTTATTATATACACATATTAATAAACATAATCAAGAAATCATACACGTCGACCCGCCCAAACGATGATGGGAAATGATGACGACGATGACGACGACGACGGAGTTGGCGATGGCGTTGGCTATGACGAGCGGCTGGCAAGCAGCCAGTCGAGCAAGGGAATCCCCCATTGAATACTCTGGCACAGCAAGGCAAGGGCGTATTTTTTTTGTTTCCATATAATACTTTGGGCATATTAAATTCATTTAAAGATTTTGCAACTTTTGGCCCTCGCTTTCGACGTTCATTTTGCAGTCCAAAGTAAATAAGAAAAGTACAAAACACCGAACAGCGAGACAAAGACGAAAACGAAGATGAAGACGAAGAATGTCTTTAAATGAGTAATAAATGCGGCTGCAAAGTACTCCACTCTGGGTGGTCTGGGTGGGTGCTGGGCGGAATGGGCCGCTCATACAATATTTCCTGGAAAAAATCCTCACCATGAAATTTGTTTAGGTTCATTTCGCGTCCGGCTACTAGTAAAAAATTGTTAGGGGCGAAAAAGAAAAATACTCACATTTAAGGGGAAGGCCAAACGCGAGAAAAGAAAACAAAACGGCGAAATTGTCTTCATTTTTTTCGGCTGTCGGTTGTGTTTGCTTTTTAAAGTAATTTCTCAATTTCCTCAATTTTCCAACGTAACTTTTAGTCGGACTGCGTCCCCAGCCCCCCATTCGACTGGCATTGTGCGGTAATTGAATGCATAAACAAATTTGTTGCCCAATTTGGTCAGCCATTCGCTCAAATGTTTGCCCAGAGATATGTTACATGGGAACGATCGAGTTTGGGTGCCCAGTTCCCATTTGCTATGGAAAACCGGAAAGCTTTAATCGAGAAAACAAATGCGTATAACTTTAATTAAAATTTCGGAAATAAAATGGAATATCAATCGTACGAGTCCGCCGCCGCACCCACACGCCAATCTGCACGACATGCGTGTATTTCCGTGTCACTCATCAGTCAAAGTCAGCGAAGATGGCCCAAGGCCTTATAGAATATGCCTCAAACAGGAGGATACACATGCACATTCCAGGAATAAGTAAAACGATTTATATGAAACATTTTGGCAACTCCATCCACAGAGACAAAATGCCACCTGGCTGTGTTTGCTTTGTGTGCTTTTCCAGGTGCGAGTGCGAGTGTTCCCCAACACCCAACCCAACCCAAGCCAACCCAAGCCAACCCATTGCCATTCACTTTCACGCTTGGCTTCGCTTTACAAGAAAAACAGAGCAGAACAGGCAAAAGAATAACCGAAATAAAATAAAATAGGTAGCCAATGCAATTGTCTATATAGCGACTATAAGATACACTCAAATCTATTCATGTGGCATGCGATATTTATACACCGATTGAGCCCGAAAAAAGCCCTGAAATTTTATTATTTTCACTCATTTATGCCATTGATTTTCATTCAAGAGTGGTTGTATTAATAGTGAATATTTTTTACTTACATTTTGATATAAATATTTATATTAATATATAAAATATAAATATAAAAAATATAAAATATATTAAATTCAAATATTTATATATATTATATTTATTTTAAAGTGTTTTCTATTTAAATTTAATATAATTTTTTTATTTTAAAGATAATGTATATATATTTTAATACATTTATATTTCAATCAAAGTGAATTCTATTTAATTTTACTATGTTTTGTATTTAAAAATCGCATCTTAAATTCAAATATGATTGTAGTTAATTTTATTTTGGTTTTTTTCTATTAGTGAATATATTTATTAATTTATTTTTAATAATTAAAAAACAGACTTTTGGTGACTTTTGCGCACTTTTATAATTTGTCTACAGCTACGAAAAAAGTTTGAAAATAAAAGAAAATATTAATATGATTTTTGACCATGAGAATCCAGCACACATTGTGGTGGGTGCAAGTTCACCGCCCACAGGTACTCTGTTTCTACCTTTTCTTTTGACAAACATTTGCACAAAATCCAATATACTCTTCAAATATTGTGTATACACATGCAACATGTACAGGCCACATGCAAACTTTCTCGTGGCGCTGAATAAAAAGAAAAAGGGGATCCAACTGATGGCGGAGTTCAATGGGTGACTGGCTGGCAGCCGGCGAACACTTTCAAAGCAATAAAATGAGCAATTTTTACGATTAATGGTGAAATAAAATATCGCCTTTGCACCCCGCCACCCCGAACTCTGCTCCGCTACGCTCACCTACCCAATTCCAACCTTCTTGTGGTTATACGATAGGCCCAAAGACGAAGGGCGGGGCCGGAGTGTATGCTGAAAAGAGCGAAACCCGAAACCAAAGCAAACAAAATCGCAACTGGGATTGGCAACTCTCACTCCCTTTCTCTGGCTCTCTTTGTTGCTCATAAAAATGCCAAATAAAATGTAGAATTAATCAACTGGCGGCCCGACTTCTCCGACCTCTGCGCTGTCTCAACCCTCAGCTCACTCTCATGGCAACCAAGATTTACGATATCCCGACCCTGACCTCATTGATGGTCCACTTCATTGGACGACTTTATGTTCGCTGTAGCCAAGATTTGCGAACAAAGTAGTTAACCCACAGGACATGGGGGGGGGGTCGCCCTGCCCCCGTCCAGTACCACTTAGCCGTCATTTTAATCAGTTAAACTACAATGAAATTGATACGCTTTAATTGTGCTAGCAATTGGATTTAACCAACGATTTCCAGACTGATTAGGTAGAAAAATACTGCATGCTGAGTGCAGATATAGTTAATAATAATTAATAATAATTTAATATTTATTTTATACCAGACTGGGGCTGCGTCTTGCCGGAGACGCAGAGACGCAGAGACGCATTAAAGTTATGGTTGTGCGAAAAGGTAAAAAGTAGCCATTAACTCCTTAAATAAAATAATTTAAACTTATTGTATTATTATTATACGACATTTTTGTGACCCCTGGGGCCATTAAGATTCTGCTGGAGAAGATCTTCTATGGTTATCATGGTTTGAAGCAGAACTCCCACAAACTCGACAAAGAAATGTCTGAAAATCATAAATAAATATGAGAATCAATTCTCTTTCGTTCAATTTCTTCTTGTCTTGCATAATTCTGTTGATATCCTAAAATCAAGCACCCCAAATCTACTGTACTCAATTTGCAATGTCTGCCAATGTGAACGCCTTTTCTTCTTCATTGCGTCTCGTATTCCGATATCGATAAAAAAACGCGCCCAGTGTGAAAAGGCCATTAGTTTACAACCTTTTTAATAATGCCCCATATAAATCTTAATGGATGTACTGCAATTTGACCGAATAATGCGTGAAAATAAGGTCATACTATTTTCGGTGCAGAAATAATTGTAGAGTTCCAAAGAGAGCAATCGAATGGTTTTTGGTGAAAAAAAACTTGCTAAAATGATGTCTGAAACTAAGGAAAATGGTAAGCAGATACACACACACACATATGGTCAGCAATAAATTGTAATACCTTTTCTTTAGCTGCTTCTGCTTTGCCACAGCCGATGGAAGCAGCAGAAGAGGAGCACGCGGATGCATATATGTGCCCCATATGCCTCGAAGCCGTCACTAAGTCTTTGGCTTTGCCAATGTGTGGTCACGTTTTTTGCAGTCACTGCATATTTAAGTCCTCATGCTACAGCAACCGATGCCCACTTTGCCGTCAACCAATCTAATAAGGAAAATCCATTTTTGGACACGCAAATATCCCAGCACATACAAACGGATAGCTAAATAAATAATTAAATAATACACAAAAACATTTGAATTATTTTTATTCAGCTTAATATACATGCATACATATGTATGTATGTATGTAGTGTTTCGGCACCAATGCAAAAAAAAAGTTCTGTCAAGTTTACGCACGCAAAACGCAATGCAAAAAAAAATGTTGTGCATGCTGCGTGCCGACAAAGCAGCAACTGAAGACGAAGACTGGACACGCGGCACGTGGCTATCATATCGCGGCATTTGAAATAAATCTGCTATCAATTAATACCACAAAAACACACAAACTCTAAGAGCCACATCGAAGCTGCTTGCGTGTTTCGTGTGCCCTGTGCCCGCTGCAGATTATTCTTGCTACGTGTATTCGTTTTATTGGGGCATAATTTATGATTCCATGTGCTTCTGTTTTGCCATCATAAAAACAGAATCACAAATTCGATAAAAATTCATAAATTATTTGTTGATGCGTATTGAATTAAGCATTTGCCACGCCCAACAAATTCACACATGTCCCAACCAGCACAGCCAGAGCCACAACGCCCACCCACCACACCCACCCCAACCGGAACCCTACTCCATCCACAGTTTTTGTAGCAAAATCAAAGCAACAGCCAAAGGAAAAAAAATAAAACCAACTTTTCTATGATTTCAAATTTATGCATAAAGAAAAACAAATATATATACATATGTAGAGGGGAATGTGGAAGTTGGCAACTTTTGCCGCTGTCAATATAATTGAAAAAATTTCACAGCCACGCCCACCACACACACAAACACACACACATGACGGTGAGTTCAGTGTGGTGTGTGGAGGAGAGTGGAGGAAATATGTCAAGTGCAAGGCATAAAAAACAAGGACCGAATGCCTATTTGTTATTTATTGTGATTTGTTTACATTTTGTTATTTTTTTGCTCTTGGTTTTTTCTTTATCTACATCTCCATCTCCATTCCCATCTTTCCCTTGGCCAACGAATGTCTTGAGCTGCTGCTGCGCCCTGTGCCTTCCTGTGCCCAGGAAGAGCCTTACGACTTTTGTCTTTGCATATTTTTACTGGCCTCCTTGTGGCGGCCTCCTTGTCTCCTCTCCACAAATTCTCTGCCTTTATTGAGTGGCAGTCAGCATTTTAATATGTGGGCCAGCATACATTTTCATGTCACTGTATGAGTGGGAAGGAACAGTGCGTGGTAGGTGGGTGGGTGGTCACGAAACGAATGCAAAGTGGCAAAAGCTCGGAAAAATCATCCATTTGCTGCGGAAATGTTTTTGCTATTCCATTCCATTTGAAGGATGCCCACATTTGATGGGAGAGCCTCAAGAAGCGCCACGAACGATCCGAATTTCCTTCCGATTTTCCAGGGAACATCATCATCTCGGACAGCACAGATTGTGCCTTTGTCCACGCGCTCCATAGGTACATCTGGCTGGTAAAGATCTGGCATTCAGAAACAGAGTAGCGGCTGCAACACACACTCTGCAGAGATGGACGAACACGCCGACGGGCCGCTTGCACTTCCTTCCTTCGTAGCTGGGATCTAGAGACGTGCCACACTCTGAGGTTTCATCAGCGCCGCGCCTGACGTCTGGCACACTGCACTCTCGTCTGTGGAAACACCAATGTCCCTGTTAGAGTATTCCAAATCACAATTGTACGTTGGTTTTTGCAATTAAACGGAGATCAAACCTTGAGGATGTTGTCGTCCAAACCAAAGACAACTTCAGGCATCTGAACACCTGATCTACGTGGCTCGCCTTGGGCGATCGCAAGTTCATCTCGGGAGAGTCCAGTTACTTCAATATTAATTAATTACAAAATGTAAACAATCAGTGTCTAGTGTGACCATATAAAATAGCAATGACGCAACAATGAACCGGACGGATCTCAGCTTTGCGTCTATATGCAGAGCAGAGCCAATGCAACCCTGCATGGAATAATTATTTTGTGTGGTTACATTGACAACACACATATGCATTTTATTTTCTTTCCTGACATCGAATCAACGTGCACGTGTTTTTTGTTCAAAATGCCTCCAGATACCGGATTGGAAAATGTTTTAAACGAACCAGCATTTTTGAACGGAACGGCCTGCATAGCCGCTTATCCATGCGAAACGGGTAAGAAGACAGAAGACACGAGGCATTTTATGTGCATTTAAATATTTGTTAATCTGAGATCTAACCTCAAAGTTTTTTCACTTTTCCAGATAAAGACACTGGCGAACGTAGGCTGATGCATCCGCGTGAAGCGTATGAAATGATTCCCGTTGCCATCGAACCTGGCGAAACAAATGAAGCATGTAAGCAGCAGGACTCGGCCTTAGGCCTTAGGCCTCAGGCTTTCAACTAATATTTTATATTGGCTTACAGTTTGCCTTCGCTTGGAGGAAATGCTCGACGGACCGTTGTTCAGCGACGGCTGTACCGCCGCGTTTATTTATAGGCGTACAGGTAAGCAGAGGCATATAATCAGAGGCAGTAATCTCATACAATAATAATTTCACTTTCGCAGCTCCAGTTGCAGTGGTAGAAGCACCAGCTGAGCCTGTGGTGGAGCAGTAGATGCTGCACAGCGCTGCTTATACAAAAAAATACAAATGGTAGGCACATTTTTGCATAGATTTTGGAGACTAAGTGCGTTCAACTTGTGCTTCTCTTTTCTGCAGTTGCACCACTAAAAAGCGAAGGAAATGCCCAAACAACAACACGGCCAACCCGATTTGCAATGCATTCTATAGGAAGTGCAACCAGTGCCTGCGCCTGTGCCCTTTTTGGCGGCGACACAGACACACCATAAAAACAAACATAAATTTACATATCGTATTCATTTCCAATAAACTGCAACATTTGTATACATAAACTATCCGTTTGTGGCCACATTTTTTGTTCCTGATCAATCTTGAGCCCCCGAATCGCACCTGAAATTTCTGGCTATATTACGCCTCCCTTTTTGGACTGAAACTTTTGTTGTTCTTGCTCGTTTTTTTGTGTTTGTGAGGACCCGCACACAAAATGAAGTTAAATATTTAAAGTTCATAAGCCGCACAAATCCCTCTCAAAATTAATTAAAACAAAGAAAAAGAACAAAAAAAAAGCAACAAAAACAGTAAAATAAAGTTGGCAAAACATTAGAAATTTTCATGTTGTTTTTTCTGCTGCTGTTGTTATCATGTGATTGACTTGACGTAGGGCGACGAGAACGACGAGCTAAATGGCAAAAGCGGGGGCTTATGCCTCGCATTAATTAACTTAATACACGACAAAATAAAAATGAGACTCTGAAAAAACAACGCAGAAGTTAAGAAGAGGCTGCAAAGGACACAAATGGAATAAATATGCGCATTAAACAAGGCGGAATTATGTCTCGAATTGCTTGCTGGCTGGCTGAATCAGGGCCGGGCCGCAATGAAGACATTAACATAAAGACAAACACTCAGCGTATGGGCACATATATGTAAGGGCATCAACAGGGAAGCCTGGCTAATGGAAATGCACCAACAAAAATGCTCGGAAACCAACTGTTTCTCCATTAAAAATCGCAATATTTATTTTTTATAAGAAAAATTCATGCTTTTAGTGGTGGGAGTTTTTTTTTTTTTTGCTTCTTGCTAGAGCTGAAAAAATCATCGATGGTAACACCGATGACAGCGATGTTTCAGGCGACGAGGGAAACAAATTTGAATTCAAAAATTATCTGTTTTTTTAAGAAATTCGGCCTATGTCTTGGGGAACTTCTTATTTGGCTGCTGCTGCCTGTCTGAGTGGAAATCTTATTGCCACACGAGCATTAAAATATTCTACCACCGAAATGTGCAGCACTCTTTTGACTGTTTCTAATCTCTGGAGCAATTACCACAAACAAATAGTGGCGAAAAATATGTTGCTGCAAAGCAGTTAAAACTTTTCTCATTCAAAACTATCAAAAGTTTATTCGTTTTTTGAGGGGCAGCAAAAGTATTTTAAAATCTGTGGCATCAAATTTCAAAAGAGGAAATCAGTGCAGAATACAGTGCAGAGAAGTGAACGAAGTTGGAATACCCTACGAGGGATATACATTTTTTATTGACTGCGCACTTTCCTTTGGTTATACTTTTAACGAAGGGAAAATTAATTGTGTCATGCATTTTTTGATTTTTAAATGCTTAAGCAGTCAGTTATACTTGGATACAAAAATTATGAGTTACTTCCATAAATCCTGTACATTTTTAAGCATAACAAAAAGCATTTCTATCCATTTCAACCTATAATAAATATCCCTAAACTGTAGCCGGAATTGATTGCTGAAGCTTTACCAGCCCTAAATTAATCTGTTTATTGAACCAAGACCAGTTAAATCCGTCTCAGATTTGTCCAAGGGTTGGGCTAGGCTACAGGGTACAGGGTGAATCGGGTAACCGGGCAAACGGGCAACCGGGCAACCCCACAGCAAACCCTTTCGAACGTGTGGCCGAAAAGATATTCAGGAAATCTGCATATACATATATAAAGGGATATTTAAGCACACAAGCCCTTGCCCGTTACTACCCGCACATTGACAGGGGCATAATTTATTGCTTCGTTTAATTTTTGACATTCGGAGCGAAGCGGGGCGGTCGGTCGGTGTCGGTGGGCCACACTGCGTATGCTTGATGTGGCCAAACATCCTCCCAACTGTTGACTGGATTCTCTTGCCCTCTTCCACTGATGCTGTTGTGTGGGGGTGTTGTCATCCAGCCCCCTACCCCGCCAGCCACTGTCACTGTCGCCCATCGAATGGCCTCTGGGGCCAGCTGTAAGCTGTAAACTGTTTAAACTTTTGCTTTTTATGCTCGCTAAAAGAGAAGAGAATGTATATGAAACTGACATAAAGAAAACGGAATATGGGCAGGGCAAAACCAAGTTTTGGCAACTTTATGAAAATTGCATCAAACCGTGACACAGGGAAACGGAAACGGAAACGGAAAGGCTGTGAAAAGCCAAAAGGGAAAGGCGTTGCGTAGCGTGGCAAGGAAAGCTGGCAGGAAAGTGTCACTTATTTCCAGAACGGGTTCATTAGGGCTTTATAGCTTTAAAAGAGAGAGAAATAGATGGAGAGAGTGAAAGAGAGAGAGAGAGCAAAAGTGAAACTTGATTCAATTTAAATGTTCACAATTTACACACACACAAAAAAAACACAGAGATGGATGGCAACAGGATGAGAGAGAGAGAAAGCCATAAAATGTTTGCCAGCCTCCCCAGTAGGTGTCTATATCCATATATCATTGTATGTCTCCTTCTATCTACAACTTGCCATCTCCCCTCCCTTCCTCTCTCTCTCTCTCTCTCTCTGTGCTTCTTTGTGTATATGTTTATCTCTTACTTAGGCTTAGTAGGTTGGGGTCTACAAAAAATAAGCAAATTGATGGTAACAGGAAAAGCGAAAAAGAGCCAGAAGAAGTTACGTGCGGCAGTAACGTAAGGCCGTGGAGGCAGGGGCACTTGGCTAGGGGTAATCGTACGTGTGCACAGTGGGGTAAATAGAACGACAGCCAACCCAAAATTAACTTCAACGATATGTACTATCATAATCAATTGTATTAGTATAGAAAATATATCAAAAAAGGTTTTGAAAATGTTATAAAAATGCCAAACTTAAAGGAACATAACAAATTTTACTTTAGCTTGATATATCTTCAGGTCCACGCATGGGCATAAATCAAAAATCATATGAAAGTTCATACATTTGTCTATGCAATCGATAAGTTTTGTGCATAACTGTGCTTTAGATGCTGTGTAAAAATTGTGTTAAAGCCTAGTACTGAGACGCGCTAATTTTCCGTCGACCGAAATCAGGGATGATATTCGTATGAAACCGATAAGAAATCATCCCTGTTTTTCGGTCGACCGAAAATTTCGCAAAGGCGTTTCGCAGATCGGTACTCAGTTCCCTGCTAAATGCTAATCGATACATACTAGAAAAGTAACCGATGGTATTTTCCCATCTCGATCGGAAATGTGAAATATTTCCATTTACGTCGTCCAAATGACACACATACACGCACACACACACTCTAGAAATGGAAAACCAGTTACAAAAGGAAATAATGAAGACAAATGTAATCTAATTAGGGCAGTCGAATGAATACAGATTGTGTGGATATTATTATTTATTAATTTTATAACCGGTACTCAATTTAATCAATCCAAAGGAAATAAAAACAATGTTGATTGCATATCTGTCCTGCAGGATCGGATCTATACAATATTGCAGTGTGCATTATCGTCCTCCAGCTCCACAGCGCCCACAAATAAGACATTTCTGCTTGCTTTAATACAACATTTGAAATTACAACAGATTTCTGTTTGTAAACAAACACAAAACAGTGTAACCGTAGAGCATGCAGTTTGCCCACTTTGGTCACTCTAGGCACCGAGCGGAATATACAGCACTTTCGGTCGACCGAAAATTTAGCGCGTCTCAGTACTAGGCTTAAATAAACAGAATTTATTTTTCGATATTTTTAAAAAGATTTTGGACGGTTCTTCTCTATAAAAATATATAACAAATAAATTAATCAATTAATGATAAGAAAGATCAATTTATCAACAGAATATAACGAAGAAAAAAGAGTGTGATTCGGAAATAATTATTTTCTACTTCTCACACGACTGCTTATAGCCTGTTTACACTGAGGCGCATCATTGGATTTTTCCGTTAGGCGGAACATGCGACAATGATGCCCATAAGAGCCCTGTGGATAGAAGAAGACAATCATGCGGCCGCATGTTTAATCATGCGGCGCATCATTGGGTAGTGTTGCCGTATTCTGTCTAGTATTTTTACAAAATACTGAAATTATTCAGAGTATTGCTATCGATATCCGTCGATACGACGGATATCGATAGCAAACAACTGTTTCTATCGTTTTTTGTTTTTGTGTTTTAGTAGAAAAATGATGCGAAAAATGATGCGGCTTTGGTGTAAACGCCTCGCATCATTTTTCCGCACCTTCGACAATGATGCGGCAGTGTAAAAAGGCTATTACCATCCTCTCTCTCACTCTTGAATCTCTTTTAATGGTTGGGCTGGCTATAGCAAATCCATTAAGAGTGCTCCCAACTAATCAAATAAGTTTCAGTTGCAAATGCTGATGCATCTATAGAAATATTAAATACAAAATTAGCGCGCAATCAGAGCAATTGATTCATTTGACTGAATTTATTGAATGTCAATAGATTTGGGTCGTTTGAAGAATCCAATCGAAGCAGTTTGCCATTTGTCTTTTCATCAAATGGAATCCTATCCACCGCCGTTCTCAGTGTCAGGCGATCGATAGCCCTTGATTAATCGATAGCCGTGAATCTTCCTCAGGGTAAGTTTCCCGGCCCGCGTGTATTTGGCGTTGGGGGTGGGTCAGCAACTTGTTGGCTTCTGCAATTTCCCATTGTGCAAGGACGACGCTGACGACGAATGCTATTTGTCACAAATCGACAGGGACATTTCTCTTGCTATACACCGCTACCGGAGATGGAACGTGAGTGGGTCGTACGAGGAGGAGTGCAGACAGATATCAGTCAAATGGCGGGGCCACATTGACACGTATAATACATTAGCATCGGTTATTGTCTTAGAGGAAGTGAGAGGCGATGGCGATGGCGCTGGCGACTGTATCGAGTATCGACGCAATCAGCCTTGAAGGGGGCTGAAAGCGGCTTTCGCGTTCGAAAGTCCTGGCGTCTGATAAAGCAGGCAACGCCTCGTTTACCGTTACCGCTACCGCTACCGTTGCGTTGCTTTTTCGGTTGCCAGTTTCCATCCATCCTCTAGGATGTGTGAACTTCTCCGGCAAACATTTAGCCAGCACGTTTAGCGCCTCAACGCGTCTCAATATCCCAGTCCAATGCACCGAACAGAACAGAACAGAATAGAACAGAACAGCCTTTGCCACATTTGATTTGTATCCGCAGCGTGTGTGTGGGTTCCGGTTGACTGTGGGTGTGCGAGTGGGTGTGGGTGTGGGTGGGTGTGTGCTCAGGTGCGCTTCAATGCCTACATATATGGTTATAGATACATCCACCACATATACATATATATAAGTACATATATCTAGGAGTAAACATTCATATATCTAACCATGTTTGTACATAGGTAACTCGACAAACAAATACAAATAGAAAAGTGAAAAGTGAAATGTAAACAGAGCGGAATATGCACGGGAAATAGGCAAGAGCGAATACCCTTTAAAGATTGATTGGTCTTGAGATGTGATATATCACTGCATGCATATATCTATGACTAGATATGACCACACAGTTATCGTAGCTGTATGTACATTAGTGGCTTTAGTGTTTTGTCACATTTAAATTGGTTTTCATTCACTTTTTTTAGACATTTTTCTACACCCATTAGTCGTAGACAACACTGAGTGCATTGTGTATGTGGAATATAGATATATATATATATGTATATACATACATATACTCGTATGCAACAGGCAGACATTTCAGACAAATACATTTCTCAATCGCCTAAGAAACCGGTTTCTAGTAGAAATAATAAGACATAGAGAGAGAAAGCTGATGCTGTTTTCCAATGCCTTATCAGCAAACAGATCAGCCAAGCAGTAGCTGAAAACAATTTTGCGTAGTTTCCTCTCTCCCTCCCTTCGCCTTTGAACATTGCGGAACATGCAAGGGCTTGCAAGGCATAGCATAGCCGACCCATAACCCGTATGATGTTTGTCTGTTTGTTTCTATGAGAAGTCTTCATGGTTTATTTTTGAATTTTTTGAATAGCACTGGCGCATGACTCCCCCCATGCTCGTACCATGACCTTTCCGCTCTTGCACACACACACACACACACACACACACAGGGACACACTTTGTCAATTGTCAATGGCAAAACGATGGATACTTGGAGTCCGTCCACTCAATGACGAAAGCAGGAAGCAAATTTGAAAGGAAAGCAAGCAAAAGAAATCTATTTAAATGCTTAGCCGCCAGGCTCCTTTTGGATTGGCATACAACAGAACAAAAAAAAATAGAATAGAAAACTTTTCAACCGCTTGGATCAAAGTTTAATCGTGCCAGCCAAACCGGGTGACTGTTAGCGGGAAATGGAAACCGAAAGCAAATCAACATCGAATACTCGCAGAGCCCAGCCAAATGAAACTGAACGAGTCAAGTGTGACACACTGCATAACAAGTGATGTTTGAAATGTGAAAAGTTTTCGAATTAAAGGGGAAATGCGTTTAAAAATTGAAAATAGGAACAGAAAAAACCAAACACTGGTGTCCCAACAGTCAATCAGTGTTGGTCAAAGTTTAAGTTTTATTACTCACTTGAGTTAAATGAAGACCAACTTAAGAGCCAATAGTTAAGAGATCTAAGCTGGAATAAAGAGAGAAAAGAAACATTGATTTAATATGCATTCACGGATTAGAAATAAATACGGGTAAGCTGCTGCTAGCAAGCTTTTTTCTTTCTTACTTCAATTTCTAGTAATTAAATAACTGATGTTTTATCGGTTTATTTTGTACTCCCATTGCCATTACCATTACCAATCCGAATGGAATTAGTTTGGGGCAGCTGCAAATGCAAATGCAAAAATGGTAGCCAGAAAGATACCAATCGGATTTTCAATAACGTAGCAAATTCAATGCATTTGCTTGGAGACTTTGGGACGAAAATACCCTGACTTGTTTCACCCATAGAATCCTATTCAGCGAATCTATCAAACGAATTCAAAGGTAACACACACACACAGAGGGAGATAGAGAGATAGAGATAGAGAGAGAGAGAGAGAGAGAGAAAGATGTATAGAAATGTTGTCAGCTGTCTTTTATCTATTTTCATTCGCTTCATTCGCTTTGCCGTGTCTATTGGATAGATGGGTGTGCTGAAGGTAAAACATGAAATTTGCTTCAATTAATTCAAACTCGAATAAAGAATGAGAAAGACATAAAGCTATATGTACATACATAGGGTATAAGATAGGGTAAGAGCAAAAAAAGGAAGGCAACCCGGCACGAAACGAGAGTCCGTGTTGGGAAGAGATGTTGTTGATGTCGACTGGATGACGCTTCACTTACAACAGCGTAAGCAAATATTTAATTTGTGTGAATGACTACATCCGTTGTCGTTGCCAGACTGGCCTCTATATGTTTACCGTTACAGCTCTCAATGGTCAACACATGCGGACCCTAGACGCCGGACACTGGACACTGGACACAGTTCCCCCCGCACGGCACAAGTGCTGCCCACCCGAAATGAAATGAATGAAATGAGCGACTGGCTTGGCAGAGTCCCCCCCTATTCCCACATCCCTGCGCACCATTGTGGGCCTCAAAACTGGGCAAAACAAAAAAAAAAAGAAGAAAAGGTAACACGAAAACTGGGTAAAGGAAAAAATATTATAAGGGAAAGTTACGACCATTCACATGCCACATTAAGCGCAACCCCAGGCGTAGACACGATGACGGATCGGGGGAGCGGGTAGCGGAAGCGGTAGCGGGGGATTTTTCCGAGTGAAACTTTCCCTTTTTTGTTTTTCGTTACCTTTGCCACTAATGATTTCATTAATAAAATCAAATTAATCTTCTCTATGGGCAGAACTACTTAGTATTTAAGCAGAAGTTATGTCCACCCAGCCACATGGGCAGGGAAACCGGCGCACACTATTGCTGTTCTGTGGCATTCTGTGTAACGATTTCGCTGCCATTTCGTAGATTAATAATATAAGCTTTTCATCAGAAGATTTCTTGAAGGCTTAGATACGTGCGACATGTGTCAAATGCGTTCAGAGAAATCGGCAATGCACAGTTGAGTTTTATTTGAGAAAATTGGAACATTATTGTGCGTATATTTGTGGGTGATCATTTGTATCTGTTAATAGATATATGCAGCTATCTATTTTGCTTAAAATTTATTTTCAGGAATATTTCCATTAATATTTCTCACTATTTATTGCATGTACACTGATAGAAAAAAGCCCTAAAATTTTATTATTTTCACTAATTTATGCCATTGATTATCATCCAAGAGTGTTTGTATTAATATTGACAATTTTTCACTTACATATTGATATAAATATGAAAATATTTATACATAATATATTTTATATATAATTTTAATATATTTCATATTTAAATTTAATATATTATATTTATTTGAAAGTGTTTTGTATTAAGATTAAATATGAACGAATTAAAAAAGCCATTTTAATACATTTATATTTGAAGCAAAGTGAATTCTATTTAATTTTAGTATGTTTTGTATTTAAAAATTGCATTTTAAATTCAAATATGATTGTATTTAATTTTACTTTGGTTGTTTTCGATCAGTGTATTTATTGCATGCCTGTACCCGTGCCTCATGTCTTTATTTCCGTCTTTAAATTTCCAAATCTCTTTAACAAAAACTTTCCCGTTTTAGTGTGTAGAGTTTTGCTGGCGATATCTATTTGAGGAACATCGAGACAGTAAACATAATGCTCTCCACACTCGCCTCACTAACCCAGCAAGTTCTTTGGTTGTTAGACACACCCACAATTACGTGGCAGTGCCATCCCATGTCCCCCACCGCCACCGCCGCCCGCACACACACGACACATGCATTGTTGACTTCATAATTTAATGCCGGGACCACGCCCACTGCCGTTCACTGTTCACTGTGCTTGGGCTCACGGGTTCTCCTTCTCCTACTTAACCCGCTGGCATATTTTCACATTTCTTTTGTTCTGCCGAAGCCGGCGCCCCACGCTCTCAAGCTTCTCTGCTCTCTGGCTGCAAACCATCTTGTTGTTGCTCAAGCAACCAGCAATCCTTTGTGACATTTGACTCGTCACACAAGCGCACACACACACACACCCGCACACACCCCCGCACCCATCACACACCCTCACACACCCGCTCACCCGCTCACCGAACGAACACGCACAGACATGTTTGGCATTGACTACTGTAACATGCATATTGCATACTTTTCGGCGTAAAAGTTTTATTACTTGCCTCGTGACAGGGGACAGGGACGGGTCGGAAAAAGGCAAAAAGAACTCACTCCCTGTCGTCGTCGGGGGGGGGAGTACGAAAAATTATAATTTGGCAAAAGTTGTAAAACTTTTTAGCCGCACCAATGGAGCGGATGCTGCCTGCTGCTGGTGGTGGCTGTGGCAGCGGGGCAAGAGACTGACGATGATGATGATGATAGTACATGCATAGCTTCCTACTTCAGGTTAAAGTTGTGGGCTGGATAAGAGCGAACATTGATCATAAATTTTAATAAGCAAATGGAGGGCACACACACACACACACACACACTTTGATGCTTAGCTTGAATCGTGGTTAATCATGTGCGAGGGAGTTATCTTCATAATGCAGCAGCTGCAGTGCCTTTCGGCAGCTTCCTGGTAGCCATTCCACGAAGCAGCCCAAAACTTGATAATGTTGCACTTGTTTCAAGATCCCTAGCAAGAAATTTGTCATAATAATTAATAATATAAAGACTGAAACAAAAGCCACCCAACATGGAAACATGGCATAAATTTTCGAGTTCTATTTCAACATCAATCAAAAGTGAAAATTCTTCTAGCCATTGACTTTTCAACGAAGCTGCTTGTCTTTTGCTGTATTAACTGCCTTCATGAATGAACTTATTGGTGGCTGGTGGTGGTTCAGGCTCTCGCTCAGGCTTAGATCTTCCCTCCCCACTATGGCTGCTTACTTTGAAAATGAACCAGCTCAGGGGAGCCGCAAAGTTCATTAAGTACACAAGTGGCTAACTACACATCATGAACATCCATCCCTACATCCTGCTCGTGCCCCTGCTATGCACCCCGCCACCGTCAAATTCCTGACCGCAGGCTCAATTTGTCTCCATGTTTTCGGGGTCGGGTCGTCTCTCTGGCGTGTCTCTACGGACGCTGCTGCCCACAGAAAATTCTTAGAATTCCGGAAATGAATGTGCGCAATTTCGCTTTGGACAAACAGAACGCAACGCAAGGCAGAGAAAACTATATTTTTGGGTCGAACCCACAGCCCCCACCCCACCCCACCAGTGGGCCTTCTGTGAAGGCCCTTGGGCAAGTGTGGGTGTGGGTGGGTGCCAGTGGGGGATTGTGTTTTGAAATTAGAATGAATTGTAGCTAATTGGAATGAGTTTGGAAATGGCTAGAATTGGATTTGAATTGAATTTGCATTTGAAATGGCTAGAGATTGAAAGTGTTGCAGTTGCAGATGGATTTTGGAATTGGAATTGGCTTGGAGGAAATAAGTTTTTGGAGGGAAGATCAATAATGATTTTGATTGGGCAAAGAATTGCATTGCATTGCAATTATGTTCATATAAATTGTAATTCTGTGGCATATAAATATGTAAATGTATCAATTTTAATTCCAATGAGCTGTTGGTGAATTTAAATTTGATATACAATTAGCTTGAATTTTAAATTGGATATGTAAAACACACACAAGCTTCCACAGTGTAGGCAATTACTTAAACTCCGCTCAGACTCCATTCCATGCCATGCCATTCCATTCCCATCCATCCATGCCAACCACGAAGCCATTAAGCTTTAATTGCATAATCGCCAAAGTTAAACCACAAAACCAAACAAGTCAAAGCATGTACATATGAGACGACGATTCAAAGACGCAGAAACTGTTTGTAATTTATTAATCAATTATTTACAAATGCGCACAAGGAGTCAGGGGCGGAGGCTGTTGGCTGTACAGCCATTCAAATGGGAGTGAGTCTGACACTCAACCTGAGGCTGTATTTCACTCGATTAGCATGCAACAGCAATCGCCGAAAGCCAACAAAATACAACGACAACAGGCAGGGGCAGGCAGACAGGCAGCAAGAGGCAAGGCACCACCACCACCACCAAAGATATATGTTTGTATGTATGAACGAGTATGTGAATGTTAACTTCAAAGTAATATTTCGTGGCTCACGTTTGTCTTTTTTTTTTGGGGTGGGGTCGTCCTCTCCAGCAGCGTCTCCATTTCCATTTACTTCTGGGAAATGCCTGTCGCTTTCATCTTGATAACCCTGATGGAACAGCCAAGATGCCGCCAAATGTAACAACAGCAACAGAAGCAGCAACAGAAGCAGCGCGCGGCAAGAATTTAACTTAATTAACTAATTGTGTGTGTAGGGCAGGGCATTCTCGAAAACATTCTCTCCCCTCTCTACAATTGTGGGTCTCGTGTTTTTCGGGCGCGACATTTCATATTTCACAATTTAGCCAAGAGAACATCCTAATCCAAACTACTAGTTCAGTGCCGAAATTCCGTTGTGTGGGTGGCGAGTTGTGGAACGAGCATCGACCGCCTGGAACGCATATTCGCAAAGACTTTTTCAATGGAATTTGTCTTTAATCAAGTTGACTTTTCATTCCTTTACACTTAATTAGTAAAGCTTCAAGATTTTTATTACAAAATTCCCTGTGCAGGAAAATAAAGCGTGGAAAGCGTTTTCTTTTTTTTCAAATTGTTTTCTTGACGTGAAAATATTTTCTCAAAATTTTCTTGTGAGACAAACGAAAAATGCAATAAATGCAAAGCCTTGGAAAATGAGATACAAATATGTTTATATCTTTCTGTTCAAAAAAATAAAATAAAATAAAAAATATTAAATAATTAATAAAAAATAACAACAAGAATTGCAATTCATCCTGTCAAAATATATATCTGTAAATAACTTAATAGAAAGCCAATATAATTTTAAAAGATATTAGATCATAGTTAGATTAAACTGATTTCTAAAAATAAAAATAGAATAAAAAAAAAACTTTCTGTTTTATATAAAAGTGAAATTTTTTAATGCTTTATTTTTGGAATTTCTTTTCTTTATTCCAAAGTTTATTTGTAAAACTATCGCCTTATTTTAAAACCCTTAGATTTCGAATTTAAATTTTTTTAATTTTCGCCCTTATTTCTTATATTTTTTTAAATGTTTTTATGTTTCCAAAACCCGTTTATTTTTCTCAGCCACTTGACGTTCCAATGTCAACTAATCCGGGGATCATGGGTTGAATTACTGCCTCGGTATAACAACAAACAAAAACGTTTTCTTTTAGACAAATATTTGCATTGAAATCAAATTAAGATGTTCGTTTTGTGTCACAGTCGCCTGTCGCCTGTCGCCTGCCGCCTTGCCTCCTGCTCTTTGAGTCACATTCGATTATCATTTTGGCTTGGCAGGCAATTCACAAATCATTTGTTTACACGGAACTTAGTCTCGTTTTTACTACGTTTCTTTTGATGCCCTGTAGTAGAAAGCGATGCTTGTCGAGTAGTTATTTGCTGGCTCTTCCTCGTTGCAGTGAGACAAATAAAATGGGAAAATGTTTGTTGTCATAGGGGAAAGCTTTATCCAGCTGTCGTTTGAGTCCAGCCCCCATTTAACAGTCGCAGTTTTTGTGTACTATATAGCCGAAATGTGTACTGAGGTATAGCCGTGTCGAGCCACTCGACTGCAGTGGCTTCCTCTTGTTTTTTGTGGCATTGTGGTGCTGTGGTTGGCTGTTGCCCTCCCGCTTAAGTGATGTCAATCAATTAAATTTACACACCAGGCCAAGGGGAACGGGCAGGACAGGATACGGTGCTGTGGTGTGGTGTGGTGGCACCCTCTGGCAACGCTTTATAAATTTTTCATGATAATGCCGTGTCGGTTGCTCGGTTGCCTGTCTCTCTCTGCAACACACACTCTACTGTTGGTTGGTTGGTTGGTAGTGTGAGGTGTAAAAAGCTTCAACAGAAATTTGTAAACGTGTTTATCTTGCTTTGTGTCTGTCTGTGTCTGTGTCTGTGTGGGTGTAAAGTAAGCTTATGAGTGGTTTGGGGGCACGCACTGCGGAATGGCAACGGATAAGCTACCATGCCACATGAGCTGGAGGAGGCCCAAAAACCTGGGTAACCTGCAGGAGCAGCACAGCACAGTAGCAGGTAACACAATAACATTTGCATTTGGCTGCGGTGTAATTCCTAAGCTTTATGGCGCAAGAGCATTTATTAGTGCCCGCGAATTGCAGCATTTTATTCGCTTGAATTTCAAATATTACGATAAACTTATTAAACAGAATCATGGCCAAATGAGCTGCTCGTAAAACAGCCCCATGGGATGTGGCAAGAGCTTCAAGTACATTTCTGTATGATGATTTAGTAAAGCGATTCATGAACTGTTTACTGTTTACTGCTTTACCGCTTTCAATTAGGCTTTGTTTCAAGGCATATTTAAAAGGGTTGAAGCGAACTCTTCATTCATTCATTAATGCACTCATTATTCATGAGTGATTCTTCCTTTATTCGTGCACTATTAATGGACATTTATTCACTGTTTTATGTGCACTATTCATGTGAATTTATACAATTTTTTTGGAGCAATATTCGTGAGCAAATTTCTAAAGACAGCCCCATCAAGCATGCAGCCTGACCTACATTTTCAGACGGCTCATGTCTACCTAATTGAGGAACAGCCAACAAATATTTGCCACACAATTATCGCTCAATGTTTCCTAATTGAAGTTTATCAAAACTTAAACGATTCATAAACTTTTATCCACTTAGTGGATTATTTCTGATTATTTTATTTTATTTTATATTTCTTTTAGCTCTTAGAATTGTTAAAACATTTGTGAAATTTTTCCTTTCTGCTGAAATGATATTTCTTGGGTTGAATGTTGGAGACAAGCAATCTGTTAGAATGCCAGCCTTTGAATCTGCTTTTTGTTAATAAGAAACTAAAAGTTTGACCGCTTTATCTGGCCAGTTGAAGGCTCAAAATGAGTCAATGTAAGTAACCATACACCCAAAGCCAGTTTTAGTACCTTAATTTCGAAATACTTTGCATCACAGAAGTACTCTCCTTCTCTCTCTATCTCTATCTCTGTGTCCCTTTGGGATTCTGGCGCCTTTAAGGTATGCAGCAGGAGAGAGATTTGCGTGCAACAAAGCGGGAATGTTGCGGCTGTGTTGGCCCCTGCCCCCCACCCACTGCTACAAAGCGTTCTAGTCAAGTGCTTATCAGTGGCATGGATAGGGGTGGTCTGGGTGCTGTGTACTGGGGGGATGTTGAAGCTTTGTAACTTTGATGAGGTCGGATCCCAAACATCTTGACTGACTGCACTTTATGGTCCATTTTGCATGCCTCAGCTGAGCAGAAGCTGGAGTTGGACACAGGCTGAACACGCCTCGTGGCAGTGGCTACAAAAAAAAAAAAAACAAAAAAAAAAAGGGGCAAAGTTTCCAGCAACCCAATCCAAGTCCCAGTCCCAGCCCCCAGACCCAACCACTCTTCCTGTCCTGTCCTGTCCATCTGCACATCCACCTACTTTTGCCTTATGACTATGCGTTTTGGTATTTTTACTGCTGCTGCGTTCCCATTTACGAGACAGAGAAATTTTGAGTTGCTTTTTCATTTTTAATGCCATATCTTCTTGGTCTTGCTGGCTTCTTCTATGACACAGAGAGATAGAGAGAGAGCGAAGCAGCGGGAGCTGCAGACAATATTTGTGGAGGAGATTGTGGCAGTGGCTGTGGCATTGGCAGTGGGGCAGTGTGGCAGGGACAACCAACTCGTGTGCTGCTGCGTTGTCCTTGCCTGCAGCGTTAAATTCTTGTTAAAATATTATGGAAAACTTTTACACAATTCCTACGTATTCGGGGGCTTTAAAAAGAATTCGCCAGAGAAATCTTTCGCTGTTGCTGTTGTTGTTCTTCTTTTTGTTCTATACCCTCTCACTGAGTTGTGTATTATAATTTTAATCAAAAGTTTGCAACAACTAAAAGCTACTATTTTCAATGTTTTCAAAGTAAATTTGCATACCCTTTTTATTTCAACAAAATTTAATCTTCAAAGTCAGCAAAATTGTGGGGTTAAATACATATATTAATAAAATACATTAATTATTTTGTAGTAATATTTATAGAGTTTACTGAATGCTTTAAATCGCAACTAATACTTACATGCACTTACATTTTATATAAATATGAAAATATTTTAATTTAATATATTTTATATTTAATTGAAATACATTTCATATTTAATTTTAATAAATTTATATATATTTTAAAGTGTTTTGTATTTAAATTATATATATTATATTTATTTAAAATAGTTTTGTATTAAGATTAAATATGAACATATTAAAAAAGCCATTTTAATACATTTATATTCGAATAAAAGTGAATTATATTTAATTTTACTATGTTTGTATTTAAAAATCGCATTTTAAATTTAAATATGATTGTAGTTCATTTTACTTTTACAGGAATCCGGTTTTAAAGTAATTTTTAGGAGCAATCTAAAATTTTATTTAAAGCCAATAACTTTTTAAGTCGTTCCAGAAAATAGCTTAAATTTTTTTAGCACATTCTGTGTATCAATATATCAACTTAATTTTTGTTTTTTAATATTTAATATTTACCAAAGCTTCAGTTAAATTTAATTGTTCTATGAAACTTCTAGGGTACATGTAGCCTTAACCTATCCAACTTCTTTTATTCATGGGTTATCTTGTTGATGATTTGAAGGGCTTGCCAAGTGCTTTAACGAGCAGACAGTATGTGCAGCAATTAGCCAAACATTTAAAGCCAAGCCATCCATCCATAATTTGACAGTTGAAAGGAGCAATTATTTCACTTCATTCCGCTTGACTTGACTGACGCTTTGGTTTGCTTGACGGCAGCCCCTCCTGCTCCTCCGAGAATCACTTAACAGAGCAAGTCGAGTGGCGGACCTGCCCCGCACCGCACCGCCCCGCCCCCTGCTGCCATCCTTGGCACCTCGATCCCCGTCGCACGTTACATTTACGGCCATGTCGCACCTAATTAGGCCAATTAAATTTAGCTGCAAATTACACACATTAAATGTGTAAATTGGGCGGCGAATTGAAATTGAATTTAAATGCATGTCGGTTGTCGGTTGTCGTCTCTCGCCGCAGATCGCGTGAGCCACTTGTGGCAGATACCCCATGGATTAGTCGTGACTAACGAAATCATAGAGTCCGAACCCAAAGGTTATATGTTTAACCCCTAAATTAAATGGGTGTTTGCCAGCCGTAACTCAATTACAAATATAATGCACAGCGCAAAATTCAATAAATGTTTTCATAATTTTTAAGGCAACAAATGAATGTCTGTCTCCACTGTCTCACTCACATACTCGTATTGAATCTGCACCGATCTGCTATAGCAATAAGGAATGAACTTATAGATTTTATTGGAACCACAAGTAGCAATCGAATCATTCAAAAAGGCATAATACAAAATATAAAATTAAATTGCATTAATCCTTCTTCTATTTAAACACCTGGCCTTCGCATAGTTACACACAGTTTTGCGATGAACACAAACACAAATTTTGCTATTTTAAAACTAATTACAGCAATGCCGCGTTTCTTATCTAAAACTACTCCAAACGCTTCGACGTTTTTTTTAATTTTCAATATTTTCTTAAGAAAAATTACACGCACGAGAATACGCATAAAAATAATATCTACTTTCGCCAGAGTCCCGCACAGACATATGTATATATATATCAAGTATAAGTATTTAATTGCTTTAAATCGATTTTCAAAATCAAAAAATTTAATTTTTGTAACTTTCACTTTTTTTAAAATATATTTTCCACGTTTATTGCCGCCTTTGGGCAAAGATCACTCTGCAATGCACTTGAATTTTCACAATCATTAACTTCACATTCATTTTATTTCCTCCACCAATTGATTGGGTTCCCCAAAGAGCTCTCATGCCCACCTGTCCGTAGCCCAGCCTGAACTGTGCTGCAGGTCCATCCTGTTCCGTTATATATTTACTATTGACTGGTGGGGTCAACCATGGCTATTGCCTTGGGGTTCATCAATCAAGCGGAGAACAAAAAGCTGCCCACAACAATATGCTCAATGTTCAGTGCTCAAAAAGGAGTCCCCGTACCCGTTTTGTACCTTGAATTTAAACCGTTTAGGGCACAAGAACAAGTTCCGGTAGTGGGGGGCAGTTCGTTTCGGATAAGCACGGTTGGAAGCGCGGGGGCGACCCTAATTAAATGACTCTTTTGCGTAAAGTAAGGACCAGGAGGCATCAAGGCCACACCGTGGGCGGTTGTTCGGTTGGTTGGTTGGTTGGTTGGTTGGTTGGGCGAAGTTCTATATTCAAGTCGTGTTTTAATTCAATTGCCGGCCAAAATTATTTTTGGTACTTTGGCGGCATCTCATTATTTAATTTCCGGCTGGGAGCATCTTGCACTCACCTGATCCGATTGTGGCTGCCTCTCCAAGACGCTGGACAGTGCGGAGAAAAACGCGACGAATTTTGAATATTTTTTTGTTAAAAATTTAAAATTAATTTGCGCACAAGCAATATTATATTTTTTAACCAGTTTTAATTGCAATTTTGTTGCTTGATGTTTATCAGTATGTTTATGGATATTTTCGCTTGCTTAAACAGCTCTCAGGACACAGTAAAAAATGTGGAAAAAAAACGTTGCTTTTGGTTTTTTGTTTTTGTTTTTAAGTTCGTGTAGTTTTTTTAATTTGAATTTTTGTGGCACTCAAACAGGTCTGTTGTTGCCGCTCTTGGTTTCGGAATCGGTTTACTTGTCCGCCGCACAACCGTCGCGTAGGACATTCGCAAGCGAACTGCGCGCCTTCCGTGTCCAAATCGTCCCCAAGTGCAAAACCAAAACAGATGCCGAACAGGACACAGGCAGGGGGCCCGAAGCCAAGCTCGGGCGCCGATAGCTTGTGGCGCCGCGTGGGAGTAACTCAAGTTTTTGAGCCAAAAAACCCACTCATAGCGCCACACACACATTCAGAAAACCAAAAACAAAAAACCATATTCTTTTATATTTTAGCAAACAATTTTTTATTTTTGGAAACAAAAAACTTAATTTGAATTTGAATTTAGGCAATTTACGAAAGAACTTGCACGGTGGCAGCAGTCAGCAGGCAGTCGTCCAGTCTGCCATTGGATTTCTCCATCACTCTTAATGAATGCGATTTGTCAACAGAAATTTGCCGGGCAAATTGTTGCTGCTGCGCGTCAATTGGTTCTGCCTGTTAGCGATGATAAATCTTCGTTTTTTTATTTGGCTGTCCAGCTCGATTAACATAAAACTAAATGCCCAGCAGATTGAAGGGACACTCTAGTGGGGGGTGGATAAAATTTGCATACCCTATAAAGATACAAAGTGATGAAACCATTTCGATTAAATTTAACTCGGAGTTAAATGAAATAATGGTAATATGAGTACATGAGAATATGCTAAGTTCTGATATAAAAAGAGTTCTCTTAAAAAGTAAAAAATAATGGTCCAGTTTTCTTTTGCTATCGTATTATTCGAATTATTTATTAATAATATTATTATTTAAAAATTTAAAATTCAAAAATTGTTTGCAAGAAACAAATACTGGATTCACAACCGATTGTACCCACAGAAGTCATCCGATCTTGGATGTGGCAAGTGTTTTCGAAAGTGTTTTATATTTAAATCAAATATGGACCATTTTACAAAAAACTTTGAAGTTATATTATGTTTAAATCAAAGTGAACAGAGTATATTTAATTCAATTAAATATTTAAATATTTTAATTTATATATGAGTGTGTTTCATATTAAAATGACAGTTTTATCTTAGAGCTTCCATATGTACATACATATGTATATAGTAGTATAGTGAAGGGAAAACTTTGTATCAAATATCGTTTCAAAATAGGAATACCCTCTCAAAAAAGGTATACAAACAAAACAAAAAAACAATTGTGGTTACAAAATTTGATTATTCGCAACGGTGCAGTCAAAGTCGCAGAAGAGCAATGGAAAAACGGCAAAGATAACGGGACACGCAACAGGCGCGCGAATTCTCACAGGACACAAATATTTGTAAACAAAGCCAAAAACCGAATCCGAAAACGAAGCCAAAGACGACTTGAGCCTTCACTCAATTGAGTGTAAAAACAGGGTTGAGTAGACATTCCCCATGAATGAATAAGGACATGCAAAAAAAAAACTCACCATTTAAATTTAGTGCGCTCTATAACGATAACACAAAATTTAGTATGACTGCAATCGATGAAAGAAATATACCAGAAAAACCAAGTGCCCGCTCAATTTGAAACCTATCAGAAGTACAAAAAATTAAAGCACAATTAGCTCCCAGCATGTACAATATATTGGTTTTAAGGCAAAATATGCTATGTTCATTTTTTATCGTTAATTTCTTGTAAGATCAGTGAAAACAAATGCGGTATGTATAAAAAAAGGTCACACAAAACTTGAATTGAATTCCGCATGTATCGAAATGCTCTTTTAAAATGTTTCATAATGTTTATATTTGTTGAGTACTTGCTCCAAATACACTTTTTGTTGTTGATAAACTTTAAATAATTTCCACAAAATACCGGAATATACAGCACATTTTTCTAACAAGGTGGCAGCCCTGTATCAATAAATATTTAACATACCTACAGGAGGACCGTTTAGGCCCTAAACTTTAGGGTATATTTTATACTTTTCTAGATATTTTGACGTCGAAATTGTGCTGCAATAAACAGTATTGTTTTCTGCGATTTAACTCTAAGGTGTTCACCAGCTTAAATAGATAGGGGCTAAGTTGGTATACCTTGGAAATTGTACGGTATATTTCAGTATATTTCTGTGGGTCAGACGGGTATATTTTATCGACAAGTCCGCGGTCACACTGCAGCCCGAGCTACTGCCTCATGGTTTTTAAATATTAATTTTAAAATTAAGCATTGATTAAAGAGCCATTAAAATGAAACGTCGCGCCTCATTTGAAGGTTCCAGCTTAACGGAGCAGAACACGCGTAGGATGCGGCTGCAGGCCAATGCCATGCTGAATGCCAGCCCCTTCGATCCAACGCCACTCGCAAAGTTCATACTGAATTTGGTAAGTCTCGGCTTAAAAAACTCATAGTACCTGCTGGCACCGAAGTTTCGAGTATCCATGCTAATGCCATACCCTTACAGAGGCAGAAACCGGCCAATATTGACCAGACCGATCTGATGGCCGTACTGGAAGTGGTCTTCATCAATTTGCTGAAACGCGAGCCTCTGGAGCCGCAGGCGCCTCAATGGGATTCCCTCTATGCAGAGGCTTGGACTCTGCTGCTGGAGCGCATTGGCTCGCCGTCTCAGGTGGAGACAGCGATGGCGATGAAGTTGTGCATGTCCCTGATTAAGGGCGAGGCTGAAAGTCCCGTCATGGAGGGAGACTGGCCCATCAGCAAGCTAAAGAGCATTCTCGAAATTCTGATCAATGGCCCCGAGCGCACCGTTGTGCTGAAGGAGTTCGGCAAGTACACCAAATACCTGGACGTACTCAATTTGGCCATCAAGTTTGCCCTTGAGCTGGCGCCCACCGGAGACTACCAGCACGATACCATCAAGGCGATGAACTATCTGTCGCTGGTGCACCAATTGGATCTGGGCAAGGCGGTGCTCAATGCCCAAAAATATCATGTGGATACGAGCAAGTCGCATCGCAGCTTCACCTACGAGAAGGCACGCAAGAAATTGAACAAAATCTGGCGCGGCATAATCGCCTCGAGCAACGGCATAGAGGAGGATCTACACCGCATGGTGCTGGTGGTGTTGCTGGAGCGCATTTTGCCCCACATGGAGGATCCCATCGGAGTCACTGACTTCCTAATGAACTCGCTGCATGAATATGGTTTGTTTGCCACCAAAATACCCAAATAACTTTCCACATTTTCATGCATCCAAAATGCATCCCCGTTTTTAGATGGACCCATTGCCCTGCTAGCCCTACAGGGCATCTTTGTGCTGATGCAAAAGCAGAACATCACCTATCCGGATGTCTACGAGAAGCTATACCAAATGTTCCACGCTCGCGTCTTCACCAACAAGTACAAGTCGCGTTTGTTCTACTTGGCCGACATTTTCCTAACCTCCACACATTTGCCGGAAAATCTGGTGGCGGCGTTTGTCAAACGCTTTGCACGTCTTGCTCTGAAAAGTCCACCCAGGGATGCGGTGATCATGATACGTTTCATTTGCAACCTTTTGCTACGCCACACTGGCCTCCAGAAGCTCATTCGTGGCGATCCGCTGGCCGAACAGGTCACGGATCCCTATAATGAGAAGGAAAAGGATCCGGTCAAGACGGAGGCCCTGAATAGCTCGCTCTGGGAGTTGCATTTCCTGCAGAAGAACGCGATACCCGAGGTGGCCAATGCAGCGACGTTTATCAACAATCCCCTGCCCATTATGGAGTTTGATTTGGGACCCCTGCTCGATGTGGAGGATAGTCGGGTGAGTAGAAGGAGCTTAGGAATCTTTCAGCCTCTTATGTTCTGGTGGAAGTAGCTTTAAGTTTGATTATTTATTATATTTATTGATGATTCTGCAAAGCTTCAAGGGGAGTGACTGAGTCTGCAATTGATTTGTTTTGCGTTTTGCTTGTGTCTTTCAGATCTTTGATGACCTATTGAAAAGCAAGGCCAAGCAGTATATGCTGAGTTACGAGAACACCAAGACTTTGGCGCTGGCCAAGAACGACACCCTAACCAAGCACTTTGATCTAGTCTAAAATTTAGTTTTAATATTTATGCCTAAGCCGGATGATGATTGTAGTTGTAGTTGAGCCCCCTAGGACGAGCCAACTCGGTTTGAAACCATTTGGATGGTGAAATATAATTTATGTTTCGTGGAACAAAAAATCTATTTGCCTCGGCATGGCCATGGATCGCTGTCGTCATCGGCTGCTGTTGCCTCAGTTCCGAGCAGGTGCGGCAGGGTCGTATCAAGGCAAAGTACACACACTCGGCTATGGAGAGGAAGCTGAAGCCCAGGAACAGGCCCATTAGACCACCAACATTAGCTGCAAAGATGAAAACAAATCCATGGAAATGCTGCATGCTGGATGCTGGAAGGCTACCCACACAAAAAGTCCGAAAAGCCAATAAACTCTGTCTGCTTGCTGGCCCGATATGTCTGATCCTTGAAGTACATATTCACCACCGCCACGCTGCGTTCCACATAGGCGTCGGTGAAGTTCAGACTGACATTCGGATTGGTCACGTCGAAGCCATCGTGCGAGATCTTCGTCGCGTAGGTGATCGTGTTGAAGGTCAGATCGAAGCAGCTGGGTAGGCACTCGTCCAGACACGACTCCATCGCCCCAATCGTACGCAAACGTATCCGCTCCACGCACTCCCGCTGCCCCACCGAGCAGATGGTGTCGTTGCGGTGCAGGCGCGGCATGTAGAATGCGACACAGCCACAGTGGCGGAGCAGCAGCCCCGACAGGCATTCGGCGGCGCAGTTGCGCTGCGTGTAATGGGCAAACCAACGCAGCTTCAGCTCATTGCGGAACAGACAGCGCCTGTATTTGCGGTGCACGCGTCGCAGGTGATTTTCCGTTAGGATTTTGGCCGGATCTATGCGGAGTTTGGTCTCCATGCCGGGTGCCAGCAGGACGCCCGTCTCGCGCACATTGGGCGACTCGTTGGGACTGTGCAGGGCGATCTTGAAGCCAATGCTGCTCGATGAGGAGCAGTAGTAGGTATCGGCCTGCACGTCCAGCGTCAGAGACAGGCCCAGAGATTCGCCAGTGCCCTGGGCTGGTCGCGGATACGGCATACTGTCTGGATACTTGGGGCCTCGCCTGTATCCCTGCTCCGCATGCCAATTGACGGCCTGGAACTCCTTGGGTAAGGTCAGATTTCGTTGCGAGAACGTTGCGCTGCAAGAAGAGCAACATGAAAACAAGCTAAAAAGAGCATATTGCCGTTTCGTGTAAGTTTTCTTGTGAAAAATTGCAATACGATAATGCGTTAGAACATTTGATTTCATTGACAATACCAAATTTTTCAATATTCGCGCCTCTCTCAAACGCGCTAGGTCATTATCGACCAGGCCTTTAAGCATCTATCGAGCCAAAAGAAAATTGAAATATATTCATGTCAGCCTGAGCTTATTGTGAGGCTAATTAAAAATTACCAATAAATGTACTTCTAATTGGCATTGGTGTACAACAAAGTTGGTTTTTAATTAATTACACGCAAATCCAAATTGACGCGCTCACCGATACTTTTAACCCACAGAGTTGCACTGGAGTAAACAAAATTTAAGTGCGTCGTGTAATCAATGCTGCGCTTAATTTACTTATTTAACTTGTATTTATTGTTTAGCGTGAAGATACAAATTATATTACTGCAAGCTGGATAATTTTATGAGCAATAATGTGATAGAACAAACACGCGCCTCATCGATAAGCAGCTATCGATAAGAGCAACAACACGGACCATCGATGGCCTGGCTGCACAAAAATTGTGTAAAATGTGTATTTAATTGTGAGTTTTTCTGGTCAAAAGCAAGTGAGTTTGATGAAAGATATGCAATAATACCTGCGTTTGTACATGAAGCGTGGATGCAGCATATTAAATACACAGCACAGGCCCTCATCGGTAACAATTGGATAGAACATACTCGCACATTCATAGTCGTCGGCGCCGAAGCGACAGCCGATGACCATCGATTGGCATGGCTGCGAGATCTGTGCGTGTGACACGCCGAGAGCCGTTGAAATTTGGAAAAACTCTAAAACTCACGCAGCTAATAACATACATACATTCATTATGAACTCCTCCCAGTTGGCCCGATCCTCGCTGAGCCGCTGAACATCCACCCTGCGACGGCACAACACTTGCAGCATCGCAAAGGCGGCCGTGTCATTGCCCAGGATCGCGACCCTGCTGGCCAAGGCCTGGTTTAGATTGCAAATGGTGACGGCGGGAAATGGCTCATTTGTGATGTACGTCAGCTCCGGATCAATGCCCACTATGACCGGTGTGGTGTTCCACTTGTCGAAGGCGTCCTGTATGAGGTAAGCGGCCATGGCGACCACCGCCAGAATTGCGATACAAAAAAATACTCTAACAGAGATTTCTCTGTAGCCATGTGCACAGTTGTCTTTTTTATGTGTTATTTACCTGTCAGTTTTACGTAATTTCCCATTATTAATATACTTTAGGCCATGTATAGTCGTGTTGCGACAGAACTCATCTGTGTTTCTGGCCAGTATGCGCCGCCACGTGCCCATCGATATGCGTGTCCTCGCCTGCGGCTTGCTGCATAACTTTGGATATGGCTGGCGACTCCAGAAGAGCGCCAATTGCCGGCGACTTCGTTGCGGTCGCATCTTCAGCCACTCCACGACTGACGACTGGGCCCCGGTGGCGTAAGTATGCATATTTTTACATCAATTTTCAATTTGTAAATTAAGCAATTTGTTTATTTGTTCTATAGCATGCCCGCTTGGCTGCCTCTTCTGCTTTCTGGCTCGATGGTTTAGTCCCCGGACATATTCTTGAGTATAGAAATTGTTCAACTTTTGCCAGCGCAGACTGTGGTGTGGGTGACACTGAAGGGCCAATTATTCGAGTTACATGTATCAGGTTTTATTATTATGTAGCGAATATGCACCAGTCACTTTACTTATAGTTCAGATCAGAATACTTAAAGTCAGATAAAGCTTACCTGTTTTTTTTTGCGAGTGCCTTGCTTAAGTCTCTGAATACTAATCTCTCTTTCCCTTTGCCATTCGGCGCATTCATTGCAGGCTTTAAAACCAAAAGACTTATTTGAATTCTGTAATCTTTGAGGGCATTCTCTTTTGTTTTATTCTTAATTGTGTCAGTCCCTGGCCTAAGTAAGGTAGAGGTAGGGCTATGTGTTCGTAATAAGTGGATTTAATTCAAGAAATTCAATTAAAATCAGTCCGTAAGGCAGTGCAGTCGTCCGTCCATAAAGTAAAGCAAAACCATCATATATCAAAAGTTTCATTTGTGAATGTGAATTTGGCCAGCAAGTGAGTTAAAGGCAATGTTCTCGATTTACTTTGAGCACCAAACTGGCTTTAATTAGAGCATTTTGTGGGACAAACGAATGTCGCCTCATTAGAAGAAACACAGAGAACAGGAACGGAACGGAACAGTATCCAAATCGCCAGCAAAAGTAGAAACCGTAACAGAAGCCAAAAAAGGAGAAGTAGAAGAGGCAGCTCAAGTTAGTACGGAAACACACACACACACACACACACACACTGGAAAAACTGAACACACTGGAAGGAAGTGATGGAGAGAGAGAGAGAGAGAGAGAGGGTCAGAAGGGAGACAGACACTGGAGAACCACAGAAAACGACACTTGAACGAAAATCAAATTAAAAGCTTCAATGGCAACAGACGACGATGGCGCTGGCGATGGTGATGACGATGGCCAGCAGGACTTGTGTTGCCTCCTTTGCCAGTCACCACATGCCACATGGCACATGGCACCTGCATACGCATACGCATCCGAACACGCAGAGAGACATATGTACATACATACCCACGCACTTTGTATGACTTCATTGAAACAAGTTCATAAAACACTTAACCTGACCAAGCTGACCAAATGTCCCATGGGAATGCCTGACTGAGCCTCGACTGGATTGGACTGTCAGTGTTCTGATGCTGCCTCTGATGCTGCCTCTGCTATAGCAGCTTCTGGTTGTTGGTCTTGTTGACTTGTTAGCAGTTTATACTTGATGCTGCAATATGCCCCGTCTGGATCTGCACACACACACTGGGGAACCCATCCCGGATGTATCCGCATCAATGAGTGACCAGGCTGGCCGACCATCAACGCAAAGTTTTTGCCTTTGGCTCTCTCCTTGGCCAAAGGATGTAAATGTGCTGGGGGCATCATCAAAAGTTACCAGCAAATTGACCTAATCTATGTACATACATACATATGTCCATGGAGATGTATGCCTGCCCCTGCCTGCCTGCAAAGATGTGGTAGATACTCGCATGTGTGTATGTATGTCTATGTGGGATATGTGTAGATGGATGAACGTGTGGCATGTGAATGGGAGTTAGGGAAGAAGAAATGCTGAAATGGAGGCGGCGGCGTTCGTTGGCGCCCGCTGTGCTTCGCCATTAGAAATCGTTTAGGCCGGCGACGACGCTGCAATTTACGGCGGCTAAAAGCAGACATGTGCCTCTAAATAGATATGTATGTATGGGAAGGGCCATGTGCATGTGCATATCTATCCATCTACGTCAAATGGTATGCAGTACAGTGCGTTTCATATAAGGAAGTAAGCTTATATTTTTGCTTAAATCTGCTAATAATAATTAAATCGTTTACTTAAAGAAAATCGTATCTTGCTGGTAGAAAAAAAAGGCAAGTCGTGAGTAAAATATTTTGTACAAAATGCTGATGGATAAGGCTGATGTATGAAGTGCATACAAAGCTCAGGCTAACAAATAATACAATAATAGATAGAATATCATAATTTAATAAGATAAATGCATAATGTATTATATATAATTTTTCTTAGGGAGCGATCCCCCAAGCGACGCAAAGAACTGTCCGACCAAGAGAGCTTACACTGTACAGAGGCCTGCTTGAGATTTTTCCAAATCCATTAAGTATGTTCGTGAAACCTACGGTAAGTAAAGTCGGAGTCGGAAAACATAATTTTCCCTAGTTTCACCCTTTTAGAAATGCATGTACTTTCGGATGAAAAAATGATGCGAATCTGCCCAAGCAAATTGGGCTACCATTTTTTGCTGCTGGCTTTTTTTGAGCACAACAGCAGCTGACTGCAGCGTTCTTTATTGGAAAATTATACCTTATTTAATTATAATAATTTACCCTAGTTTCACGCTCATGGAAATGCATGTATTTTCGGCTGAAAAAATGAAGCAAACCTCATGCTAAAAATATTTACATATCGATCTTAAGGGTAAGAATGCTAAAAATAATAACACAATTGATTTATTATTTATATAATTTTAAATTCTTAACTGTTAATAACCATGGCGCAGCAATTGCAGCGTCTCAGCAGGAGCGTTACCACTGTAGTTCGTCCTGCCTGAAGCCATGAGAAAATAACGCCTGGAGTCGAACGTAACGCCCAAATACGCATTAGTTGCCTCAATTATCATGTGATTTTTGCTCGTGGCCCCCTCTTGCTTCATGTTGCATGGGCTATTTAAGCTCTTTAGCTTTCCGCAAGCACACCGAACTTTGCCCCCCTGAAAATTTGTATGGCGGGATGGGGAAGCGAAAGAAAGTAAAGAGGCACCAGGAAAAAAAGGAGAAGAAGAAATCGGAGAACAGCATCGTGAAAAATCATAACTTACACCAGGCTCATGCATATGCACCATGCACCGCATGTGTGTGGGTGGTACATACACACACACATATGTGTGAGTGTGTGTGTGTGTGTGTAAAAAATCTGAAAATGATAGAAAAATGATTAATTGCAGTTGGCAGTAGTTCAGCAGTCAGTTACTGCTACTGCTACTGCTCCTGCTTCAGCCAGTGCAGCCACAGCAAACCTCAGGGCCACACAATGCCAGCGATCCCTGGATGTTCGCTCTGTGTGTATGTGTGTGTGTGTGTGTGTTAGCATTCATGGCTGCGAATGGATGTGTGTGTGTGCCACTTTGTATACCCTTTGCATGCAGAAGAGTCATGGCAACTATGGGTATAATTTTGGAACATAGAGTCGGAGATTCAGTGCCAAATTCAAGTCTAAAATATCTTAGATTATAATATTTAATATGTTACAATAATAATAAGAGCTTAAGCTAACATTGTGCCCAATTCCAGCTTCCTGCGCAACCAATTAGAGTAAACCTGAGGCCTAGATCCCTGGAGGTATGCAGCATTCAGAGGCTTCCTTTTGCTCTGGACAGTATTTAAACCGTAGTAAGATGAAAGCGAACCACACATCAATTAGCTGCCACTGCAAAGCAAGTAAGCTATTATTTAATTTCCATATATTATGCTCTTTATATATTTCACCCCACCAGCAAAACTGTCTGCAAGTGTAGTCCATGCTTCGGCTACAAATCTGACCATAATGGTGCTTCCTTTTTTGCTGCTGGCTTTTTTTTTTTTTGAGCACAACAGCAGCTGACTGCAGCGATATTAATGATAGATATGCGTTCGCTTCAATGCGCTGTGCTACCCTTTCTCTCAGTTTTTCCCTGAATTATACGATAATATTCCTGCTCCAGTCGTGTGGCGGGGGTGTGGGGTGGTGATTTGAGCAGACGATGGCTTTAAATGAGAGTTGGAAAAGTGGGAAAAGTGTTATGCTCGTATATGTACATAAATCGCTGATATTTAAACAGAAATTAAAACCATTTTTGCATTTTACAGCGACAAATCAATTGGCAAGAAGTGAAACTTATTGATTATGCACGCGAATTTAAGCCCTTCAATCCAATGAGTTCGCCGAGCTCCATTAACGGTAAGCATATTTGAGTGGATTATTATTAATGCGATTCAAGGCAAGGGACACAAGGGTCAAATATGTTTTTATTGGATGAGCGGTTCTGAGGTACGACAAAAGGATGCAAGCAAACTTCGGCGATCAATATTTTAACTGTTTCTCACTTATTTTCATATTTTCTAGTTAATCAACGTCTCGAAGCGGTACACAGGAGGGGAAACGTTTCACAACCATTTCAATTTAAAACTGCAGTTGAATAATTTTATTGAATACTCATATTCATAATTATCCGAGAACACGGAAGGGATTCATGAAGATGGAAATTATATCTGCCCACCTGTAGAACGAATACGACGCATTATTGTGGAGGCCACAGGCCAATGGAATAGGGTAAGGTTGTGAATCCACATGTCATGCAATCCCATACCAAGCCACGTATTTATCGCTATTTAACAGAAACAGAAACGTAATTCTCAGACATAAGAAAACAACAAGCAACAGCAGACTCCTCCATGAATTTTTTTAACTTGGCCCCTAATCCCACCGATAAATATAGACAAAACCCTCTGGGCATATTGAAACATTATGGAGAATTTAAAAATATATCAAAATAACAAACTTAATTGAATAAAACGGTTTTGTATAATATTAAATATATTTCTCATATATATTTTTAAATATTTATATAATTTTTTAAAAATATTAAACAAGCTTTTATCTGCCAATAATATTTTTAAATATATTTTGAGAGCATTATTTGAGGATCTACTGAAATAAAAATGAATTAAATATGGCTAAATAAATAGTGGAAAATATTTAAGAAAAAAAAGAGTCCCTGTTAGATTAAATTAAAATTAAAATAACTTATTGCGGAATAAATCCGAGGATGTCTTAAAGTTCTACAAACCAAATGAAGCAACGGGGAAACTTCCAATTGATTAAAACGAATGAGTGAAAGTGTTAAGTGGGTTGAAATTGGTGTAGGTTGTGGCCTAAAACATCTATGAAAAGTGCATTTTCTGATTCCAATTCGAGTGTGGGTGATGCGAGTGACACGGGGCCACAAACGAACATTTGGCACTGGCCTGTCCCGTCCGTTCGTCCGTCCGTTCGTTCGTTCGTCCGGAGGTTCATTGTATGCGCATCGTTGCCTTTTTGGCACTAATTTCCATTTATTCATTAAGTTGCAACATTCATTTCGACAGACTCAGACAGACTGGGACAGGGATTGAGTCTGTGGTGGCTATGTGGCGGGAGGGGGAAAAGAACAGGACACGACTGGATAGGATAGGACAGGGACAGGAACGGAACTATTCGACTTCGTCTTTCATTTATCAGCAGCACGCAGTGCAGTCCGCTTCTGTCCCACTCAAAATTCTGATGAAATGATGCCAAGGAGAGTGACAAAATGTAACTCGGCGAAAATGTGACAAAAAAGGTCGTATGACAGTACTATACATATAAACCATACAAACAAAACGATGGGGAAAGGCTTCAAAAAACACCAAAAAAAAAAAAGATGGAAAATGACAGCCAATGCTCTCTGTCAGTGTCACTTCTGCTTTTCCACTTTTGCACAGTTCCATTTCGGCATTCGCCTCTGGCCTCTGGCCCCGTTGGCCCGCTGGCATGCTGGCCCCACCGAACCACGAGTGGAGTTCCCATGGGTTTTTTGTTTGTTTGCGGCCAAGCCAGAGCTCAGTTGGTGTTGGAGGTTAGAGCTAGGAACGAGGCTGGAAGGCTGGGAGGCTGGGTGACTATGGGGTTGCTTGATGAAAGGGTTCAAAACTATTTTCAAACTATGTATTTAGCGCGCATTATATGGAGAGAGGGAGTGACAGAGACTGCCCGTACCGTACTGCCTTGCCCTTCGGGTCAGGGCATCATCATCATCATCATCAGCATCATTACCATCGTTCTCGCAGTTGTCATCATCTTTGTGCCTGGGTCGGCAGCTGTTTTATGATGTGCTTGTACAGTGGACATTGCTGGTTTAAATTGCAGCTAAATCATTCAATAATCAACTTATTTCAGGTATAATTTTCGCTGGTTTTAATAGTTTTGTTTAGTAATTTAGTTGCAGGTTTCAATTGAACTTTTTAGGAACTTAAATGCCTGTTTTTTCTGCCCTTTTGTCGATCTTTGGGGTCTACTCAAAGAGTCTGCCAAAACCTTTATGAAAATCAAAACCAAATCAAGTTTGATCCTCCCTTTTCTTCGATCATTTCTTTCCACAGAATCAAACAAAATTGATGTTATATTTTTATGCAATATCAGTCATATCATACTCCATTGTCCACTGTCCAACTGTCGTCTGTACGTCTGTCCTTATGGTACGTACGAATGTCTGTTTGTCCTTTGGACCCTCTCGACCGCTTTTGCCCACTTGTAACATATTTTTTGGGCAACGGATTAGTTGCACGTCATGTTGCCACTTGAAGTGTTTATGTGAATGGCGCTTCACACACACACACACACAAATACAGTCAAAGAAATACATATATATATATATATATGTATATAGAATGTGTGTATGTATATATTTATCGCATATATCATGCGACACTTAATAAAAACAATGTGCTCAACATGCCGCCTTAAATGGAAATCCATTTTCACTCCTTTTTTGCTTTTGCCCCACTCAGTGTCTCTGTCGATGGTCCGTCCCTCTGTCCTCTGTCCTTTGTCCTTTGCGCCATGGAAGAACTTATATAAGTAAGTGTTATGTGTAGCATGTCAGTATGAGTGTGTGTGATATGCTGACTGGCTTTTGTTTGTCGAGCTATTTAAATGTCTGCATTTGTTACCCCATCTCCATCGCCCATTTCTTTGCTCCTTGCGGGCTCTATAAATTTATAATTAATTGTTTTAAAGCTTCCTCCCTGTCTCTGTCTCTGTCTCTGTCCCTGTTCTGTTCGCTTTTTGTGTGTGCGTGTGTGTGTGTGTGGGTTATACAAGGGACATTATATCATTTTGTGGTTTTCTATTTATATTTTGCCCAATTCCAACTGGTTTTTGGTTTTTGCTTGCTCTCTGTGTGTCTTTGTGTGTGTTTGTTTGTTTATTCTGTGACGATTATAAGCTACAAGGCGATGATGCTTCCTTCTCATTAATCGCTTTAGTAATTAGTAAAACTTGTCTACAAAATCAAGCAGCGAAGGGCAGCTAAACTCTAGCTGCGACCTACATACATACATCTGAAATTTGTACTTTGAGATTTCTCGCAGACATTCTCAGACCATTATTATTGGCTAACTTTCCTATAGGCCTTCTTGCCATAACCCAACTCTAGAATTCCCTCTCCATAATTAGTTCTCTTTCCCCCCCCCATTTCTGTGACGAATGTCAATCAAATTTAACAAATGAAGCAACTACCTTAAAAAAAAACAGGCAAGAAAAATAATTTGTTTAGAAATCAAAAAGTTGTTTGCTTTGTTTTTGTTTTATTCTTTTTTTGGGTTTTTTTGTGAAATTAATTGAACTTTTTGTTTCAGAATTATTTGCTGGCATAAAAAATGGTTTTGGGAAATTGGAAAATTCAGGCAGTGAAAAGGTGCAAGCCGCCCCAAAAAAAAGTAATGAGAAAATTAGCAAAAAGGGGTAGGGGGGGGGGGGGTGGATAAAAATGAAAAATGCAAAGGAAAGCAATGATTTCCGATTAAATTTCCGCTATATATATATGAAATTTGTGATCGCTACGCAGTCCTCTTAATTTAGAGCTTTTGTAGCTAATTTTGCAAAATTAAAATTAACAATTAAATTCACGGCATTAATCCCCAGTAGTGTCATGCAGAAGACCTCCCCGAACAGTGTGTGTCATTCAGTTTATGTTCTCTCTGTTCTAGTTTAGAATAATTTCCTTTGAATTTGCCTGCCCTCAGGGCTGGAGCTGGCACGGAAGCAGAAATCGAGTAGAGCGATTTCTGTCATTTGTTTTGTTGTTATTACGAATTGCGAGTGAATTGTGAGTGGGTGAGTGGTGGGGGTGGGTGTGGGTGTTTTTCGGGCTTCGGTTTATGTAAATAGCACATTGCATAACACACACAGCCAACCCAACCAATTTGATACAGCTTCATCTCAGCAATATAAACATATACATACATACATATGTATGTATGTAGATTTGAATGGCAGGCAGAGGCAGGCAGTAGGCCTGTCCTTTTGTGTGTAGATATAAGAAATAAACAGAACAAACCGTAGGCGTTGATGTTGCACTTTGCTGGTGCCTACGTCCGTTGTCCGTAGTCCAACCATTCATCCATCCATACTGAGATGCATATTTACATAACAAATATTAACATTGTGTAATTTAGTTGCTGTACAAAATGTCTACACGTTCTCTGTGAAAGGTGTCGGACGGTGGCATAAGGCTACAAGCTACAAGCTACAAGCCATAGAGATTTTATTTGCTTTTTTATATATCTTTTAGGGGGGATATCCTATAATTATATATTTAATATTCTATTCTCTTCCTTTCTTTCTCTCTCCCTTTTTGCTGCTGCCCTTATATTATTTGCCACGCACTGTACCCGAGCTGTGGTGCGACCAAAAGGATCTTAACTTGGGGCCACGCACACAATTTGCACAGGACTTTTCGCCCCGGCATTAGCAGCCATCTCGTCCGGAGTTCTATTTCAGTTTAGCCTCGTGCAAACTTTCATCCACATCTCACTTTGCCAACCGAAAATGTACACACTACCGCCTGGGTGGGTAGGTAGGTGTTGGTGTGCAAAGGATACCCATGCCCATGCCCATGCCCATGCCCATGCCCACCCCCCATTACCCATCCCTGCAGCTGAGCGAGCCACTTGAGTGTATTTATTTAAAGACAACCCAGGCACTTTTGCCTTTGCCCATCCATAAAGGCGCTTGCCAGTTGTCTCCACACCCAAAACGAGATCCACTTTTGCTATTATAAACTATTATTCTGTCTTGGCTGTTGATATTTTTCCAAATTTAATTGCATTTCAGCCCCAAACCAGTGTACATTCCTACCATAAATATATATGTAGATATGTACATATATAGACAGAGAGAGAAGACAGATACAGAGCAGAGCAGAGCAGTCGCTGCTGGCTGACAAGACAACTCAATTTGATGGCAAATCACATCATATGCTTTCCAAACACGTCCCAGCATAGCCCAGGCAGCAGGCAGCAGCACGCAAAAATTTAAGTCACGAAAACAATTTCGTCAATTGTTGTTGCCACTGCGACTGCTACAGAGGGACAGCACAGGACAGCACAGGACACAGTCGTCGTCGTCGCTGTCGCTGTTCTTAAGTAGCCAAGCGCCTTGAGTGGATTACAGCGCAACGAGGCGACATTATTGTCCTTGCCCCCGCCCCCTTTCAGCTACACCATACCCAGGCTCCTTCATTGGGTTCTGCCCCATTGTCGTTAGCTGTCCGCACGGACTGCTGGACAGCAGCCTTTGTGTGTGTGTGTGCCTTGGCTGGCCAAAAATTTGAAACAATTGAGTCGGGAATTAGCATTAAGTCAATCACTTGTCTAGCAATGAAAATATCTAGAAAACGCAGAGCACGTAGAGAGCAAATCTGTATGCCCACTCGTTCCCTTGAGACGATTGTGGCGATAGGTTCGTCTGCGAAAGTTTTTGCTCAATGGCAGCCATTGATGGGTACTGAACGTGGAGACTGCCTAAATGTTTCCCTATCTGAATCATCATCAAAAAAAGAAACGAGCAAAAGCAAACTTAAGTCAGTTTTCGTTCATTCTTTCAATGGATCCTCGCGGTGTGTGTGTACAAAATCCGATAGGTCCTGCTCCTCCCTTGGCTTCATTTACGTTTCCAGTACAATCTTGTGAATCCCATATTGGTGCGGCACAGCGGACAGGGGCGACTCTCATGGTGATTGGTCGCCTCCATGAGCGAAGAGAAGCAACCGCTGCAAAACGAATGGCCACAGAGCACAGTCACTGGAGTCTGCTTGATTTCCAGGCAAATGCAGCACACGTCATCGGTGTCAATGGTTGGTGCCAGCTCCAATTTGCCATCGTCCTTCTGCTGCCCTTCCATTTTTCTACGACTAATACGAATTATGGTGACATTCCATGCATTCTTTAAGTGGAACATACCGACTCCAAACGCTGTCCAAATACTGAAAATGCACTCGGAATCAAGATTTTTTTTTTATAGCGCCTGAGCACCGATTTTTATTAATAAAATGATTTACTGTCAATTTGAAAGAATGTTTTCAGTGTTGAAAAATCTGCTATTTATCGCACTTGCATGTGTGTTAACAAAAGTTTAAAAAAAAATATTATCTACAGGATATATATCAAATGCTGGAATGGAAAGGAGTTCAACTTTCGATTGTTCTGCAGCAAGGTAGGACCGGCACCGCTCATTAAGGCAAAATTTAAGGCTAAGAAAAATACATTCAGGGGAGTAATCAGATTCGGCTGTTGCTTCTGGAACTTAGAACGTTTTCTTATAAAGAGAAGAAAGCTTAGAATTAGCAACAATAATAAACAGAAATATCTTAAGCATTAAATATTTATATTCCCAATGCTGTCATTCCTGTTGTTGTTCTCTGTGATTAGTAGCTTATTTTGTGGGCAACTAAGAAAAGAAGAATCTTAATGTACATACAAAAAATGCCAAAAAAAACAGCCCAAAGATCTGCTCAACCAAAGGCCTACAACCTGACTGTTGGCTCCTGTTGTGTCCCGTTATCTCCTGCCCAAAGTTCCGTTTATAAACAAATTCTGATGAGTGCAGAGGATCTTTGATTAATATCCAAAATTTACTGGAACCAAAGCGTAGCCCACATACATCATTGACAGCTCTCCACAAAAAAACCAAAAAAAGAAGGAAGAAGCTGCCTTTTGCACCTTTCAATCTCAGTGCAGATGTTAAAAAAGCAACCCCAGCCCTGTCTTTTTTTTGTAATGTGTAGGGAGTGAGTCTGTGTGCAGCCCATACCAATATCCACGGCCCACTTTGCACTAAGTGCGAAGACACTTTAGCAAACAATTAATTGCCGTTAGCGGCTGCTGGCGACACACCTACCCAATTCATTTTCCAATCCCTCTCAGGGCTGCCCACCAGAGCTTTCCCGCATTTTCCTCTATCAGGATATAAACGAGGTCCGGCCACGAGTGCAGTCATCCTGCAGAGGAGAGGAGAGAAGACGAAAAGTGAATGTAGAGGACTAGAGGACACAATGAAGACAGCTGCCAAAAAAGGCGTTACGTCGCCAGTTAAATGAAGACCCCGCCAGTGGGTGGATGACACGGGGCAGGGGCAGGGGGTGGGACGAGAAGCAAATGCGGTACTCGGGCTCGAGCTCGGGCATGGGGCATGGGGCATTCGGATAGAAGGGTTATCATTACTTCCACATAATTTAATTTCGGCAGGCCAGCGACCATTTGCATTTCAATACCCAATACGCTGGAGGTTAGCCAGGGGGAGCGGGTGGGTGGGGCTGGGGCAGCTACGGATTCATTTGTTCGTTTTTTTTTTTTTGCTGCCTGACGAGGACCAGAACCAGGAATCCGATTTCTTTCTCTCAAAGTTTTGGCTGCGCCGCTCGTTGCACAAACTGAATTGAATCACCCAAATTATTATCCCCTCTTCTATCTTTCCAGCAGTCTTCTGCGCCTCACACCACCCCGCAGAGATCCGATACCGCAGCCGAAGTCTCACACGAAGTCAGTCCTCCAGACACTGAGCAAAACAAATTGGAATTTTATTTAAACTATTTAACTTTAAACTAATTGATGGCCCATCATTTTTAATGCGCTCTAAATCTTATTTTTATTCTAATGAATTTTTTATTCGTCTTCAGTTTCCTTTCTACCCATTCTGACCTGCTGTTAGGTGAGTTTCTCCTTTTCTCTGGGATATTTTATGCTACCTAAAATTATATTCTCAGCCTCTGTTTGCTGTCAGAGTTCTTTTGCATTTACTAACAATAATTCTTCTTCAGTTTTCCATCCTCTATATCTCCCAACTTACATTTTCTCTATATAATTTTCTACCTCTTCTTTAGTTTCCATTTCTCTCAGTGTAATTGACTGAGATGCTGGCGGCTTCCATTGCCGCTGCTGCTGCTTCTGCTGTTGCTGCCAGATTTTCCATCATCATTCATAACAAAAGCAGTTGGCAATTGCAGTTGCCTTCCTCTTTCCCTGCCCGTTTCACTCTTCCACCCACTTGCGGGCTTGTAGGGGGTGGTAAGCTTCCCCCCACCCACGTAGAACAAATTTTTTCAACAATTTTTTTGTGTTTTTTTTGTGTTTGTGTGACATTTCCGTTTGCATTTGACAAGCGGAAACGTCAGTAGCCCATTGGACAATCAGGCTTTGGACGTGGCCAGGAAGAGTTTTGGGTTTTGTTGTAGGACATTGTTTGGTGTTGATGGCTGCTCATGAATAACAAATGCCTGGGCGACACCGTAGAGGGAGGAGAGGAGGATACAGGTACGAGTACGAGTAGATATCCCTATCATTTTACCTTCTCCCTGGCCCTATCTGCGTTGTGCCATCTATCTAACTCCTTTTCAACGTAGCTTTTTGCTCCTTCTCTGTCGCTGTCTCTCTGTTCCTTTTTTTATACTCTAACAGAAGGTGCCTCCGTTGCCTTAACGAGCATGGAGTCCCACACAGCTTGCATTAACTTCTAGTGCTTCAGTTTCTCGTGTTCCAAGCAGCTTTTCTGGCAGGGTATTCACTGCGTTTACCTTGTGGCAGTCAGTATTTCTCATTTTGTTGTTTTGTTATAAATTGTTCATTGATTTGTGGTCAATCGAGTGCAAAGACGAATCCATCCATCGCTGGCCATTTCACTTGCCAAAATGTGAAAGATACGAGAAAACTGACAACAACAAAAACCACAAAATTTGTGCTAACCAATTAAATCATTTTTATAGCCAAATGCTGTACAAATTTAGGCTAAGTCCAATTGCAAACCTACCGAAAACCTCCTTCGAACAAGCTGTGCTTTTGATTGATGTGGAATAAAGCTTGGAGGCTGGGGAGGCTGTTAGCTGGAGGCTGGTGGCTGATGGCTGATGGCTGGTGACTGCAGCTGAATCCCAGTTTTGAGTGGCTTTGGAGCCACGTTAACAGACAACAAGTCCACAGACGGCAGACGCCGGACGCCATACGCCAGACGAGCATCGGCCGCAGTAATCAAAGCCTAAACGTCAATTTCAGTTCGGTTTTTGGGCGGTGGGGGGTAACAGGGAATCCAGCGAGTGGACTGGGATTGAGACTCGTACAGAGATAGACACATAGATAGAGGAATATGGAGGATATGGCTGGAGAAGAACGTCGATGTCTCATTGAAATGTCAATTGCATTTTACAATGGCCTCCTTCCTGCCGTACCCCCAACAACCCCCACCAATTCCCTTTCATATATCCATTTCATCTCTTTTTTTTATATTTGGAACATCTATTGTGTGCTCTCTCTCTCTCTCTTAGTAGTGTGTGTGTGTGTGTGTAAGTATTTCAATAAGCCCGTAAAATGACTCAATACGAGTATCTGATGGATTGTTCATCCCTCAAATGTCAAGTGTTCAGGGGAATGATGAACGAACGTTCCATGCTGCACATAATATTTTATTTGTATTTTACATACATGTATGTATGTGTGTAGCTGCTGAGAATGCCTAAAGGTATAATCAAATGGGTTCATAGTTATGATTAAGATAATTCATTGAAGAATATTTCATTATAGTTTCTGATTTCTTGGCCATTAAATTAAATTACAAAGAATTGTGTGAAAAATTTAGACAAATACAGGAAACAAGTTGTATGCTAATCTATGGTATGTAAATAGATGAAGATAGTGCAACAATTTTTGGCATACAGAACTCGGAAGGTTCCTTTATGCCATAAAGTTCCCATCTAGAGCCTTATGGCTGGCAGCTACGAGGTGCCTTTTGGTTTATCAATCACCCCCCAAAGCAGGCTACTTCAAATTCAAATATCTATCAATCTGTATGCATTTAAAACATTTTATATAACATACACTGATAGAAAAAAACCAAAGTAAAATTAACTACAATCATATTTGAATTTAAAATTTTAAAAGGTGAAATTAAATAGAATTCACTTTGATTCAAATATAAATGTATTTAAATGTTTTTTTTAATACGTTCATATTTAATCTTAATACAAAACACTTTAAAATTAATATAATATATTAAATTTATATATGAAATATATTTCAATTAAATATAAAATATATTAATTTTAAATATTTTCATATTTATATCAAAATGTAAGTGAAAAATATTCAATATTAATACAAGCACTCTTGAATGAAAATCAATGGCATAAATGAGTGAAAATATTACAATTTCAGGTCTTTTTTCTATCGGTGTACAAATGTACATTAAAATGTACACCTGATTCATTAGCCTGCTTTGTGTGTGTGTGCGTTGCCATGACAACCAACTTCTATGCGGATAAAACCATCTATCTGCATTTGTATCTGCTCATAATATATACATACACACATAGATATAGATATATATGTATGTATGGATGCATTGAGGGAATGAATGCAATAATCTATTGAGCCGGCTCGATTTAATAACTGGCGCGATTTGCTGTTTGTCATATTTCATAGTCCATGGCACGCCCATTACTAAGAGGACGCCAATGCACCCCCCTCCCCATCCCTCGTTACACAAAACCAAAAGGATAAAAAGCTGGATGAGTATTGGCAGCTATAGAAATTCATTTTTCTGCAACGCGGACACATTTGCCACGTAGGAACGTAGTCCTCCAGGGAGTTTGGTGGGGGCTGGGTATGGGGTGGCTAAGCTGGAAATCTATACGAGATGGACTGACAAACCAGATGGCAGGAACCCCTGCCTGACTACGCTCCTGAAGGCCAGCCAGCTGCAGCTCCCCCCAAGGAGCAGGCAGCATTAACGAGAGAGAGAGAGAACCATCTGAATTGAAATGCGAATGAAAAATGTGCGCTCTGCACATTCTGCTGCGATTGTCAAGAGCGCTAATAAATTTCCACTTGCCACCGCTCAATGCTCAGCCCCAAATGCAACTCATCCCAAACCCATTCCATCCCATCCCATCCATAGTCTATGCCCCATTTTAAACCCCATACCATTCCAACCCATCCAATCCCATTCTAGCTTATTAGTCACCAGCGGCAGGTTTTTTTTTTTTTTGGAAAATTTTGTATAAATCATTACGGCCTTTGGGCGAAGGGAAAGTACAAAATGCGATTGGCATTTACTAAAAATGTGCAACTGTCACCTGAGTCGGGTGTTTGCATTTTAGAAATATTATACTCAAGGGTGCTTTGGGTCCATGACCGATATACGAATATGCGAGTATATATATTGCTGATATATTAGCATGGGAAATCAGTGAACAAAGCTTATCAGATGCTTGAAGAACTTTTAGTTGGGAATACAATAGTGCAAATATTGTTTAATTTTAAAGTATTATGTGGAGACATATTTATGTAAAATTATGCTCCTAAATCCTGCATAGATTATAGATGCCTTAAGAGTAAGTAGCTGGAAATTCTGCGTAATTCGTAATAAATGTGTCCGTTCGCTTATGGGTAATTTTAATCGTGAACAAACGCTTTTTAAATCGGAGCAAAGGTCAACAAATAAGGAGCAAAAATTTGAAGATTTCTTTCTCTCTAAAATGCGTACATGCATCTGTACATATGTATGTAAATCTACCTGTAAAAATTGAAGCAACCCATGACCGTCTCTTCTCTGTACACAGATTGATTTGAGCCTAAACCATACAAAGGGCTACCCATAATCACATTCATTTGTGCTCCATCCAACACTCCAGGCCCATACCCATACACAGAGTATTCCAGACAAAATCTCAGCCTCCTACGCACTCGATAATTCACTTTATGCTGCATACCAGGTACAGTTGTGTTCGGGTAATTACTGCACCGTTCATAAATACGAGCACAATACATTCAGCAAGTGCAGCCTTTGCTGAAAAGTGTCAAATTCAACACCAAGGCCAGGCCAGGCCAGGCCAGGCCAGTCCTTGACGTTTTGTCCGGACACCAACCAGAGAGCTCACCGGTGTCCAGAGCTCTCCGGAGTCCAGAGTCCAGAGTGCAGGTTAAAATTGAGGCTGGCTGAATAAACAAGCGGTCAGACGGACGCTGTGTGTGTGTGTGTGTGTGTGTGCTCTGCTCTTGCCCCCCAAAACAAAACAAAAGCAAATAGAAAAAGTTTTTAGAAATTCGAATCATGTAACGAAATACGGTCCAAAATTCAAAAGTCCCAAAACACAGACATGCACTGGGAATGCAGTGGGTACGGGGACATGGAGCTTTAGACTTTAATAAGACTTTTGTGTGCCCAGGGGCTACCGCTACCCTCCGCCACCCCCGTTCAGCAGCGTTGCCTCAACGCCTTCACCCAGCGCTTCAAACAAAATGTATGTAAGCTTCAATGTTGTAATTTATGTGCCCGAGTGGTGGGTGGGGGGTTGACATGCCTGAACACAAGGTGAATTTATGGCAGGGTAAGGGCCATGTCCGATCTTTGCTTTACCCCACGCACAACACTCTCTGTCATGGCCACAAATATGCAAGTGTAATTTTTGATCAAAGTCTAACCTACCTAGCGCCTAGCTACCCCTCTTTGCAATATACCTTGCTGGAAAACCTTTGCTCGAACTGTAGCAAAATGCATTTGGGCATGTGTGTGTGAGTGCGAGTGGGTGGCTGGGTTGGGGTGGCTGGTTGGGTGGTGCGCAACATGTGCTTATAATTATGTTTTCTCTGTGTGCTCATTTTTGGGGAATCGCTTGACGTTGCTGTCCAGACACGTGCCTACGCCCACCTTCTGTGCATACAAATTACAAGCAAAAGCACAAACATACATACATATGTATGTACATATGTATGTACGTGTGTGTGTGTGTGTGTGTTCGGACAGACAGCCTTTCTTGTTGCCGCCTGGGGCACGGCACAATCGGATCCCAACGAACCTGACCTCAAGCTGCAATTGCAGACGCTTAATTTGAGGTCAGAGTAACGTGCAACAAAACGCACTGAAGGCAGCTACCAAAAATGTTTTGCCGCTTGCATAACAAAATGCAACGCACAAAAGAAAATTAAACAAACAAGTAAGAGGGGATACTTTTTCCTGCCTATGATATAGTAATTCGATTTGTCAGCAAGTTTTTCGCATCTTAAAATTGTTCTCTGCTCTGCAGTTTCGTCCATGCACCATCTACATATGCCGTCGATATTTTCGCATACCTCCCGTTTAGACATAAACAAATTTATTGATTGTAATGCGACACTTCAGCTGTGGTTTTTGGCTTCATTTATTTTAAATTTGCCAGTAAAGTTGTCAGCATTCGAGGCTTAGCTTATGGCTCGCGGCTTAATGGCTCTTGAAGTGCTGATCAAACGAGGCATTAAATATTATTCGCTTGCTTTGGAATCAATCAAGACATATTAAATGAAAAGCTCGGAAAGTCACTGCCTCATGGGTACTTATGTAATATACCTTGAGCACACCTCTCCTTTAAAGTTAGCAGGCTGCCGCAAGGGCAGCCAACAGCAGCAACAACGACGACCGGCGATGTCGGCGACAATTTACACCGCAGCACGCAAAACGCTTGTCACTTGCAGCAATGGCAAAAAACAACAAAAAAAAAGGACAACGCGGCCCCACACACACCCCGCCTCCCCGAGCACCACCACCCAAGTCAGGGCCTGGTGAGAGGCAGAGAGGATGCTAAAGAGAGGCCAACAAATCCATTCAGCGATTTGTGCCAAATGTCGGCCGCTGGCTTTTGTCTTTTGTATGCGCGCAGTGACCTGCAAAAATGGCAGACGCTCATTGTTTGCCCTGGGGCCACACTCCCACGCTCTCCCACACTCTCCCACGCTCTATCTGTCTCTCCCTCTGCCTTTTTCTGCTGCTCCATTACTGCTTGTTCTGTTCGCACCTGCTGTTGTACGAATGAAAGAGAGACGGAGAGTGGGAGAACCAGAAGCGCATCTAGCGGGCAGCCAAGTGCGTGGCCCTTGCCCATTCCCACTCCCACTCCCTCTTTGCTCCAAACTCTTATCCAGCAAATTCTGCATTTAATTTAATTCATCACACCGCAGTCGCAGTCGCCGCCGCATTCACAGTTCCGTTACTATCACTTTGCTTAGTTTTTTCTACACTTTTAGCGATGGGCAATACTCGCTTGACTTTTGACTACAACTTTGCTAATAAATATCTTAATTCTTCATGCAGTTAGCATACAGAATAAGAGCCGATAATTCATATAAACAAACGATCTGAGTAAGAAGCAATTCTAAACTAAGGAACGATCCATAAGCAAGTGTATTAAAGACTTCGGCACGAAGCAGCGGGCATTCTTTTCTGCTTTTTTTTTTAATTTTATTTTTTGCATGTAATTTCTATTCTTCTTCTTTTCTTTTGCATTTCTATCGCCGTTTGCCCAAAATGCTGCTGCAGTCTTTTCTTCCGTTGCTGCTGCTGCGGCTTCGGCTGCTATCTCGTTTCTTTGTTCGCAGACGCCCTTGGAGTGGGTGTGGGTGTGGGTGGTGTATGCAAGGGCAGTTGACAAGACTGAGCGGGCATGATGCAGGCAAATATTGTCTTTGCACAGAGTCTCATCTTTGACAGTCTTTATGTGCTGCTCACCCCCCCCGCCAGCGTACCACACTGACAGAATCTCTCCTTTATGCTCACCATTCTGATGATTTGTTTGTTGGCCTGTGTGTGTGTGTGCAGCCAGCTAATATATGTATGTATGTGTATGTACGAGTATTGGGGATGGAGTAGGTATCCAAAGTATTTTTGTCACGAATTCAATAAATGATTTTTAAGCACGTTTTTATTACTTTTTGCTTATTGCTGGAAAATGTTTCCGGCCTGGATATGGGAATCCTTTTGCCAGTGCATGCCTTTATCTCTTGCTCTCTCTTTCTTTCTTTTTTACTTTCCACCTGCTCCGCCCATGGCTATGCGTGATACCCAGTATCTAACACTTTGGGCATGTTTCTTGGGTATACATATTTATTAATTATAATAAAAACAAGGAGGAACGTGGGGCCAGTCCTTGGGCTAACCCACGCGGTTCAGTCCACGGCTGAAGTTTGTCGGCCATCAAATGGACAAGCTGCTCTTGAAGCTTACAGACAATGCGCAGATGGAGCAGCTGAAATACTATGCCGACGAGGCATGCCAGGCCCAATCGGAGTTGCTTCCGCATCCGCGGTCGTCAAGAAAAAGTCACGCCAAATGGAGGATAGTCAAGTGAGAGTATCGGTTCTTTGGTGATTTATTAAGATTAATTTATTTTAAATCTATAAACTAATTTTGTTATGTTCCGTACTCCACTAGACTTAAACGGACTAGATAGCCGTTGAGTCCAGTTATAAACAACTTCTAAAAGAACCTTTTGGCTAGACTGAAACAGTCTTTCATTCCAAATTTAAATAAACACCAATAAAATACCAATTCCTCCAGCTGACTCTAATAGTGTTGTTAAGCGAACGAACACAAAATAAATACCTAAATTCACCGTGTGAGCGAACTGAATAAGTTCTTTTTAATTGTGGATTCAAGATGGCGTAGCAGATCCAGTTCATAGTTCAACCGGCGCCAGACTGACGCGCCTCGTGCAAAATTTTCGCAGAAGAAATATCAAATAATTTATAAATCCGAGTGAGTACTTCTATTGTGATAAAAAACCAGAATAAGTTATATCGTGTTTCACTGAATAATATTATCGTGGTGATTGCAGAAACCAAAGAAATAGATTTAGCTCAAATTTTCCGTAACATATCCTCTTTTCGCGTTTTTTTTTCTTGTGCAGCAATAACTGAGAACAAAAATGAATTTTTAAGTGCGTATTTCGATTAACTTGCAGACATAAGCAAATATATGCATGTAAATGTGTGTGTATATATATCTGCACTTTTTGATGATTTTTGCCGTTTTTGCTGTGCGGAAGAGATGCATGCATGTACATACATATGTATGTATTCCTGTGTGAGTCTCAAATTTCAAGGCCTGCGTGGCCTAACACAGTTGCTTAGCGACAGAGATGCATGCACACATATACATATGTATGTACAAATGCCGGTGTCAGTGTCGGGCGCCCTACGTGATTTTTTGGTGAAGTTCATGGGACAATTGAAAATTATGACTTCTGCCATTCGCCCAATAAATAAATTTACATATTTTACATACATATGTGCACATTCTTTATTATTTGCCAAATCAAAAACCATATGGCTATGCGTGTACATATTTACACACACTCATGTGCATGCATGCATGTATGTGTGTGTTAGTTTTTCAATATGGTACAAGAACTGGTTCCAGTTCCAGCTGGAAGCGTCACTCCAATACCAATAAGAATTTCGGTAATTGAAACCATAACCCAATTTGACCAGAAAAAAGCAGAAAGCAACAAATTTGTCGCTGCAGAACCGATTTAATAGTGGGGTATCATGAGGGTTTTTTCTTAGTCAACTGTTGTCCATCCATTCAGCTAAAATCTACAACTAATTTGCTTGAAAAATTATTGCTTTTTGCATTGGTTTGTTGGGGCTCTACGACTGAGACTGAGACAACCCGCAGACTGGTCGGGGCAGCGCGTATTTCCAGTGAGTGCGTGTGCATGAGTCATTCGCCAAGACAGGAAGAGACCTTGCAACCATCCCCAACGAAATACGAAAGGGCACCCAAAAGAAAGAAATGTTCAATTCATACAAGAAAATGCACTTTGCTAATGAATTAAATTGTCTTCTTGCAATCCGCAGTCTGAGGCTGGGAGTCCGGGACTCTGCTCCTGTTTTTGCTTCGAGTTTGCCTATTACATTTGTGTGTGGTCAAAGTTATGTACATATGTATGTATGTATGTATGTACATATGTAAGTTTATGGCATCTCTGTTTCATTTTATGCTCGATACTTCTGCAGTGTTAAGGCTTATATCATGTGTAGGTTCCTGTTAAGGCAGTGGAAATTAAGTTGAAACTAAAATAAATTTAAAAATATTATTAATTCAAGTAGTATTTATTGGGTATCCTACAGTCGAAATATTCTCTATAACATTTTATTATCGTAATTTAATTTGCTTTGGTGTCGATTTGGAACTGTTTCACTTTCGCAAATTCAATTTGAACAATCGGCTAAATCTTGAGTTCTTTTTTTGTTTGGTTTTTTTTGGCACTTTCTTTGTGGAGCTTTAAGATTTTTAGCGTTTGTTGCAACTGCATACGTTTTGGCTCCATCAATAAATCATTGAGCAGACAACGACGCGGCACGGTTGTTAAAAGCATTCCCCTCCACTCCGCCTCTCTCAGTCACGCTGTCAGTGGCGTGGCAACCGCAAGTCAGCAGGTCCCTGGGAGCATGCCATATACTCGCTTATTCCCCCCTTTTTGTGTGTGTGTGTGTGTGTGGCTGGTGTGTGAGCCCTTGTACAGTTACATAGATATAGACGGCACGGCATATCAATATTCCGCATAGACGGATTGTATTTTCAATATTTGCGCAGCGACAGCAAAAAGAAGAATGAAGGAGAAGAAGAATAGACCGAAGCGCAGGAGTGTATTAGAGGCAGTGAGAAGAAAAGGCTGAAAGAGACAGAGAGAGAGAGTGCAAGGCAGGAAGAGGAAACTGTAAGAGAGAGAGGGAAGAGGCAACCACACCAGCAATAAAGTAAAAAATCTATTAAAAGATGTGGCTCTTGCCCATTAGCATCGGTATTTATACATACATATATTAAATTATGGACAGACTTTATTTATTGCCGATTGCCAGAAAAAGTTTTGGTGTTGCTTTAATACTTTTATGCTCTATTTATGCAATATTTAATGCTATTCCAAAACCATCGGCATAAAACGTGTCGTGTAAACGCGCGGGCATTAAGTGAGCAGCAGAAAGAGTTTCAGCAGCGGAAGAGCGTTAGCCACGCGACTGGCAGTGGAGGTGAGCGGCGAAGTGTGTGAGAAGGAGAAGCAGAAGCAGCAGCAGCAGCGACAGCGGCTTTTGTTGGTTTTGTATTGCAATGATTTAGCAGTTTTTCGTCTGTGTTTACGCTGTGGATAAGGTTTGACGGCTCTGCTCTCGATTGTCGTTCGTTCGTTCGCTCTATGCCTGCAGCCGTCCCCTGCCCTAACCTAGCCCTTCCACGGTGGTTGCATAAGAAATCAGCAAATTGTTGTGTTTTAATCGAACCCTGCTTGCCCCCTGCTTTACCCTCTGCGCTTCACTCTCTCTCTCTGTCCCAGTGGAGCAGAGCATACAATAGGCGGCGGTGCGCCAATAATCTAGCTGTCTTTCTCCAACACACATTTTAAGCCGCAGACTGCATTGAATTCTGTGTCTGCTTGTCTGCTTGTGTGTGTGTGTGTGTGTGTAAGTGAGTGAGTGATCAATATCCCACAATGCAGTGGCGCTGCCCCGGTCTGCTCTACTCTCTCCACTCTTCGCTGCCAGCTACTTGTGTAAATAACTGTCAGCCAATTGTTGTTTAATCGCCAGCTTAGCTATCTCCCTTCCCCGCTGCCCCACTCCGCACTGTATTCCCACTGCGTACATTCTGCTCTCTGTGCTCTGCGCTCATCCGCTGCTCTGCCCAGACAGAGTATTGGACTCTCCCCTATTGGAGGATAAGTGACGTTGTACTTTAACAGATTTCAGCATAAGACTTTCTTCAAAAGGCCGAAGTTTTTCGATATTCTGGCAGATCTATGTATCTATCCACCCTCCTCTGCAAGGGTCATTATAATGACGAGTGGACAGAAGCGAAGTGGAGCAGTGACTCCTCAAGCTGGAACGGGGCGGGGAAGCTTTGGCGATGGCTAATTAGTTGCACATTTTACATTAATTAATTTTCATGGCATATCTCTGCTTTTTGGCCGAAAGTTTTGTCATAAGAAATTCCACAAGGCATTAGTAGCAGCCGACGGCGTTGTTGCTGCACTTTCTATACACCACCCCTACCCGCCACCCACCCAAAGTTCTACTCTCGTAATTTGGGTGGTTTGGGTGCCGTCTTTGATCCTGGTTAGCCGGCTAATTGGATTTAGTTAGAGCTAATAAAAACGTTTACAAAAGAATTTCATTTTTACTGCAAATTGGCCTAAAATAATTATTTTCTTTTGTTTTTTCTTTACGTTTTTGCCCAAGCAGCAACAATGGCATAGGAGAGGGAAGAAGTGATCGACAGACAGAATACCTATTATTAAGATTTTTAAGGGAAATTATTTTTTTAATTAAGTTAATCTTTTAAATTTGTATTGCAAAGGGAAAATTTAATATATTTAAATCGAAATAATCATAATAAAAGGCAATAAGACTTATGATAAATACTATGAGCAAAAAAATCTACTAAATTATTAAACCAACATGGGATTTCCCCTGTATATAAAGATCTATTAGTATCTCAAAATATGCCGAATACACCCATAGAGCAGTGAAGCGGTATCGCAACGCATAAAAATCGTCTCAGTCTCAATCCCAGTGCAAATCCCGGGCACCATTCTCCACTCTTGTAAAGCCTAATGAACCGCCCCAGAGTGTTCGTCGTAATTGCCTTTCGTGGGAGCGTAGACAGTCCCTATGACCTGCCAGCCCAACCACCCAGCACCCAACCCCACTCCCAATGTCCTACTTACTCCCATAGCCACCCCTCCCACTATCAACAGACAGCTGTTGTCCGTACTGGGAGGGGGGCCTGGCACGTCTTATCGACATATATCGATAAAAGAATTAGCTAAATCGTGACTGCCACTTTGAACATGTCGCTGCCATTAATTATGGGATGATGACATGACGACGCTCTCCATTCTCCACTCTCCACTCTGGACATCCACATCCTCATTCGCATCCGCATTCGCCTTCATGTTGTTGATTTTATTAGCTGGCCCACTTTCGATTACGCCCCAAATCCAAATCCAACGCCCGATGCCACACAGCTCACCTAATTAAAATCGACTTTTTGTGCAATTAATGCCCCCAAATCAAATTATCAGCTCGGGGCAAAAGTTTCCAGCTCGTGTGGCGCCTCAGCGCCCCCAAAAAAAGTTTAGTATTTGTGTGTGGGGCACGGGGACTCACTCACCGGCGGCTGGTTGTTCCTTCTGCATTGGTTAACCAAATAGAATCAAGGTGGTTGGGTTTGGCTAGGTTAGGTTAGGTTTCTTTATTGTCTTAGTTTGCAGATGAAGCACCAACATGCATGACACAAAAATAGACAAAGAACGAAGTAGTTGCTGGGGGAGAATCAATTGAACTTTTTTCTACATTAGCAATTCAATTTTTAACACTATGGATTGATGCCTTTCCCGGTGGTTAGCAAAGTTAGTGGCTGATTTATGACTCGACTAATAAATAATTAAGGAAAAAGGAATAATAAAAACGCCGAAAGCAGCCACAGCCTGGCGTGGGTGAGTGCAAGAGAGACAGTTACATTAATTATTAATAATTATTCAACTATTTTTTAAAGAATTTTTAACCGCTTCATATAAATATTCCCATAATATCTAAAGCTTGCGCCTCAATACCAACACCCCAACATTGTCGCACACAGATTTATATTCCCACGTTTATGTGTGTGTTTGTGTGTGTGTGGTGGTCTAATAAATTCCATTTCGATTGCCTTCCACTTGACGAGTCAAAGTCAAACCCAAAGTCGGGGGGCTCACAAATTGACACAAATAAAATGTTGAGTGGCCCTCAGATATGACCAACCACCCACCCACCGCTCGACCCCGACCAGTTGCCTTCACCACACAAAAGTACCGCCCGTTTGCCGCCGCTGGCCGGCAGTTTATCATGTCCGCCAGGAATAATTCAACTTTGCTTATTTCACACTTCAATTTTGTAGGTAAACAAAGTTTTTTTTTTTTGGTTCGTGGACCCCACAAAACGAAAAAAAAGTCTAGAAAAGGCCGTAGCATTAAACACCCTTGCGGGTATATTGTTCCGCTGGTCGGATCATTAGATACCCTAACAAAAAAGCGATATAGTGATCTGATGCTGAATTTTTTAGCTTGCCACCAAAAGCAGGGCCCATGAAATTTGAATGCTTTCTTTCTATAAATTAACTTTTTTTTTGCATTTCAAACATCTGAAAACCGCTGTACAGGCCACAAAAGAGTAATCGAAAAGGCATAATAAATAAAAGAAAAATACCCATAGATGGGTGGATGGGTGGCGGGGGGATGGGTGGAGTTGCCAGCACCTTTAGTCTTCGAGTGAAAGCAAACAAATAAAAATGATGAGCGGCCATATTCGAGGGAAAAGGGCGTCGTCGGGCAGAGCCAAGCCAAGCTGGAAGCTGAACAACAACTGAAATCCAGCTATATCCTAGGGGCATATTTTCCCCCAAAAACCCTGCCCTTGCCCCCTGCCCACAGCCACCACAGTCGGTGGAGTCCCTTTGGGCTTTTGTTATTGTAAAAAGTTTGACTCTTTCTTCGGGGTATCCCGATTGTGGTTGTGGTGGCTGCCCCCCTCCCCGTTTGTGGGCAAATTAAAGCACAAATTGTGGCCAAGTTTTGTGAAAAATACGAACGGCAACTAGCCACCAGGGTAATTCTTTCGACCAAGTCCGGCACATAAGTGCCCCACACCAGACCAGACCACAACGCAACGCACCAACCACCCACCCACTCGCCCACCCACCTACTCACTCCTATACGCACACACTCGCCTCAAGAGAGTGTCCTTGAGGAGCCCTATAAATATTATTATCATCATCGTTGAGTGCATGCTCATTGTGGGCTCTTCTTGTTGAAGCGTTTTGTTGTCTTTCACCCCATCCCCACCCATGACCCCATGACCCATGGCCTTTCCTTTCCTCTCCTTTCCACTAGCCCTCCTTGTTGCCACAGCAAACTTTTCCCCGAGACTTTTGACGAGCGACGAACTTTATTGAGGGAAATTATCATTCGCTTGTGGTCCAGTTCGCTTTGATATTTAGTCCTTTCCTGGGATCCATAACTTTGTTCAACTTGCCCAACTTTTGGGCGAGTACTCGTTCAGTTCTCTGAGGTCGGGGTTGGTCGGGCATCGCTATGCTTCAACTGTGACTAAGGGTATGGTCTCAGTTGTTCCATGTTCTCATGGCGTCTCTCAATCTGCTCCTTTAGTCGGTATGGATTAATTTAATAGTTAAGAGCTTCGCCTTCTTCTATTCTTGATATTTTCCTTCATCTGTTGAATAAACAGCCCCAAAAAAAAACATGCATATGAGATCAAGATCATTATTTAAAAGTTGATTCATATTTTCATTAATTTGTTCGCTTGGTTTTGAAGGCCAAGCAGTTGAACTGCTTGCGGAAAACCACCCACACGGGTTTCAGCTGCTTAAACAGAACCACAACTGAAGCAGTTTAACGGATTTACTGCTTCCTGGAGAACTTCAAGGGAAACAAACAAAACCTTCAGGTTTCAGTGGCGCATAGATCCGGAGGCGTCACAGATCGTTTGGTTATATTTAATTGAGTTTCTCCCCATAGCTTAAGCTAATTAATATCTAAGCTATTTAGAAGCCCCAGTAGACCACCTAAAATTCAATCACTTTTAAATCCCCTTAAGCGATTATTTTTATGCATTTTAATTCATAAATTTATTTAATTTGCACTCATTAATCAAACGTATTTTAAATAATATTCCAATAGGCTTTGCAGTTCCCTAGAGTTCTTTAAGCACAGCCAGCCAATGCTGTGATCTCTCCCTTGAAACTGCCATTCTCCCAACTATACATCACACACACATTCCATTCAAATAATCCAAATCAAGGCAGCATCAAAATGTCAAAGGCAAAGCCATAGAGAGAGAGAGATATATGTATGGGTGTATGTATGCATGGGGAGCCAGTGAGGTGGGGTAACAACTAACGTGGCAATAAAGTCGGCTACAATAAAACACACATACTTATTAGCACTTTTTATAGGTAGCGAGCAGGCAGGCAAGTCTGATTTGTAATTCTCAAGGCTCTAAACTTCCGGGGGCAAACGAGCCGAAAGAAGGAAAGGTATAGACAGGGGGTCTAAGTAGGCATCCCGCAGGCTGCATCCAGCATACAGCATCCAGCAGCCCATATCCATATCCGGGACATGGAGAAGAAGCAGCTGGGCTCATAAAAATACACAGACGACGTTTGGATTTTTAGAGTTGAACATAAAGAGCACACGAATGGAAAGGTTCGCTTTTGGATGAGCTGGCACTTGAAAGTACCCTTTGAAAAGCAACGAAATGGAGCTGTGATGGAGAGAGCTGCCACAGCTACGCATAAGGAAGAGCTTCTCTGGGTACAAAGCACTTCTTTTCCTTCTTCTAATGAAACATGTGATCAATGCCTGTGGCGATCATCCTTTTGAATATACCCAAAAAATACTCCTTTTTAAATGGTATCCACAGGCCTCATTGCAGAGGCATTGGCATTGCTTTCCAACAGAAACAGCAGCGTCAGGACATACAGCACAGTCCATGCCCCCCGCCCCAGTTCCCTTGGGAGGAGTTGGCATAGTTTGGGCCAGCGCCTGGGCCAGGGTCCGGGGCGAGGCGAGGCGAACTTTTTGTCTAAAGCAGCTCGTAAAAATGCCCAAGTGAATAATAATCATCAGAAGTGGGATTTCTGCAACCCCCCCTGTGACACCTACGTCCCTGCCCGCCATCGCCATCACCATATGCGGCGGGGTCACATGTGTGAGTGGGTGGAGGCCGTGTCCGGGTCCAGAAGTTGCCGGCTTCCTTTTTATATTTTGGTTGGGTGGAGGGTGGAGGTGGTGGTGGCACAATCTTGTAACATACGAAAAACTAAACGAAACGAAATGAAAGGAGGAATGGAAAGGAAAGGAAACTTTTATTGTCTGTGAGCAGGCGGACAGGGCCAAAGGACACAAGGACATGCAGACATATGGACCCAGCGGACGGACAGTGCAAAAGAAATTCCTTTCGAAGTAGGAAATAATTAAGCGTAATTGAGTTAAGTTATTTCCGCTTGCAGTTTTCTTGAGACTATACCCGAGGTCGTGTTGGGTCGTGTCCGGGTTGGGTCGTGTCGGGGTAGAACTCTGCTTGGGTACTCTCCCGGGCTTATTTCAAGGACTTTCCTGCATTTTGGCGACTCCCCCAAACTCCAGCTGTCTGCCGTTTTAAGTGATTTATTTTAGTAGATGAGCAAGACAACAGCAATGATGACTGCCTGCCTTTCCATCTGCCCTTTCGTAGTGCATAATGCTCAAAAATATTATTTGAGCTGGTAATGAACTTTGTGCGAAAAACACTTGGCGGAAAATATAAAATAAATTGTAAATATTTGTGGAGATATCTAATATATACTATACGGAGTGGGAGTCGATCAACTGAAGATGATGGAAACGGAAATGAAATATGGAATACTGGGTATTTTACACCCTCCAAATATTGCAAAAATAAATTCATACTGAACGTATTATTCGACTGAACCATGCAACCATATTATGCCACAGTGAAGCGTGCCAGGGTACAGCAAGTAATAAATATATTTACATATCACGATATGGCAGCCATTCTAATGGCAAATTTAAGAATTTCTATTCGCTTAGAGTTTAGTTGGGTGCTGAGATTATGGGGTGACTTATGGTCCATCAGGGGGTTACAGTTTTAGTTTAATTTTTGTATGGGGTACGACTTCGATTTGCTGCTATTTTGCTTGTATTTTGGTTTAAAATTTCACTTTATTTGACTTAATTTTAGACTATGGAATAATTTTTGTAATCTTTAGTTCCCTTTGTAATGGCTAATGCTTGAATTTTGTCAGCTCATTCCCCAATTGTTGCCCTTTAATATTTTTGTTACCTCTTAATTATTTCTCTTCTTTTTTTTGCTCAGTGCATTTCCGCTGCAACACTGAATGGGTTCGCGTTTCGTGTGGCAAGTGGAAAATCATTGAAGCGGCTGTTTTGTATCGATTTCAGTTAATGCGGAATGCCACAATTTTCTTTGTGTTTTCTTGCTTTGTTTTTCCTTTCCTTTATTTTTTTTGTCCTTCTTTATGCGCTACACTTATGCAAAGGGTATTATGATTTTATGCGCACTTCGATTTAAACTTTTTCAGGGATAATTTAGTTGAAATTAATAAAGATTTTATCAGCATAAAATAAAGGTTTGAAATATCTGAACAATTGCTGCTAAAGAATAGATAAATACTAGCAATTTAATTATAAATTCAAAAATGTTTATAAATATGTTTCTATTTGATTGATCTTTTAGGGTATGGAAAGCTTCGGTCCCCAGAGCTAAAACTCTCTTTTTCTCTCTTTTGTGTGTGTGTGTGTGTGTGTTTCCCTTTGATTTTCCTTTGCCCTTTTCCGTTGGCTGCAGCTGTCAAATTGTGTTTTATGCAATAAGTAGCAAGTAGCCTCCACAAGGCAGGCAGTAGCAGGGGGCAGCCAGGCAGGGGCCAGAAGTGTGCCGGGGTAGACCGAGAAAACTTATTTATTATAGTTGCGGTTCTGTCGCTGTCGCTGTTGCTGTTCCTATCTATTTCTCTGTCTCTCTGTGTCTTTTGGGGGCGGTCGGGTGGGTGTGGGGTTGCATTTTATTTAACTCAAATTGAAAGGGAGTGCCGAGTGGCCCGATTGCCGCTTTGTGCAATTTATTGTTTTTATGCGTTTGTCGTGCACTTTTTAAGTAGTTGTCATTGGGTGGGTTGAGGGTTGGGTGTGGGTGTGGGTGTGGGGGTTGGGTTTGCTGCATTATTAGATTTTGCAACAGAACAAAAAGTTTTTCTGTTTTCAAATGGTTCGTGCCCCGCAGGTCTGATTGGCCAACCCACCCCACCCACACCACACACACCACACACAAATTTCAAAATCACATTCAATCCACCCACAGACACACACACACACAGACACACACAGAGACTCTGCAAAGTGTTGCAATTTCAATTTGTATAGGTGGCTGTGGCAGTGGCACTTTAACGGGAGTTACAACCAATTAAAGTAATTAGCCCTTGGTTCCTCGTCCGTCAGTCAGTGCAGAGGTCCTTTGCGAGAGTCCACTGCCACAGCGACTGCCACTGCCACTGCCACTGCCACGAGGTGACAAATACCCTTTCACCCATTCACCCATCACTCCATCTATCACTACATCTCGCTCTCTACTCCTCTCACGCCTCCTCCTCCACCAGCTTGGATCGGACATGTGAATGCGCTGTCCGTGTGTTTGTCAAATACGTCAACGCTTGTCGGTTGCTTGCTTCACTGCCGTCACACATTGACAAGTTGGCTTTTGGAGCACAGCATAAGTCACAAACGCACACACACACACACACAGAGAGAGGGTGGGCAAGAGGGGTGGTGTAGGAGCTGCTAGCAGAGTCCAGGCGCAGAGAGACAGACACAAGCAATGGAGCTTGGAGTACTGGTCAAACCAAACAGCAGCTACACTGCGGCAGGTGGCAGTTGGCAGCTGGCATGGCCAAAAATAAAGTCAATCAATTGACTAACGGGGCTACAACTGTGTGGCAGAATTCAGTTAAAGTCTTTGACTTCAAACCTTTTGGACAGGCATTGCCGTAGCTGAAGATCTTTGGGTGGCAAACCTCTATGAAATGGCGCTTCATTCTGTGCCTTTTGCTGTGTTTGTTCGCCTCCTATTAGGCAGCCAATCAGCTCGTTAGCTCGTTTAGGAAGTACTTAAACAGCAGCAGCGAGGCAGCAATATCGAAACTGCAGCCCACACCCAAAACTCGAAGAAGCAGCCAACTCCCCACAGCACCACAAGATCTAGCGCAAAACCAGCATGCCAGGGCAGGCCAGGCCAGGCCAGGCGACGCAACTGTAGCCCCAGTCCGCCAGGTCCCCCCAGTCCAAATACCCAAACTGATTCTGGAGTTCTGGCCTTGTTCAGAGTCCGCTTGGTTCGGTTTGGTTCGCTTCGTTCGCCTGTCAATTCACTCAATGACTATACAAAGCTACATCCCCGACCCACCCCACACCCACACCCACACCCGCCCACACTTACTCACCAGCACACTTTCTCTCTGTGTCTGTGTGGCTTTGTGTGTGTGTGTGTGTGTGTGTGTGGGGGAGAAAATCTCTTTTAATTGCCAATCGTGTGGAAAAATGAATTTTCCATCGAATTAGTATTCTGTGGCTGAAATTCATTCATGAAGCACTCATTAGGAAATCCTCAACTGATGCTCGTTGGCTACACCGCCCCCTCACACACACACACACACAGAGGACTCTCTTGCCCTCGCCCCCACTCTCTCTCCTACTCTCTTTTTTTGTTGTATTTCTTTTTGCGTGGTGTTTACCCCATCCACCGCCAGCCATGTTCTCAGTTTCTCGTTGAGTTTCTCGCTTGTTATGAGTTGAGTCAACATATTTTGCAACACTTACGAGTGTGTGTGTGTGTGTGTCGGGTAGGGGTAGGGGTAGGGGTACGGTGATTGGTGTGCGGGCTGGGGGGGATGGCGCACAAGGACCCAGCTCAACTACAGCCCTCACCCCCCTGCCCCTGCCCATGTCCATGCCCAGTACTAGTACTTGAAATCAAAATCAAGGAAGTGACTATAATTTTGGTGTAGCATGTTGTCGGTACGTGTTCCAATATGTCAGCATCCGGTGATGGGTTTGCCACGTTCCCGCTCTTCCACTCTTCCGCCCTCTCTCTCTGCCTTGGTAATTTTGAGCACCGCTTACCCCCCCACACTCACACCCGCTCACACGTGCACGCTCTGTTGTTGCTGCTGCTGCCACTGCTGGGCTGCTGCTTCTTCTGTTCCGCCGGTGCTTTACTGCTGCTGCTGCTGCCCTGCCCTGCTCTATGTGTGTGCGAGTGTTGAGCACTCTTCACTTATTTTATTGATGTTGTAAATTTCTGGTAATTGAGCTTAATTTTTATACACTCAGCCCCACAGAAACACCCACAACCACCACACCCAGCACTGCCGTTTGCCATCAGGCCAGCCATCTTTGTCTTTGTTTTATGTTGATTGCTGCTTGATGGCACAGAGAGAGAGAGAGAGAGACACTCACTGATTGCCGGTTGAGAGATTTTTGAGGTATTCCGTTCGAACATGTCTAGTGGCTGCTGCTGCTGCTGACCAGGAGCAAAAGTCGAGCGACTGCTGGGGTAGAGAGAGGAGCAAATGATTTGACAAGGGGAATTAGTGGAAAAGTGTACCAAGGAATACGAAAACAAAAGAAAAGCAGCAGCAAAGTCTAATAAAAGGTTTCAGGAAAGTGGCTAGAAGAACACTCGACGGGAAAAATATGTGTTAAAATTCGATTGTGGGTCACAAACAGAGATCCGAGTGGGGGTGGGGGGCTTTGGTCAAAGGTAGAGCTGCGAGTCTAATGGATTGCTTTTTCGTTTCTTTAATTGAATTTAAATTAAATTGCTTGTAGCTTTTGACAAATTATTTAATACTATTCCCAACACTTGTCTTCCCACAGAGAATCACGACAAACACGGCTGGCGCTGGCTGGCGCTGCCATTGCGCGTATGGCTTGGCTTGGCTTGGCTTTTACGCTGCAATAAAGCAGCGCCACAATTTACTTTACCGACTGCTCGGACTACTTTGACTGCTTGCTGGTGACCGCCGACGTGCACGCGCGTGTCTTCTGCTGCTTGTTTATCGCCGCCTGCACTTTCGACCAAGTGTCAATGTTTACTCAGGTGACTACTCGTTTGTAAATAAACAGATCAAAGTAGGCCATGCCCGTTAGATTTGTTTACTTCGTTGCATTAATTGTGAGGATATTTTCAGTCGGCTCGGAGCTCTCACACACAGCACAACTCCTGAAACAAAAAAAAACTAAAACGGAGCAAAAATTTCAAATATGAAAAAAAAATTAAATTGTGAAAAATTTTGGAAAAGTTGACAGTTCTCAAAATTTAACAAAAAAAAGTGAAAAATGAAAAAGAAAAAACAAAAAGAAAAAATTGTGAAAAATTTGGAAAATTTGACAGTTCTCAAAATTTAACAAAAAAAAACAAAAGTCAAAAAATGAAAAAAAAATTTTAAATGGTGAAAAATTTGACAGTTCTCAAAATTTAGCAACAAAAATTAAAAGTGAAAAGTGAAAAACCACAAAAAGAAGCAAAAAAAGCCACAGCTCGTAGCTGCCGCTGCCGCTGCATGCTGCATGGATGCTAACTAAATGCAGCCAACAGGGTCAAGTAAATTCTCAACAATCCAAACGTGGGAAAATTCCAGCAGCAACAAGCCAAAGGAGCAGCTTTGCCGCTCCTTGCCAGCGTCTTGGCAATCTGTCGTGGAACTCCTGGACGGGCAGTCAAGCGGGTGACCCTTTACTATGGAGTGGAGTCCAGTCGAAGCAGCTGGGGAGGAGATTCGCGCAGGATGTTGGGCTGTGCAACGTGGGATATTTGGTCACTGGGAGGAGAGTGTCGGTCGGCATCGAGGTTCACGCCACATCGGGGAGCATCAGCAGCACAGATCCCCAGCCTCGGAAGTGAGGGTAGCCGTCTGCTATGGCCTCCTGCGTCGGGTAAGTCCCAGTCCCATGACCCATGAACAATGACAGCGGTGTTCTGATTGGCCCATTGGCAGGGTTCCGTCTACCTGCAGGGCCACGCCGGTTTCACTGCCAGCTTCTGGGACAGTCCGTTTGGTGACGGTGGCACTGCTCCCCTTCAAGTGTAGAAGCAGAAGAAGCACGCCCAAGAGGGCATCCGAGGGACGGATCTACGAAAGGTAAAGGTTTGCTCTCCACTTTGCTTTTTAAATAACGAAGCCCTCCCACACAGCTCACAGATGCTGCTCCAGGAGATCTCTAAGTCTGCCCACTCGATGGCCGCATTGAGGGAATGTCTGATGGCGGACCCGAAGGGGTGAGTAATGAATCCTTTGTGATATGAAGATCCAAGCTAATCCCTACCCCTCTCCGCAGAACCAGGCAACGCTCTGCACCCACAAGCAGAGATTCGGTTTCCTTGCTGTCAAATGGTGCGAGGATCCAGGAGAGGAGAGTCTCTCAGACATGGCAGATCGGTTCGAATCCTTCTACTGCCCATCCTTCTACAGCCATGTTGTCCGAAACGAAAGGAGAGAGGGAGATCGAGGTTGAGATTGATCTCTCGTGGGAGTCGACTACCGTCACTTCTTCGACTTGAGATTTGTGGTGGATGCTCTAAGATGTTGCGCGAGGCTCGTCCACCTACAATCCCTTCGCCCATCGCCCGGATATGCCACTGTGCGCAGCTCATCTTTCTGCTGGATTGTCTTCCTCAACTGCCACGATCGAATTTCATGCCCTAGTAGAGGCTCATTCGCGTCCGACCAGGGTTCCACGGCTGATTGCTCGAACGCTGGCAAGTGGCTGCAGAGTTGGTCCTCTGGGTTGTTGCTGCTGCTCCTCACGGGGGAGTTGGGAATTTATCTGTCCCTGATTGGCTGCAATTGGTTAGCCTTCATAGCCGTGGACGTGGTCTCTTTTGTTGCTTCGAATACAAATTAAAATTAAAATACAAATAAAATGTGAATACGTTTAATCAGGCATTGAATGGGATGGGGGATACCTACACAAATGTTAATTATATTCCAAGTATTTACTGAAGAACACATTCCTAATCCCTAATTCATTTTTCCACTGCCACCAACTGCTGCTGGTGTAAGCGATTTGTGCCTGCCTAGAAATTCTCTCCAAATCTCTCAAATTATCTGCTGGAAGCGACGAGGCGAGCGGAGTGCTGGAAGCAAAGCCTTGACCGATGCGGAGGAGTGTGCACTGGACCCAATCGAAAGGGAAAAGGGAAAGTTGTGGTGCAACCAACAAGCGTTTTTAATTGATTTCAACTAGAACTGGAACTTCCTCGGGGTTTCCCCCCCCCACTCACACTCCATTCGAGTGTGTGTGTGTGTCTGAAAAGTTTACAATAATTTTTGAACATTCAATGGCCGCAACTAAAAACGCCAAATTCCATGGGGTTGGAGTGGGTGGCGTGGGATGAGGTGGGGTTGGGGTGGAAGGGCTTGGACGTTGACTGTTGGGGCTCAATCCACAACTGAGACCCCAGCATGGATGATAAAAGCGATGACAAAACAGAATCTGAACGGAAAGGGAGGCGATGCGATGCGATGAATGAAAACTTTTTCCAGCATTTGTCTGCTGGCATATTTTGAAAAGCAGTTTTCAAAATGCACACAAACACACACACAGAGAGAGGGAGGTGGGGCAATAGAGAGAGGGAGAGAGGTGGCAGAAGGACAGACAGACAGACAGACACACATGCGAGCAGAACAAGCTGGGAGTTCAAAGTTCAACGCATGATTGTGGAAATGGAATTGCCAAAGTTGGTCAACGGAGGTGGCTGCTGGTGGTGTGTGTGGGGGGGGGGGTCCGTCCTAGGGCGTAAAAAAGTTGCAACAACTCAAAAAAAAAGGGAAAAAAAGAAAAGAATATGCATGGCATACATACATATGTACATATGTATATATTTATATTTGAATACCCTAGCGTAAAGTATTAACTGCTGCCAAAAGGATTTTCCTACTTTTGCTCTATTTTAGATTATTTCTTTCAGTTGCCAACCTTCGAAGTGGAGCGCTACCATTGCAGCTATATATATCGTAAATATTTATCCCTCTGCAGCTATATCTATCTGAAGAATTGTCTAACAAATGAGCCAACGAATTGCCAGGGTATAAAATGTCTCGTACACCCAAACACCCATCGAGCCAGTCTTCGTTGCTTCTTTTTTAAATAAATATATGTATATGTATTTTTTTGTGTGACATTTTGTGCCTCCCCTTACCATTCAGCACTTCTACTTTTTTGCATAATTTCCTGCTCTCCCGCTCTCTTTATCTCTGTTGCTGTTCTCCCATTTCTCCTATTTGGTTTGGTGTCATTTTCGATGACAGTTTCGTTGGTGGCTGCCTTTTGTCCACAGAGTGCCAAAAGAGAGAGAGAGAGGAATGACCAATGCCACCCACTGTCGTGCCCCTTCAATGGGTGGGGTGACACATGTGGGTCGAGTTGGGTGTCGTGGCGAAGGCGGAGGCGGCGGTGCACAGCTGTGTGCGAATCATTTTAATTTCATATCTGAATTCCAAAGTTCCTAATTGAAATTGCTTTGCGGCTCCCTCCAACCCAAACGACGGAGCAGCCGGAACAGACCCACAAAAAGAGATCGAAAACTAGGCAGAGATTCAGGTTCAGCTGGCCACGAAGGAAGAGCAAATGGATGAGAAAGTGAAAAGGAGTGAAGCACACAACGCAAAACATAACAAAATAGCACAGAAATACGTATACGTATTGTGTGTAATATTGAACTTTATTCTGCGGAATAAAACAGGCAAATCGATGCATCAATATCTAGGTAAATACTCAACTTAGTCGCTAGAAATTATTCCCTTAATTTCGAGTGGATTATTCACAGGTGGTGAAGCTCAGCAAGCTGAAGGATGGCAATGATGCAGAAGCAACCCAGGCACAGGCACAACATCATCCTTCGCCACGCTATTCAGCAGGCAATCGATCCCAGAATTTGCCTGATTAAACGTATTCACATTTTATTTGTATTTTAATTTTAATTTGTATTCGAAGCAACAAAAGAGACCACGTCCACGGCTATGAAGGCTAACCAATTGCAGCCAATCAGGGACAGATAAATTCCCAACTCCCCCGTGAGGAGCAGCAGCAACAACCCAGAGGACCAACTCTGCAGCCACTTGCCAGCGTTCGAGCAATCAGCCGTGGAACCCTGGTCGGACGCGAATGAGCCTCTACTAGGGCATGAAATTCGATCGTGGCAGTTGAGGAAGACAATCCAGCAGAAAGATGAGCTGCGCACAGTGGCATATCCGGGCGATGGGCGAAGGGATTGTAGGTGGACGAGCCTCGCGCAACATCTTAGAGCATCCACCACAAATCTCAAGTCGAAGAAGTGACGGTAGTCGACTCCCACGAGAGATCAATCTCAACCTCGATCTCCCTCTCTCCTTTCGTTTCGGACAACATGGCTGTAGAAGGATGGGCAGTAGAAGGATTCGAACCGATCTGCCATGTCTGAGAGACTCTCCTCTCCTGGATCCTCGCACCATTTGACAGCAAGGAAACCGAATCTCTGCTTGTGGGTGCAGAGCGTTGCCTGGTTCTGCGGAGAGGGGTAGGGATTAGCTTGGATCTTCATATCACAAAGGATTCATTACTCACCCCTTCGGGTCCGCCATCAGACATTCCCTCAATGCGGCCATCGAGTGGGCAGACTTAGAGATCTCCTGGAGCAGCATCTGTGAGCTGTGTGGGAGGGCTTCGTTATTTAAAAAGCAAAGTGGAGAGCAAACCTTTACCTTTCGTAGATCCGTCCCTCGGATGCCCTCTTGGGCGTGCTTCTTCTGCTTCTACACTTGAAGGGGAGCAGTGCCACCGTCACCAAACGGACTGTCCCAGAAGCTGGCAGTGAAACCGGCGTGGCCCTGCAGGTAGACGGAACCCTGCCAATGGGCCAATCAGAACACCGCTGTCATTGTTCATGGGTCATGGGACTGGGACTTACCCGACGCAGGAGGCCATAGCAGACGGCTACCCTCACTTCCGAGGCTGGGGATCTGTGCTGCTGATGCTCCCCGATGTGGCGTGAACCTCGATGCCGACCGACACTCTCCTCCCAGTGACCAAATATCCCACGTTGCACAGCCCAACATCCTGCGCGAATCTCCTCCCCAGCTGCTTCGACTGGACTCCACTCCATAGTAAAGGGTCACCCGCTTGACTGCCCGTCCAGGAGTTCCACGACAGATTGCCAAGACGCTGGCAAGGAGCGGCAAAGCTGCTCCTTTGGCTTGTTGCTGCTGGAATTTTCCCACGTTTGGATTGTTGAGAATTTACTTGACCCTGTTGGCTGCATTTAGTTAGCATCCATGCAGCATGCAGCGGCAGCGGCAGCGGCAGCTACGAGCTGTGGCTTTTGTTGCTTATTTTTGTGGTTTTTCACTTTTCACTTTTAATTTTTGTTGCTAAATTTTGAGAACTGTCAAATTTTTCACCATTTAAAATTTTTTTTTTAATTTTTTGACTTTTGGTTTTTTTTTTTGTTAAATTTTGAGAACTGTCAACTTTTCCAAAATTTTTTTTGTTTTTTTAATTTTTTCACTTTTTTTTGTTAAATTTTGAGAACTGTAAAATTTTCCAAAATTTTTTCACAATTTTTTTTGTTTTTTCATTTTTAAATTTTTGCTCCGTTTTAGTTTTTATTTGTTTCAGGAGTTGTGCTGTGTGTGAGAGCTCCGAGCCGACTGAAAATATCCTCGCAATTAATGCAACGAAGTAAACACATCCAGTGGGCATGGCCTACTTTGATCAGAAAAGAAAACACGCGTAGAGTTGTAGCGTAGAGCTGTAGCTCAGAGTTGAGCGTAGAGTTGTCGCGTCGAATTGTTTTGTATGACAAAAAAAGATGCAAGCGGTAGGCAAGCAGCTATAATTCGATGCGCAGACACCCGCTAAGACCCGCTAATACTTTTGGTCAGCCCGGGGGCGAATCCCTGGTAGCCATATGGTTTCTATATATTAAGTATTTGTCTGCTGGCTCACTCGAAATATTTCCAATTGCTTGAGGGGGGACACACAAGAAGTTTCTGTGATTGATTTGTTTTCGATGGACATTATTCTCGTTTTGTTTTTGTTTGCGGTTGTTCCCTCCCGCTGGACCCATTTCATATGGAAATTTCAGTAAATTTTCTTTGCACCTCTCACCTTAACCTTAACTTTTGCTTTACCCTTTCCAGTCACTCGAGAGAATTTTGTTAGAAGTTTTTGGCCTGTTCTTTTGCTGTTTCTGATTGCTTTCTAGCCCTGCAGCTGGCCCTCCGCCCCCTGAGCTGGCCCTCCGCTCCCTGAGCTGGCCTTCTCCTGGCGGGAAAACTCAATGCTTTTTCCAGCTGCCACTTTTTCCGTATGCATGAATAACAGTACAAGCAGTGGATGGAGGAAAGGAAAGGAATGCAGAAGGAAGCTGAAACAGTAACAAGAAATTCAAATTTTAAAGCTTTCGCTCATTTCACGCGTGATTTGCTCTTAAAGTGGAATTGACTTGCCCGGGAATGGGGTGGCGAAAAAAGGCAGCGGAATAGATGGGATTGGTTGGGAAAATTACTGAAAATGGAATGGGGGCTCTGGTCTATCCATACACAATGCCTTCATCAGCTAAGCGCTCTTGGCTCTTCAAAAAAACAAAAATGAAAAAAAAATAAAACCAGGAAGGGAAATGGTAAGAGAGAAGCCAGAAATTAAAGCGTCCCAGTGATGATGGGAATGGAACAGGAAAGAGCATTGAAGGGAGGACGAACTCAAAACGGAAGCGAATGTAAGGGAATGGAACGGAACGGAACACACTTAACCTGTCTCATTCCCATCTATGTGGATGCAACGAAACAAAAAAAAAGGGGCTACAAAATTTGAAAAGAAACCGAAACCACTTTAAAGTTCGCGACTGTTTCGGCTTAAACTTGCCCTTTGACTTGTGGCATTGGCATGTTGCATGCACAACATCATCCAGCAACCAGCACCCACCCACCCACGCTCCATGCCGCTCCATCCCTGCCATCCCTGCCATCCGCTTACATAGCTAAAAGCTCAAAGGGAGCACAAAAAATACGGGGGAATAAAGAACAAAAAAAAAACAATGTCAACAATGTTGCACTAATTGCGTCACAGGAAGGCAGCGCCGCCGCGACGCCTCTGCCTCTGCAACGGCAACTCCAACGCCACCTGCCCCACGCCCGCCACGACTGGGTGTCATTCCTTTGCTGCATTGAATTAAGCAAAATTATTTTGTTCACTTGTTTTTGTGAGTCTGCCCGTCTGGTTCGGGGTCGGGTCTGGTTGGAGATCTATGGGTGGGGGGTGTCTCTGATTCTGGCAGCGGAGTGCATTTGTGTAAGTAGAGTTGCCACCTCGCTCATACAGTGGAGCCTTGATGTTTTACACTAACTATGAATACTAATTTATTAAATGTGATTAAGTTTCTGCAACAGCTTTACTTATTTATTTTTTTAAACTTTACAGAGTTTCCCGCTTATAGCTTCACGGTTCTTCATAGTCTGGTTGCACTGCCTTGCCATTGTATGCTCCTCACTTGACTGCTTAACATCTCAGCTTCTTCCGGTGCTGCTTGCATTTCTTACACTGCCATAAAATCGCTTCAAGTGCCGCGCCGACACTGACACTTGGCGACAACTGGCCAGAGGAATACTGGCATCCGCATCCGCATGCCCCCAACCCAATAAACCCTTTAAGAAAACGAGTATTTTGAGCAGTTCAGACAAAGGGTAGGGGATAACACAGCTATGAATTTCATATTGTGTATTTCATTTAGCTAATGTTTCGTTCCCCCTCGTTGTAGTGTCCTTTCTCGCTGCTTATGCATCCTTCTGGTGGGTCTTGCAAAAAGAGGAAGCGCACAGAAAACGAATTATCAATTTGTTTCTTCTTTTCTTTGTTTGTTTGTTTGCATTTAACCTAATTTGGATCGCCGTTGGCCGTTTAGGCATGACAAACACGTCGCCTGGACAGGGCCATAAAGGACACAATAAAGACACAGTTCCGCCACAAAATTATGCACCCGCACACACAAACATTGAGGGAATTTTTTAGTGGCTGATGCAAATATTTATGACTGCGCGACACAATTTTTAAATATTTCCTATACATATTATTATTATTATATTTTGGAAACATTTTTAGAATTCCCAGAGCGTGTCTCTCTCTCTCTCTCTCTTTCTCTTTGAGGTGGCTGCCCAATAACAATAAAACAAATAGCATCGAAAATATAAACTCTGTGGGACTCCATTTTGTCCCCAACCCTAACGATGGCTTTGGTTTTGCTGCTGGCAATGCTATATTTCATTGTGCTTAATAGAAAATGCCATGCACGGCCTTGTCTGCCTTCCCCTTCTGGACCAGCCGCCTGCTTAGCATCAGCTAGCGCCACCCCCATCCCCATCACCCCCAAGCAGCACTTCGCACCCGTCGTCAAGCGATTTACTGGGCTGCTTTCGTCACTGCGGTTTCAATATGACAATGGCCCCCAAAAAGGGAATAGCAAAGGGACATGGGAGAAACAAAAACAAATATTCCACTGGGAAAATTCAAAGTGTGATCGAATGGCAAGTACCTCTGAGAGCAAACTTTAGCAGTTTACTCTGCGAGTATTTTTGTATTTATTTCCATCAGATATTTCCATTTTTTTCCATTCCTTGTCTGGTTGTGTGCCCAAGGCAACCTTCTAGTCGATGGATGCCCTGATTAGAGGGTAAGATATGTATGTCTGACCACCATTAGGTCGTCAGGCGTGTCATTTTAAATAGAGTACGTGCCCATTCCTCTCGAACACTCCCCCATGGCCACAACACAATCGTCTCGGGCAGCTCTCTCTCTCTCTCTCTCTGTCCCCCAAGCGCCAATAAAATGCGTTAAGAAAAATAGTTGTAAAACGTTTGATGCATACTAAAATCGTTTGCAATTGAATTTGATGCCACAGCAGAAGTCCCAGCCACCCACCCACAGCAGCCACCCCCAGCACCATGCTTACTGCCTTACTGTCCACTGCTAACTGGCTACTGGCTACTGCTTGTAAGCAGTCTGATGCTTGATGCTGGTCTCGTTTCGCAGCTCATTACGCATTTCTGTTGTGGCTGCGCGCGTTGGTTGTTATTTTTGGTTTGTTTGCTTTTTGGTGGATTTGTTAATCGGTGGGCCAAGCCCCCCACCACCCACGCTCCCAGCCGAACTTTGTCACTCGCTGTGGCCCCCGTCCCTCCATGCCAGTATGACGCCATCCATGTCTGGCTTAAGCCAAAGCTTAGGCGAGTGATTAAAAAGCGGCAATCGCAGCTATCTGCCATCCTGTTTCTATCGCTCTGTTTATGTTTGCGCTGGCTATACATAGATATTTATACCCTTTGCTGTGTGTTTAGGATATTCTCGCGACTCTGCATAGAGCCCTAAAATATATTTTAGGCGTACAAAGTTATAGAAATATTGCTCTAAAAATTCTGTAAAATTATAAACAATTATTATACGAATATTTTACAGCTAAGTTTATGAAAAAATGTATTTTCTTTGTAATCAAACTGTTCTTAACAATATTGTAAAAGAAGAAGTAAAATAAGTTTAAAAAAAAGAGCACACAATATTTATGCATCAAAAATTGCTTTTAATTTTCTTTCTTTCGGTTTAGCTGCTAGTGTATTAGCAGCGTCGCTTTTTGCTAAATAAAATCCCTTTTGTTTCACACAAAGTTTGTTTGTTTGTTTGCCTTTTGGGCGACAGTAACCTTCATTACACACAAAGGCTGCTGGATGGCTGCTGGGTGGCTGCTGGATGGCTGCTGTGTGCTGCTTGGTGTGCTGCTTGGGCTGCTGCAGTCAACAAGCGTATCGCGTTAAGCAGTTAAGGTGTTTTCATTTTGTTTGGACAAAGGCAAAAGTTTCACCAGACTCGCTCCAAACTTCAACCTCAACTTAAGTACTGGCAACAGCAGCAGGAGCAGCAGCAGTGAATATCAGTGGCAGTACTTGCAGCATAAGGGCGGCGCACTGATAGCAGTGTCCTCTCTCCGAGCAGCAGCAGCAGTAATTGTGGCAGTAATTAATAAACTGTCATATTTACGAGCGTTGGCCAGCTTAAATCAGGGGGTGCAGGGAGTGCAGGGTGTTCAGTGGGGGCATGGCACATGTGGTGACCCTGTTCCATGGTTCCCCTAATTGGTTGAGCATTAAGCGAAAGTGAATTATTGATGGCTTAAGCAGCGCTTGAAGCCGGGCTCTTCCCTTTGTTTACAGCGCAGTAGGAGCCGTAGGAAAAAAGCAAAGCAAAATGAGCACAGCACCGAAAATTCCTTTTTAAATATGATCGAATAATAGCTTGAAGGGCGGGACGTGGCGGGGGGGACAGCCCGAGGTCGTACCCTCAATTCGGGCAAATGTTGCAGGGCCAAGCTGTTGTGCCACACTTGCCGTTGCCCCCCCCCATAACTCCTCTGCGGCCCCTGCTCATGGTTTACTCCTTCGAACTGGCGTCAGTCATTTATGACGAAGCAATGTGTTTTTTTTTTTTCAAGAACACCCCTCAGAAGGTTGGTAAGTGTGTGTGTGTGTCCTAATGAGCGGAATGCAGACACAGACAAGGACACAGTGTGAGAAAAGTGTGGGGGCAAGCAGGCAGGGGGGCAACAGAAGACTCCACAGGAATGTTTGCCCCTTGACACAGTGGCTGGAAGCTGCTACAAAATAAATTAAATGATTAAATATAAAACAAATAAATTAATAAAAAAATACAAATAATAAATAAATAAAAATATAAAATAAATAAAAAATTAAATAAAAATACTAAACAAAAAAAAAAAAAATTTTAAAATAAATAAAAAATTAAATAAAATTAAATAAGCTAAGCGAATATTTGTGGCAGTTTTGAATTTTTTTCTTAAATTATTTCCTAGTTTTAGATCCAGACTTCTAACCTGAAGCCTCAGCTGTCTATTCCTGGCTGAGTAAGTGCATCAAGTTTATGTGTTGCAGCCTTTAGACATAGATATTTATATTGCCACATTCATTGGCTTTCTTCCACTGTGCATACTTCTGGCATTGCATTGGTTAGAGAGGTGGTGGGTGGTGGCCAGGGCCAAATGGTTGTCGTAGCTTTTGCGTATAAACATTTGGGCACATTCCGTTCAAATTATTTGCGCATTCGAGCAGCTGTAAACGATTACGCTGCCAATGGCAAAAGAGAGAGGAGAGAAGATGTGGCGAGAAGGGGAGAGGGAGATGCCTGATGCCGCGACTGCCTCTGCTTTGCTCTACAAAATACTTATCGACAGGCAAAAGGGCTATAGCCACTCCATATGTGTGGCTGTGTGGGTGTGTGTCTTGCCAAAATGTTGCCAAAATGCTGGCTGTGTCTGTGCCTCTGTGTCTGTGTGTGTGGGTGGGTGGGTGTTGCACGGTAGCCACTTGCCTCCTTATTGAGCCGTCTATGCGCCACATTGCCCTACATTGTGAAAGAGCTACAATGAAAAATGGAACTAGCAGAAACTGCCAAATGCCCTTTCCAGCTATACCCTCAATATTTTGGCGTAAATTCTGCCCCAAGTCTGCTGGTGCTCTACGATTATTTTTACCCTATGCTAAGTATTGAAAATCAGATTACTAGCAATGAAAAATAATAAAGAAAAACTAGCTTTGTAGCACAAGGAACTCTGGTTAAAAAAAAGTAGGGAAAGAAAAGAAGATTCGTTGCAAAATTCCAGCCATAAAAGATATGTACATATGACAGAAACTCAGCTATATAGATGGACTATGAATATTTAAATATCCAGAAATATTAATGCTGCTCAGATCCAACTGCAACTGCTTCCCACTGCATGTGCCAAGCCCATGCCCAGAGGTGCAGCACTTTCAAAGAGGGTATAGAAAGTAAAGAGAGAGAGCCACATGCGTAGCACCCAGACCTATGCCCGTTCTCTCCCTTCAACCATTTTCGGAACTGCTTTCTCCCTTTCTCTTGCCATCGCCATCGCCATCTCCATTTACCCCTCTCCACTGCTTCTCTGTTCATGTTTTGTTCTTGTTTCTGTTGCTTCTGTTGGTACTTAAGTTCGACAACTCAATAAAATGTGCTTTATGGCTGCAAAAGCAAAAACAAAACAAAAAAAGCAGCACCAAAAAAAAAGAAGAAGAAGCGAAAATAATAACGGGTCACATCCCCCTGTCTAGGCCTCAGCCTGCCATCCCCTGCCCTGCCCTGCCCGACCCACTGTAGGCATCATCACAGCTGCTGCTGCTGCTGCTCCAACTTCAACTCTGCCCCCAAAAAGCGACCCACCACCACACCCACTGCCCTAACCAGGTTCTGGGTTCCATTGCCAAATTGATTTGCAATAATTTAAGTTTCTTTTTTTGCCGCCCTCTTCCCATTTGGTGTTGCTGTTTCTTTAAGTGAGAAAATCGTTTTATAATAAAATTTTCCTTCTTTTCTTTTTTCCTTTGCCCTAAAATATTATTTTTCTTTCTTATTCTCTGGGCTCTGATTGCGTTTGCCAAATATTCGGCATCTGGTTTTTTTTTTTTTTTTGTTTGGTGTTGAAAGTACGAGTATTTAGCGATATTTGTGGAGGGGCTACAATTTTTGTAAATAAATAAATAAAATACTAAAATGTAACTGAGTTACAAAGCCGCCAAATGCAAGCGCACAAAAAGCCTCTTTAATATTTTAAATATTTAAATAAATAGCAGCTGCAGCTACTTTTATTACATTTACATGTTGTTGGCTTTTAGAGATGCCTGCCATGAAGGTAAATACTCCCGGCGGAGTTCCAGCCAAACGTTTGCCCAGCTACCTCGCGTATGCCTCACTGTTTGATATCAATCACTGGGCATCTCCAGTCAGTCTCTGAGTCAATCTTGCGCTAGCTCCTCTGCTAGTTTTAATCAGCTATAAATAGTGTTTTGTTTATTCTAAAAACTACGACTAAGACGTTGCAACGCACCACACAAGGCCCTACCTGAATGCAAGGCTTAAAGAATTACCACGCTATCATTTGCGGCAAGGAGCGCGTTAAGCAGAAGGATTCAAATTTGGACACGTACCGCCAATTGAGGGGAAGAGTGTGTCCTGACACGCAGAAAGTTGAGCGTCCGCCGAAAAGTTGCAAGTTTTCTTGGGTGGCGCAGATAAGAAAACTTGCAGCGCCTTGTTGAACTTGAGACTTAAGTTGCGCTGGGGACAGCGACAGTGGCAGAGCGGTGGCCAAGCCGTCGACAGAGACAGAGACATGGGTAATTAATCAAAATGCGCGTGATTATCGCACCAAGGACAAGGCAAAGCAAAGCAGGAGACAGGAAGAGAGAGAGAGAGAGAAAGCCAAGGTTGCTATGTCACGTGTGGGTGTGCCCCCCACTCTCTCTCTCTCTCTCTCTCTCTCCGACTGCCTGTCTGTCTGTCTTTCCATCGCTCTGGCGTGTGTGCGTGGCTTCATTCAAGCGTAACGAAAGCAAATATTAAAACATATTTTAATCTAGCAAATGCTTGGGCTCTACCTCCCACCCACCAACCCCCCACCCCTGGTAAATAATAAATTTATCATTTGTCAGCAGTTAAATGCTCTGAAGTAACCGTGCAGAGAAGGACACGGACACGGACACGAACCGGGAACCCGGACCCGGACCCGGGCAACGAATTAATAATTCATTGCGTATATGAACATCGCGCTGCCACACTAGAGCAGACACACACACACACACAGCAGAAAACTGTCACATGGCATATTGACACACACACACACACAGAGGCAGAGACGGAGACAGAGAAGACAGAGTGAGATAGTGATGGCAGGGTAGGTGGTGTGGGAGGCGAGGTGGCTGCATCCGGTCGCACAAATATATGTCCGTATATAGACATTTGCACTGGCAGGCGACAGACGACAGACTGTCCTGGCCCATTCAGTTGTAATAAATCGTCAAGTTTATGTTTGAAGTGTTTATTGAATCCCTGATATTACACGCGTCGACAGTGGCAGAGGGGAGTGGCAGGGGGGACAGGAGTAGAGGCGAGTGGCAGGGACCCAGGGTAGAGCGGAGTGGCGGCAGTGGCTAAGGGGTTGTGGGAGTGCCAGTGGCTCAGGGGTGGTGTGCTGGCGGAGTGCTAGTGGCAGTGGGATAACGGAGAGGTAAAGCAGAGGAAGTCAAAGTAAATCCAACAGGAAAAGCAGTGCAGAAGAGCAGTGCAGCAGAGCAGAGCAGTGCATCGCTCTGTGCCCACAGAGCAGCCAAAGGAGTAGACGCAGCAGCGAAGTTGGGAGAGAGAAGCCAAAGGACTATAAAAACAGCCTCTTGGGCAGTAAAAGATGCACGAGTAGGAGGAGTAGCAGCAGCAGCAGCAGTGGGGGATGCGAATATTAGAAGCCGCGACAGCCGCTTAAACCGCTCAACTTCAAATAATTCTTAAATATTGCAACGACTCAACACTTGCGGAAATGCCCCTGCTGTTTTACCGTAGAGCTGCAAATAAAGGGTCAGGGGTCAGCTTTCATTTGCACTGTGCGCACACATCAGACACCGCCACACACGGCCACACGGCCAGGCACAAATATTGATTCAACGCTGAATTGGCCTGGGTCTGTGGCCCATCCTTGCTCCCCACTACTGACCCACACACTTCAACACCCCCCCCCCCCCCTCGTACATATTTGTTGGCATTTCCCCGTTACTTCTGTTTGGACGGCTCAAAATGTCTTGTTTGATTCCATTTTTTTGTTTGCTTCTTTCGTAAATCCTTTCAACGTGTCGTCAAAATGAACCGGTCGACAGCAACAACAAAAAATATCCAGAGAAAGCGTTAAAATATTTGCACAGACTGGTGGGCATAAGACCCAACACCCCACCCAACACTCCTCCACAGATCATGTGGAGTTACTTTTGGATTTGTTTGACATTTGGCCCGTGCGTGCATGATGAAGGGTGAGCCAGGGGGGGTGGCGAATTGCTTGCGATATGCCTAAGACAAATATTGATGGAAATACTTATGCACATACATATATACATACATACGTACGTACATTCGAATACGTAAAAAAAAAGGAGAAGGCATGAGGCAGAGCTGAGATTCTTAGGGTGAATCATCCGCTCAAGTGTCAGCTTCTGCTGTTTGCCTAAGCAAGTGATTGCTGTTTGCGCCCCCCAACATCGCCACCATGCCAGAAACTGGCCCCACCACCCACCATTTGCACCTCTCGCTTGCCTCTTTCGACACCTACCTGGGGACATGTGTGTTCAGCGCAACAAGTTCGCAAAAATGTAGCCAAAAGAAGTGCCAGACTAGCAGCATACTCGTATGAGGAAAAATCTGTACGTAAATTCCATAAATTCATCTGATCTTCGGACAGATGCTCGTATCGCCTGATTGATGCCTTCCTTGCTACGATGCCTTTTGCTGCTCCAGCCAGCGCGATGATTCTTGATGATTGTTTGAATGAGAAATGTCGGCTGTTGCCCTTAGGCCAGCTTTGACCTCAGCAGAAAGCAGCTGACTCCGGGCCAGATCGCTGATGATCAAGTCGATAAATTCGCGAGCGCATCGACTGCACTACGGACTCGCTCCTTGCTCCTTGCCTCCTTGTGCTGCTGTGACTTGCCCTGCTAGACACAATATTGGCACTGCTAAGGGCTCTTTCTTTTTCTGACCCCCAGGGTGCCAAAATTCAGGCACTAGCTGAAGCTGTTGCACTTGAAATAGAACCGCGAATGGGCTGCACCCACCCATATTTGTGTTTGTTCTACATAGCACCACGACTACGAGTACGAGTATGTGTGTGTCTGTGTGTGTGTGTGTGTGTGTGTGTGTAGGAGGGCGCTCGGTGTGTGCATAAATCGTTGGCATCAGCTGATAGCGAACGGTGGAGCCGTGGCTCAACACTTTCCCTTTTCCAAGGGCTGTGTGCGGCGCTATTGGCTAACCGCAAAACGTGGCTTAGCTTTGCATACCCTAACCACCACTCCACTGCCTTTCGTTCACATAAATCGTGGTGCCCTTTAAGCTGAGTTAAGCAGCAGAAAGTTTTGTCCGTGCATTTCAGTAGCTATTTTAAATGTTAAATCAAATATTAAATGCTGCAGAAATTAATCACTAAATATAATGGAAATAGTACAAAATATTTCCCAAAATTAAAGCCTTCTAATGATAGCTTTTTACGGCTAAACATAAAAATACAAATTTGTTCTGATTTATTTTTTTTAATTAATAATAAAAATGACCTAAATATATTTTTAGTCGCTCAAGTAACAATCAATTGTTAGGGTATCCAAGTGACACGGCTAATCTGCAGTTTGTTTTCTTTTCTTGTTGCTGCTGCACCTGCTTGTTCGGCTGCCCTTAGCCATCGCCACCGCCTCCGCCCAGCCGCCACTTGAGGGGGCAGGGCAGCCTCGCGTGCAGTCCATTAAATGAAACTCACTTCATATTGTTAGGCCCAACTCTCCGCCTCCGACTCCGACTCTGGCTTCTCGCTTCTCCTCCTCCTTTGCTGCTGTGCTGTGTGTGGCATGCCACACGGCCTGTGCGCCTGGCCTGAGCTGGCCTGTGCCACTGCCACTGCTGTTTGTTCGTGTTGTAAATTAAATGATTTTCACGCCACGCCGGAGCGGACCGCCACGGAGTGCTGGAGTTCGTAGTCCAGAGACATGGACCAAGAGCGAGCGTACCAGGCCATTTTATGTGTTTGTTTGCGGCCGACGCCGCGTGTGGCACGTTGGCCTGTGCCATCCATCCCCCCACACACACACACACACACACACACCACACACACCTCTGTCGCCTGCTCGCCGCGACTGCAGAGATGCCACACACAAGCTGCCCTGCCCTGCCCTGCCTTTTTGGCCATGTTTTAACGTTAATTCATGGTCGTGTTTTTATGTTGCACTCGCTGAACATTGAGGCACTGGCCGTGGCAGTGGCACTGGCAGTGGCAGGGCCAGGTGGCAGCTTCTGCCAGAGGGCTGCCCGCGTCGCCTTTATTGGCCATTGGCCCGTTGACGGCAAAAGTGTTTTGGTAAATAAGCAGATTTTCTCTTGTCTTTGTTAGCTATCCACCCGCCTCCACCCGCCTCCACCTCTCTGGCCACCCCTCCCCCCTTAATGGAATGGCTTTTGTATGGCTTACCTGACCGCCAGCGGATGATGGCAGATGACTTATTTAATTAAATCAGCTTGCGCTCCGCAGGCCTTAAAATATTTCCAGCGACATTGCTTCAGCCACGCTCCATTTCTATCTGGGGTAATACCATGCCGTACCGCCACCCCCTTGCGGACATCTAGTTAATGCCAGGCCAGGCATCCTTTTTGGGGTAATTCAATGCCTGTCCTTAGCACTAAGCCGCTAACTAGGCAATGATGTGCATTTTTAAGCCAACAAATCTTCACGCAGATGAGCGCCGAGTTCCACGCGGATTTTAAATATAAAATGGAAAATAGGTTTTGATCTTCTGAAGTTCTCCTGCCACTCCCCCCACACTCTCTCTTTCTTTTTCTCTCTCTCTCTCTCTTTAAAGCTTGCTGGCATGGATAAAATTGCAACATTGCTGCAACAGCTGCCCCTAGAGAGGCAGGGAGGCAGCAGCCCGCCAAGCCAGAGCAGCAGAGAAAGTCGCACCACAGCACACACATTGTCAGGCCATGTCACCAGGGGGCGTGGCAATAGCTTAACGATGCCAACTAACACGTTACAGTGAAAACTCTGTGCTTTAATCACCCCCTGAATAGGAAATGAAAAGGGCATGGGATGGAATGCGTGGAACTCGAAGCTACTGATGATCAATAAATGACAAATAATTTATATATTTTGATGCCCTCTAATCTAGCACTTGGACATTCGTTTCTGGGACATTCCTTAAGCTTAAAACGATCCACAGCCAGACAGATCGCTTGCTTGGCCTTTGGTGTTCCTCCCGCAGAGTTTCACTGTGCCTAAGGCATACATAGGGGCAGAGAGCACTCGAAGAGCACTGAAATGCATAAATCTCGGCACAATAAGTTTCTGAGCAAAGCACAGAGAGTGGGAGAGAGAGAGAGAGAGTGAGAGGGAAGAGCAAGCGGCAGAAGGAGAGAAAGATAGTGAAAGACATTGGTGAGGCGGAGGAGAGAGAGAAGTGAAGTAGTCGAGCGGGCGGGCGTCAAAAAGCGCTCAAAGCTCCAAAAGCAGCAACGAACGCAAATGACATGAGCCATGGGAATCGTAGTTGGGCAAGTGAAATGCAGAAATATCAAGCAGAGCAAGTGGTGGGGAAGGGGAAAGTGTGTGTGTGGGAGGGAGGGACAGCCAAGAGAACAGTGAACAGTGAGAACGGGTAACGGGCACAAAAATGCCCTTATCAGTTCCTGTTTCCTGTCGAAAGTTTTCATATTTTTCGAGCGAGCGCCGCAGCGCTCCATGGCCAGCAACAACAATAAAAGTAAACAGCAAACGACGACAGCAGCGCAGCGCAGTCGAAGCAGCGCAGCAGCCGAAGCAGCGCAGCGCAGAAGCAGCGAAGCAGAGACAACGAAGCGACAACAAAGCAAAGCACACGGAAAGTGTTGCTATTTTTTTCTCGTTCTCCTTCTACTTCTTCAGCTTCCCCTTTTTTTCTGATGTGGTTGTGTGGGCGACTCTTTTCATGCACTATGCAGCGGGTATTCCCGGCTTAGTGCACAGGTTGGCGCGTGCTGTAAGTAAATGTGCAGCCAAATGTTTATATAAATATTCAAAGACTCCTTGAATATTGTATGGAATTCGACGTAACATAAGTATTAGCAATATACAGTTCTTTAAGATTTCAATATATTTTGTACCCCCATCTAGCAGCCTCTTTTTGTAGCCTCTTTTTGCAGCTTCTTTTTGCAGCGTCATTTTTCAGCAAAGTTGAGTAAGTGAAATTGAGCACAAGACTGATGTGTGTAGTCTTTCAATTAGTTTATACATTTATTTAATGATTTGAAGATGTAAAGTTAAAGCCAAAGCAGAACATCACATTGAAGATCTTCTTGTAATTATTTAAAGAATATAATTTAATAACTATTTATGCTTTGATTTAATGCAAATTTGCCATTGAAAGTAAACTTCTCATAAATTTGAATCAAAATTGTTTCCTTTTTATACAAATAATATTATTATTATTATGTTAAGCTTGCAACTTGAGTAAATAAAAGTTAATAAAAGAATGAAGCACAAAAGTTCTTCAAAAAATAAAAATATGATCATATCGATCAGTAAGGGTAATTTTGTAAGGGTAATTTCAATTTCGGTTTCTAGGCACAAATCTTTTGCTCACACATATATTTTTTTCTGCAATTTGCTTTGTTGTTGTTGTGTGGAAGCTCCAGCCAGCTCCAGCTTCAGCTTTTGATTTTGCGAGTGTGGGGGGGGACGTTTGTGTAGCCACAATAAAAAGCAGGAAATATTTAAACATTTTTCTTTTAGTTTTGCATGGAACGAAAGAGTGCAGTAGCCAAAGAGAGTGTTGGTAAGTGGAGTCTGAGGTTGGGTGGTTCTCTCCCCAGGTTCTGGAGCTGCGGGACGGAACACGACCGTTTTCACACTTATTGTCAGATTTTGTTTTGTGTTTGCGGTCGCCGTTGCCGTTGCCGTTGCTGCTGCTGCTGCTGCTGCCACAGTGCCACACTGCCGCTGCCTGGGCGTCGTTTGGTTTGGTGTGAAATGACGCACAGCCGAGATAACACGTCGTCGCTGTGTGCCACAAGCTGCAACAGTTTTTTATGTTGCAGCTGTAAATGTGGCTACAAAACGGGTGAGCTGAATGTACAACGAATGATGGGCATGGATAGTGGGTGCTGAGGGAGGAGGTGACAACGAGAGCGGGGCATATGGAGCTGCTCTGCTCTCAATTTGTTGTGCCTTTTGTCTGCTCTGATGACGTTCTTCAATTTACAGGATATGTTCATAATTCTGTAAGAGGACACATACAAAACACTCAACATTTACTGCCCCAACCCAGCCCCCAGCCCCTGTCAAGCCGTTAGTCAAGAGGCAAACGCTAAAGGCAATGGCATGGGATGTGGCTGAAAGATGGAATGGTTGGCATGATAACAGAGCAGGCACTCATCAACGCTCTTCCTGAACATCACAAGGAAGTCAGTGGGGAGGAGAGAGAAAGGCAGAGAGGGAGTTAAAAGTTAGAGGGAGTAGCAGAAAGTTTTGGAGCATTAAAGGTGACTGAATAAATGGGTTTCCCCTTACAGCAGTGAGCATAATAGCCAATTTGAGCAGCGATTGATTTATTCACACATAAATAAGTACGATGAGAATATATCAACTTTTTGAACAATTGAATGAAGAGTCGACAGCAATGAATACCAGTCGGATAAGACAGGTGTAGAAGAGAGGAGGCAGGATAGGCATGGATAGGCATGGGGACATGAACATGACTGACAGGTTGAATAACACTGATGGAGTAGCTGAACGTTGGGATAACAAGTGCAATTAACAATTTTGGTTTTTAAAGTACTGAAAAATGTGCACCAAAAAGTTAGCCTCAAAGCAAAAATTAATTATTTAAGCGATGAAAAAAAAGGCTGCTTCTGGAGGGAGGTCTGTGTTCTTCAAGGCCCTGTCTGGCTGTGCTACCACTGCAAAAAGTAACCAAATTAGTAGTAAAATAATATGTGGAATAATGTAAGCCCTCTCCTTATCATAAGCCTATCTAATGTAAATACAGTCGCTCATTAACAATTCAAATTAATACATATTAAAAAATATAATATAAAAAGTAGCTAAAGGCCAGAGCAGCCAAAGCTTCATCTTCCTACAACGGGTCCTAAGCTACTATGCTTATAACTCTGCATATATTAATAATCAAAATATGGAATAACAAAGCTGTGTGCAATAGCAATCGGTTGTATTTGAGGCTGCTTTCTGCTATTAAAATAAAATGCTGCCTTACTGCAACGAGGAGCCAGTGTCTATTTCGGAGCAAAGAAAATCCAATGAAAATGCATTAAATCGATACAGTTGGGGAAACTAAATGTAGACTTTCGTCAATTCCTTCATAGTCAAGCATTTAGTTCGTTGTGTGCCTTGGTTGTGTCCTTTGTTTTCTGCCTGCAAAATATTTCAGTTAATTTGAAATATTCTTTGCTGTATTCAATAAAATTTCATTATCTATCGATCTGGAGTTGTAAGTGCCACACTAGTGGCAAGTAGCACGTAGCACAGAGTAGTGTCTGAAAAATATTGAAAAGTGTTTCTGTGTGTGTGTGTGTGTGTGTGTGTGTGTGTGTGTGCTTGAATATGAATTTACATGTGTCCAAAAAGGAGGTGTGGCAGTGGGAATGATGGTTTCTGTTCGTGTTTGACAATAAGTTTCAATTCCTTGTGTGCCTTAGTTTACCCCTACCCACCCCTGTTTATGTGTGTGTGTGTGTGTGTAATGCGAGCAACACTTATCAAAAGTTTGTCGCTAACACATGCAAATTGAAATGTGCGATTTACACACGCCCACATGTGTGCACACACTGAGGAGCGGCACTCACACTCGCATTTGGTCACACTGTTGTCACACTCGTTGCTGTTGTTGTTGCTGTTGTTGTTGTTGCACGTACGCGACACATGCAGCTCTCAATGCTTGCCTCCTGCTCCAGCCTCTGCTCCTGCTCCTGCTCCAGTTCGTCCTTGTCTACATGGCCTCCAACTTTCGCCTGCTTTAACACCTAACAACCAAAGAACAACTTGCGCCAAACATTGTCCTTGCTGTCCTTGTAGACGCTGCATACTTATTATTGCTCCAGCAGGTGTTTGTCAGAGTGAGACAGAGGAGCGAGAGAGTGAGTGAAAGAGAGGCAAGACTTTTACAAATTCAAAATTCACATACACCTGTCCCCAATCACAAAACTCCAAACCTGAAACGAAGCCGAGTTTCCAGCACACCACCACCCACGCCCCCCCCCCCCCCCCCTTTCCACACCCATGCTGCTGTACCATTTCAGTCTTCGACTCTGGCTCTGGGCTGCCTTCTTTTGTGTCGTGGAGGACTTTGAACACGAGTTTTAGAAACAAAAGTTTTTTGGTTTGGTTTTCTTCGACTCCGCTCCGTCGCTGTGCCGCAAGTTTTTCTGGCAATAGAAGAGCACACAGTGGGTAGGATTAGTTAAGCCATACATGCATACATACATATGTATATCTGCATATGATTATTTATGTATGTATGTATATGTATGTATGTAAATGAAATCAACGCTTTGCAATTGCAACGTAAATCTTTTATGTCTGCAACTCTTTTGTTTTCTTTTCTTTGTTCCCTTCTTTTGCACACACAAATAAACGAATTAATGTGCCAGCAATTTGTTAAACTAATTCTCAGAGTTGATCTTCGATTAAGCATCGATTTCAACCCAAGAGAGAGAGAGAGAGACAGCGAGCTGGCTGTCTATCTCTGCTGACATTCATCTAGTCCTATGGCAGCGTATTCCCACTTCGCCCAAGGCTTCTTCTTATGGGCTGCATCACTTGCCAGCTACTGCGTATAATTGCAGCTCTTGGTGTGTGCAAAGTTTTTCGAATCGCAGTTTTTGATTTGTTGCAGCAAACATCAGGCGGCAGGCAAAGGCTTAGCAGCCAGCCAAGTGGCGCAGCCTGCAATTCATTTAACCAAAATCTTGTGGTAAAAATTGCATAATTGCATCATTATGAGACCCGTCCCCAGCCCCACCCCCACCCCCTAGCCACCTAGCCGCATTCGTAATTGAGTTATTAAGCGCATAAGTTGAAGACACCCAAAAACTGTGCGCCACAAAGGCGGCCTGCATCCACTATTTAAGATGAGTGGCACCCGCTGACAAGCTAAAAACGAGACGCCATCGCACTCACCCCACCATGCCGCAGAATATCTAACGTCTATTAGATAATTAAGCCACTTTGTGGCAGGTTTGACAGGCCTGACTTTGGACGTGTCATCAGCCTCAGTCGCAGTCGCAAACGAAGTCTCAGTCGCAGTCTCAGTCTCAGCCTCAGCGAAATTCCCCTCGGTGCTTGGTCAGGAGTTTTGAGTCTCATCCCACGTCCTCTGACAGTTAAAGTTCAATTAAATTTTGTGAAATTTTCACATTTTCTGACATTGAAATATTGAAAATTATGTCAATTGGGATTCGGTACTCGAATTGGTATAGGGAGAGGGATTGGGATTGTGTCGCCTCTTTATCTGACAGAATGCAGAATGCAATTCAAACTTTTTTGTGGTGCGCTCCAAAAAAGTTTTTCCTTATGGCAGTCAGAGAGGAGAGCAGAGGAGCAGTTGTCCTTTAGATGGCAGGCAAGAGAATGCGCGCTTGAACGGACTGTGGTTCAGGGACAAAGGATAGTGGATAGCTGATAAGAAATACAGTGGGGGGAGAGTAGGGGGATGCACTTTAAAAGAGAGAGACACCAGAAAAAAAAGCATAGCGAACCCATCGATTGAAGATCACACAGGCTGAATTACTGTAGATCTTTGGATAACGCTGCATAAAGCAACCTGTCCAGTGTCCACTGTCCAGCGGTCAGACCCACACCCAACAGATGATGATGATTAGATGCTTGCCAACGGCAAGCCCTGCCATCAGTGGCAGTGACAGCGACAGCGACAGCAACAGCAACAACAGCGAAGGAGGCGCCCAACCGCGTGGATGCCACGACTCGACTCGCCCCCGCAGCACCTCCGCGGCCATCCACAACCGCCGCTGCCACAAGAGCCAGGCCGCCAAATGCCACCACAGCTTGTAGCAATTGTCGTACCATTTGTCAGACGGACGAGTCGACACTCCTCCCTCGTCGCACAGGGCGCATGTGCCACAATTGTTGGCCACACAACGCCCCGCCGCTGGCGCCCACAAGCGATGCGATCCACCACGTGGCCAGCGTGTGGATGCCAGGCGGCACATGGTGGACGCCGTTCGTTTCGAAAATCCACTTCGACAATTGGCAACGAGCATTCGCCATGGTGGCACTCGGCTGCAGAGCTCGGCCTGCGCGTCGGTGCCAATATCCAACGGCTGGCGGCGACGGCCGGCGCTCGTACCGGCTCGTCTTGGGGTTCGGTTCGATGTGGCACGAGGCACGATGCCGGCGTTCATCTCGGCTCCGTGCGGAGGCTGTGGCCCCATGCTTGGAGCCGCTGCTTTCAGTTGATCAACAGCGTCATTGTCGGCTGGTTGGACGCGGGAGTCGAACTCAAACACCGAACCGAACCCATCTGCCGCGCAGACAGCGCTGCCATCACATTACAGTTAACCGTTGCACCTCGCACTGTCCGCTGCTGCAAATAATAATTATTTTCAATTCAACACAAAATAAAAAATAAATTAAATAAATACAAAAATAAATACAGTACCGGGCACCCCCACTTTCGTGTGTGTGATATATCTATATATATTTTTTTTGGATATTTTTTTGTACGCATAAGGATACTGCATACCTGTGAAGTGAATCAAATATATCGCGTACCGATCGCAAATGTCGGAGAGGAATTTTGAAAAAACTCCAAATGCGAATCATATCGAAACTATATCCTCGCGGCCCCCTCGATCGCAATGGGAAAATGCTGATCCTGCTGCTGCTTATCGTAACGCTGACGGAAGGTAAAAGATCAAGCAAGCCTCCAGACAAAGTGCTCTGCAGCTGCTCAGCTCAGGAAAATGTTGAGCGGCATTTCTGCGGCATTAATAGCTAATAGTTATGCTGCAGTTTTGTGTGTTATTAGAATATTATTTTCGTTGGATATTGTGTCCCCAAAATGTGCGTGGAAATTGCACAGGTCATAAGTTTGGTTGGTTTTGAAATCGTTGCGGATTTTATTCGCTTTCTTAGTAAAAAATCTTTTGAATGTTTTAAAATTCGTTTTGTTTTTATTATTGCCTAACTAAAAGTGGAACATTGGGCATTGAAAGTTCAGATAAAATATAAAGAATGAATATTTGTGAGCGGAAATTCACAAAATCCATAAGGGATAAGTTAAATTTACTTGATTACGTAAAAAATATGCAAAATTTGAGCTACCAACAAATGGAAATTTTTGATATCGCTAAACAGAAAGTTGAATGTATTTTGTGTTGTATGGAAAATGGGCATAATTCATTGAAGACCAAAGAGTGCATTGCGATGGGAGTACTGTAATAAATCATGATATTAAAGGAACTACTACATATATGTGATTTCATTATCAAATATACAATTTCAGAGAATTATTGTATGCGACAACTATGCTAAAAAAAAATTACACATTTTTTTCTGGCCATTAAAAGTTTAAGTCAGACATTTACGCAGCAAATATGAGCTGGAAAACATTTTTTTAAATGTCATAGCATACTTGTTAGCGCATTTCGTTGGTGAATTGTATTTCGTGCAAAGCAGCTGCCAGCTTTGTGAAAACCATAGCTGAATTTCTGTGGAATTCTTCTGAATAAAATTGCAATTTGTAGGAGCGAAAAGTTCTTTCGAAATATACTTTTAATTTACCATATGAACAAGAGGTTTAGGAGACAGAAAAAAATTAAAAAATTCACTAAGAAATATTAGCGAGGTTAACACAAGAAAAAGTTGTTTCTCTCTGTTTATTAATGCTGATCCGAATGCTCAACATGAATAGATTAGTAGTAAAACATTTTGCTAATCTCTCTCATCAAGGATATTTTATCTATAATTTCTTAGGTGAATTCTAGAAATTCTAGATGCATTTCAAAAAAAATATGCCATGTCCCATCTTAACACAAATTTTAGTTGAGCTGTCCAAGAAAATGTGCAGCTTAAGGAAACTAATCGAAGAACTTAAGAATTTGTAATGTCTAAGAGAACCTCTAAAAGATCCGTATAAGATTGAGAAGATTGTGTTTCTTGAATAAGAAGACTCCTGTGGATGCATTTGAAACGATCTTGGGGTTATCGCTTCTTGGCCAGACTGACAGCCCGTTATCAGTGTTGTGCACTGTCTCGAAAGACAGCCGGACATGGCAGAATGCCAAACCGTTATCAGTGTTGTGCAGGGGAAGAGCTATGATATGCAGGCAATTGAACGTAAACCGACTTGATAATTGTTTCGACGTAAAGTGAGTTTATTAAACCTTTAGGTGGGACAGCGTGGGGGGGTGTGTGGAGTGTGGAATGGGCGTTCGGTAGTGGAGAGCGCGATTAATAACGGCATCTGATGTCCCGTTGGCTGTTGGAGACTGCTTAATGCACTGTCATGGCTACAAGTCCGGCCATTGTCCGGCTGCATTGTTGCCATTGCCAATTGCCATTTGGCATTAAAACGTATAAATAACAAACAAACAAATAAATAAATAAAATACATACACACACGCACACACACATGTGTGCAAAAACAAGCAAAGCAAAAGACTACAACCAATATCGTGCACTGAACACTGAACACTGGAACAGAGCAGTGGGAACACTGCACATTGAATGGCAATTTAATTGACTCTCCGGCTCCTCACCCGCCGGCTCATTGACTCATTCACCCACTTACCCTCGCCATTCGCACTCACTCTCCACTCACGCACCCACTTACTCCATTCGCCAGAGCGGATTCCAGCGATACCGCGGATTCATTGTTGCTATAAAATCTGTTCGGCTTATGCCTCATATGCGCCGTGCAGGGGACAGTGCGTGTCAAAAGGTATTACATTGAATTTGATTAGCGCAAAGAGTTCAAAAACAATTTATGCTTGATTTCAGCAGGCTCCAAAAATTCAACCAATTTACATCCATCCATCACCTAGTACGGAATAGTGCAGACAAACATTTTGGGCTTTCAACTCTAAATTAAAATAAAATACAAAAAAATTACATACAAATCTGATTTAAATGGAATTGATAGCATTGCTAGCTTTTGCTGTAAGCCCCAGAGTTTCGTTTTGGAAAAGAATTACAGCGAATGCGTTTAATTTTATGAATTTCAAAGATTTTATTTAGTGTCGAAAAAATCGCCATACAGCCATGGTTTTTTTTTGGTCCAGTTTTTTTATTTCGTACCTTCAGCGATTATTTCTGCAGAGTTTTAAAGTTGAAAATCAAGCAGTTATTAAATGTTAATTTAGCTTAAATATCTAGCCAAAATGGCTGTGAAAACCAACCCCGTAGTTCGTGATTCTATTTACTTACCGACTTTAAATCAGCCAAAAATCATGAGCTTATAGTTTTGCAACGCACTGTAATGCTCACTCATCCGTACGCACATATATCTCTTCTCATTTTAATTGCGTAAAAATTATGTTTTCACCTGCCGCCGTTTTCCCCCGCCGTATCCCGTGCCCAAGCCGCAGCACCGACTGACCGACCACCTGCCTGGCTCATTGTCTGTTGCCTGTTGTCCTGGCTGCTGGCTTCTGGTTACCCTGGCGCTCTCGGCTCCTGTCTGATGTCTGATAATTATAAAAAATGAAGTGCCAAATTGTTCACGTCGGCGCGACAATCGCAAAATACTTTCCTTCCTGGCATTAAATATTTATATATGTAAAGGGAATTGTCATTGCCCATTGCATTGCATTGTTTTGTTTTCTGTTTGTTTGTTTGTTTTATTTCCAATCAAATAGTTATCCCATTGTTTCATGGCAATTTTTGGCTAACGATTGTGCCAAATTGTATCATTAATATTGGTGTGTGGTTTAGGTGTGCAATATGTTGCATTATGGCTGAAGGAAGTAGAGACAGAAGAACACTAAAATATATATAACAAACAAATATATTCTATATTAAATAACCCTTGATTAAAGAACTGAATTCTGTTATTATCCTGTCAAGCTGAATTTTTATAACTTTTAAATAATTAAATTTTTTTATAATTTTTTTTTATAAATATCAGTCTTAAAATTCTCCTTCATGTAACCATTCCAAATTATATTCAATTCATGTGCTGAAATCTTTTTGCATTAAATAAAAATAAAATATAATTTTTTGCACGATGGAAAAAACATTAAGTACAAAAGCTTATGCCAACACTGATAGAAAAAAACCAAAGTAAAATTAACTACAATCATATTTAAATTTAAAACCCGATTTTTAAAGACAAACATAGTAAACTTAAAAAGAATTCACTTTGATTCAAATAAAATGTATTTCATTCGATCATATTTAATCTTAATACAAAACACTTTAAAGTAAATATAATATATTAAATTTAAATATGAAATATTTTTAAATTAAATATAAAATATATTAAATTTAAATATTTTCATATTCATATCAAAATGTAAGTGACAAATATTCAATATTAATACAAGCACTCTAGGATGAAAATCAATGGCATAAATGAGTGAAAATATTAAAATTTCAGGATTTTTTCTCTATCGGCGAAGCAACAATTTGACTATATAATAATTATATATTTCTTCGAGCAACAATTCCAATGAACCGGATCTAAGAAATTAAAGTGCTATTTAAAGGACAGCATTTCCCATTCATTTTGCACTTCTTACATTCAAGCAAAGCAAAAACTATTGCCATAAAGTGGATAATTATGCATGAACGTTGCGGGGGGGAGGCTGGGCCCACGCTTCGCTCTTTGGGGTCCAGTCCGGGGCATTCCAGCGCATAAATATTAAATGCATGCAGATGTACATATTTAAAGCACTTAAATCACGGCAAACAATAATTCCCCAGCGATAATAATAATAATAATAATGAAGGCTGGCGGTGGGGAGGGGGGGGGGCTGAATGGCGGTTAGTAGGATGGATCCCCATGTAAATGGTAGATGATAATGATAAACATAAAAGTGAAAATAATTTTCAATTACAGCAACATTAATAACCGATAATAATCCTAAACAAATATAAGCGAACCCAGTCACGACTGCAAGCTTCAGTGTGTGCATGTGTGTGTGTGTGCATGTGTGTGTGCAAGTGTGACAGTGTGTGCATGCGAGTGCTTAACCGTGTGTGCCAGTGTGTGCATATCAATGATATGCAAATTAATTGCCGAGCATTTGGCATTTGGCAAATGCAAGCGCGAATAGTGCGAAGGGAGGGGGGTATACATACATGCCAATGCCATGCCATGCCATGCCAGCATCACTGTGTACTCCCCTCGCCACCGCTGTGTTACGAGTATGTAAGCTAAACCGCAATATGGCTTGCATAACACAGTGCGATAGAGAGAGCCACAGTGGGAGAGAGAAAGAGAGAGAGTTTTGGAGAGATGCTTTGCTACTTTTAATGGCCATTTGGCTGCTGCTGTTGCTGCTGTTGCTGCCGTCCCCCGAGTGACTTAATTGATACCAACAACCACCAGAACCTGCAACTAGTGAGCCAACAACAACAACGTCAGCACTAGCCAGCATTTCTTTTATTTATTTATTTCGATACAGGGTACGCGTGGTGTTGTTTAGAAACGAAAGCGGGAGAGAGAGAGAGCACTGTTAATATGTAGAATGCAACAGCTGAAGATAAAGCAGGCGATCGAGTGCATAGATTGGTATAGATAGTAGAAGTTCTCGTGCGATCAACTTGTGTATATCTTCAGGAGCTGTGTGGTACGATTCTTGTACAGATGTGAGTGTCCGATGGCTGTTGCTTCCACAAGCATTCCTACACCGATAGAAAAAGGTCCTGAAATTTTAATATTTTCTCTCATTTATGCCATTGATTTTCATCCAAGAGTGGTTGTATTAATATTGAATATTTTTCACTTCCATTTTGATATAAATATGAAAATACTTCAATTTAATATATTTTATATTTAATTTAAAAATATTTCATATTTAAATTGAATATATATTATATTTATTTTAAAGTCTTTTGTATTAAGATTAAATATAAACGTATTAAAAAAACCATTTTAATACATTTATATTTGAATCAAATTGAATTCTATTTAATTTTACTATGTTTTGTATTTAAAAATCGCATTTTAAATGCAAACATGATTGTAGTTAATTTTACTTTGGTTTCTTTTCTATCAGTGTATTTAGAATATTTGGAAACCAAGATATACCTGGGCATTCATATATCTCTCTATATTCCATCACTTGTAGGTCTGAATTTCCTTTTGTTGCTCATTTCGCTGTTGTTTTACTTCGTATATCCATTAGTTGGGTGTTTGCGACTTAAGACTTAAAATAAATACATCTGAGTCGGCGGTATGCGGCCAGTCGAAATACGCGACTTTAGCTTACTGACTTGTCGTTTTTCTTTGTTTTCTTTTATTGCATTTTTCGCATCTTTTTTAAGCTCCTTTTTTTGTATGGCACCTTTTTTTATATATCCTCTTTGTGTGGCATATTTTTTCATGCAATTTTTTTCGTTGTTGGCGGCGGTTCTTCAGCTTTTAGTGGACGCGGTCAACGCCGGCAGCAGCCGCAGACGGAGTTAGTCCGTGGCCCAAAAACTTTAACTATCATCCTTCCACCGTTCTGGTGCTGGGCTGCTCCTGCTGCTGCTGTTGGGGTTCCCCAAAAAGTTTCTCCGCCAAAAAATGCGCGTAATTTGTAATTAATTAAATGTGACGCTCATGGAATGAAATTCGAAATGGTTGAAAAAAATAAGATTGAGACCCAATAAAAGGGCTTAAGGTGCGCCAGAGAATGGAACAAAAAATAAACAGACAAGTTGCGATATTTGCATGGCATATGGGTTAATGGACCCTAATGGAGGCTGGAAAACTGCAGCAGCAGAAAATGCATAAGCCAAACTGCATGCAAAAATATTTTAAATTGATAAGCAAACAAAAAAAAGTCGGAAAAAACTGTTTCTAAGTTCTGCCAACTCACAGGAAAGCAAAGCAAAACAATTTACAAACTGGCTAAGCTGAAGCGATTATTTGATTATAATTAAATAGAAACTTGCATAAACTTTTGAAAATCGTGGAGCACTTGTGCGCCAAGTGAAAATTTGAAAGTCTACCAGTTGAATAAGTGCCCACCCATTGACACGAGATATTGCACCATAAATTCAAACTTCCAAGTCTGTGAGCTTTAATTAAAATTTAATCTCCAATATTTTTATGATTATAAAAGTGTATGTCAATTTTTAAACCGTTAGATGCACGCCCTATATCCTTAGTCACAAATCAAAAACAATATCAAGTATCAAAACTCTAAATACTTTGAAATGAAATATCTATTTGTGCACTGAAGCCTTTTGCATGTACAAACAATGCCTTAAAGTGTCCTTTAAAGTGTTTAATTTACTTTGAATTTAATTTCGATTGCATGGTACATTTATTTTGTATTAATATCAATCAATTTGACATGAAAAATTAAATAAATAGAAATGTTGTACACAAGGGGGCGGCTTGTCTGCGACACATACATATATCTAGACTGCCCATGCGGCCTTTAATGGTATTGCCACACAACTCTGAGCCAGCAAAATAATTAGAGACTGTTGCACATGGCTGCAAAACTGACCAAGATGTTTGGTAATTGGCAGTGGTGTTGGTGCATAATCAAATTATTTATTGGTCACAGACGAACCCCACTAATTTGTGATTTTCATATTCAATCGATCGATTTGTACGACCCACTCCACCTGGCAGCAACAGATATTGATCAGCCTTAAACCTTTCCAAAACATAGAAACTTTGGCAATTAAGGACTTACAGAGAGAGAGACCCCGGCTACCCTTTTCAGAATGAGAGAAAACAAAAGTGTGAAACAAAAATCAAGACACAATTAATTGCGCGACATTTGTTAAGACCAAAAAGCAAAATACAAAAAAAAAGGGAGAAACTTGAAGAAATGTAAATTGAATATTTTTTTCTTCTTCTGTGGGGTGCTGTTGTCTTGGTCAGTAGTGGGTGGAGCGGCGTGTGGTGTGGGTTGGGTTGGGCGTTGGATTGTGAATTCAATTGGCAGTAGTTCAACGGCTGTAGACGACGATTTGTAAAAATGCTAATTTCAATGCCAGACCCAGCCAAAAACAAAAGTCCAACAGCCATTTGCAGGCATCGTCTGTGGCACACCCCAACCCAAAACACCCGCCCTGGCCAATGTCTTGCCACTTTCTCACCCAGCTCAAGTCATTTATTTGTTTTAGCACAAAAAACACAAAAAAAGACAAGAAACGAAACGAAACGAAGCTAACTTTAAGCCAGGAGGAGGCAGGGGGCAGGGGGCAACTTTGGTTTCATTTTCAGTTTTGTGTTATTTAAGTTTTGTCTTGTCTTCTGCTTGGGCTTTTCATCTGTCCTCTTGGTGGCCTCTCGATATTTGCCATTATCACCTATCATTGGGCGCTTTGGCACTGGATTTGTGTGGCTGTCCATGTGTGAAGCCATAAAAAACGGCAAAGGCAACGGCAAAGGTAAAGGTACCCGCCAGTGTCTTATGTGCCGTGTCCTGTGTGCCATTTCCATGCAGATTCGCATCTTAGTATCGTCTGTGCTTTGTGTGCTTGTGTGTGCTTGTTGGACACCTTGGGCCGCCCATATATATTCCGTGGCTTGTGGCTCTCCTTATAGCCACCCAATCAACCTCACACCCGCACCGCACATCGCCACGCCGCCGCACACCCACTAATACATTCGTATGCTTAACTTTTGCCAATGTCCTTAGCCATAAATTTGCTTTGGTAAATCCTCATTGTCGTTGTGTGATTTAAACTTTTTCCCGAACGAGGGGAGTGGGCCAACAGAGAGCGCCGCCTCGGGACACGAGCCAAAATTGACAAGATTCTCAAAATGGTGGATCCCCAGTACCCCACCCACCGTGTGAACATGTGTGTGTGTGTGTGTGTGTGTGTAACGGTAACTGTGTGCAAAAGAAACGAAAATTGAAATGAAGATGAGGAAACAGAAAAAGGCGAAGCAGTGGAAGATGCGGCCGTAGCATTACCAGAAGCAGTGGAGGATGAGAAAGAAGCAGCAGAAGCGGAAATTTATGATATGGAACAGAGGTTGGGTAGGGACGTAACTGGTACCATGGTGGATTGGAGTGGACCCAAGTCGGGGGGTTAATTGACTTTGGCTTAGCTTCAAAATGCCTGCCGAAGAAGAACCAGAGCATGGCACAGCATTGCAGGGCACGACAGAACAGGACACAGGACACAGGACTGAGGACAGAGGACAGAGTACAGGCCAGAGTTCACAAACAAGTACTGAGCGGGCAAGTGCGGGAAAAGGGTCTTCTGGCCAGTAGACAACTTCATTGGGATTGGCACAATGCTGGAAAACATCTTTGGCATGCAGTTTCAACAGATTGACAAACAAGCCGCAGTCAGCCAAGCAGCAACTACATTTGGGCCACCCCTCCACCCACACCCACGCCACACTGCAGTTGCAGAAGCTCTGGGTGCTCGGAGGAGGTGGTGTGGTGTGGTGTGGCTGGGGGTCGCACCAAAACACTTTGGATTTCCTCTCTCTCTCCCCCTCTTCCTCTATCTGTGTCTTCCTGCTTGCTGCCCTCAAATGTACATCTGCTTGAACTTTGCACTGCTGTTGTTGTAGATTTCATATCTGTGCAACTGCTTAGGGAAACTGCTCCAAATCCTTTGCCTGCACAGCTTGCTTCTTCATCGGCTGCTGCCTGGGCACTGCAGTGCATTGATTTCGCTGCTTGCCATTGCACTTTTCAGTGATCTTCCACTGCTGGCTTTTACTCTGCTTTCTGCTTGTGGCGCTACCTGCGCCTTTCTGCTGTTGTGATTTTAATTTGTGATACCAGAACTCGGCTATCTATTATCTGCTACGCCTCTCTCAGCGTTCTTCTGCTCAAGTTTTTCTCTAGCTAAATCTTTTCGTTTACTTTCTTCTGCTCAAGCTTCTTCTTCGTTTGCTGCTTCTGCTATGACACTGCTTTACCCTCCTGTACTCTCGTCTGCTGCTACTGCTGCTGCTGCTGCTGATACTGCTTTCCTCTATTTTGTCTTCTCCTGTCTCCCTCTCCCACTGCAGCATGTTAATGAAAAACTTCTCTAGGCAGCTGCAAATGAATCTGCATATGTAAACCCACATGTGTTGGTCCGTTTCGGGTTGCACAATCCAGGGCCCACCCCCCTATACGAGTAGCATCCTTCCACTTGAACCGCAAATAAATTTGCTTAACTATTTTTTTGTATCTTTAGCTTTGGGATTTGGACTGGTATGCCAAGTGGATTATCCAGATTATCAAATGTTATTTTGAGTGTGATTTCAACTGGTATTTCCCGGTTTCCTAAGCTTCACTGCTTCACCAGCCCTCTCCGCTCTCCACTCTGCACTCTCCCCTCTCATCACTCTGCACTCCAAAGTGCGATAAATCATGCCCTTGGCCAATTGAGTCAATTCAGCATTCTTCATTCTTTCACATATTTTGCCCAAACATATTTCTACACACAATACTATACACTTTGTGCCCCCCCCTCGATAGCCATCTCGCTCGCACTCCTGTCTGTCCGCCGCATCAGTGAGGCAACGGTACTGTCTATAAATATTTAAATTTCAAGTTTGCCAAAAGTTTTTTGCATGCATTACGATGATGTAGACGACGCAGGCAGCGTGGCAGCCTGGCAGCGTGGCAGCGTGGTGGGTGGGCGGTTGAGCGGTTGGGTGGGTGTAGCGCAGTGGAGAGTCTGCGGCCAGGACAGCAGTCGTGCGTGGCTGCTGCTGTCTGGCCTGCCGCCACCCCACCCACCACGCTTAGCCCTGCTTCTGTGCCATTATTTTTTCCATACCCTTGAATGGGGCATAATAGTTTTTTGATCAGTTATAGGTAGACCCTAAGGAATGTATATATTCTTGATCAGCATTAAGCACAATACGTGGCTAGTTTTAATGTATTTTTCTGTGCAGGATCAAACTATATCCTAATGCACACATAGAACTTAATCAGCCATGCCTCAACCAGCTCTGCTTTCATCTAATTAACATTTCGTAGCTCAAACAAATAGCTTTTACAAGAACAAATCATTTCTAAGCTAGTTCTTTGTGAGACAAAAACTATAAGATATTTAAATAAATTTAAAAAATAGAAAAAATATGAAATATTAAATAAATCCATCTGGAGAAGTGGTCAAAAACAAAGCAAAGTTTTACGGTCTCAAACCATTTCGAATGTTATGTCTGCAAGGGTATTTAAAATGTCAGCATTGCTTTCGTTTTTTCTTTTTATTTGTTGATGCGTTTTTTTTGTGTGTGTTTTTTTTTGTGTTACGGCCTGGAGAAACTTTTTTGCAGCACTTGCAAGTGAAATGTTTGATTTTCAATGATTCAATAAATTATTTATATTTGCGTATGCCCAGGACCCAGGGAGCCAGGAGCCAGGAGCCAGCAACCAGCACCCAGGCCCGGACTTGGGTGCTATGCTGTGCTGGGGTGCTGGGGATTGGGGATTGCCGTTGCCAGTGCGCCTGGTATGCGGTGCCGACTCGCGCCAGGGTGCCGGATGTCGATCTTCAATTAGCCGCCGCAGCTCTTTAAACTGTCTGCTGTCGACGCTGTCTGCTGGCTGCTGTCTGCTGACTGCAACGTTAACTGCGACTGCGACGCTGGCTGTTGTCTGGCACAGTTAAGTTGTTGGCAATGGCATGAGAGACAGGGCAACGGAATGCAGAGAGAGAATGAGGGCGAAAGAGCGAGCTTTTGGGCACATTTAAAAGCGATAAATCACGGTCTTTTTGGCAGGCGCAACAAGGGGGCGGAGAATGCGGCCCATGCACCAGTGACGTGCATTGCCAACCCGCGATATCATTAACTGCCACAAAAACACACACACACACACAGAGCACATTCATGCACTAATCTCACTTTCTCACTGTCTCTCTCTCTCTCCCTCCCTCTCTCTTACTTAATGCACCTTTACAGCAATTGGTGCCTTTGGGCCAGAGTTTGTGGAGAGCATTTCGAATGTGTCCGTCGCCGTGGGCCGCGACGCCACCTTCACGTGTCACGTCCGGCACCTGGGCGGCTATCGGGTAAGTCAACATTGCACTTGCACTTGAAAAACTTTACAAAAACTTGAACCCTGCACCAACCTCATGCCTCGTTCCGCGTCCCTTCCACAGGTGGGCTGGCTGAAAGCCGACACCAAGGCCATTCAGGCCATACACGAGAACGTCATCACACACAATCCCCGTGTGACGGTCAGCCATTTGGATCAGAACACCTGGAATCTGCACATCAAGGCGGTGGCGGAGGAGGATCGCGGCGGCTACATGTGTCAATTGAATACGGATCCCATGAAGAGTCAGGTGGGGGAGTCACAGATCATATGTACCATATGCCATATAATTTATATATTTATTTAAATGTAAATTATAATTTATATTTATTTATTTGTTAAATATAATTTATATTTATTTATTTTTAAAATATAATTTATATTTATTTATTTGTAAATTATAATTTATATTTATTTATTTATAAATTATAATTTTGTTTTAAAAAAAAAACTTTAGAAGATTTATGGCATATAGAAACATTCTTAAAAAAGATTTCCCCATAAGAGAATTTTATTTCATAATATTTTCTATATATATTTTTTGTTTTCTAGATTCTCTTAGCTAGAATATTTTTTTTTAAATATTTTTTAGCTACTTATTATTCAATATTTTGTGCCAGCTCCATAAATATTTTGAGCAAACTTTTGTATCTATGTAGTATTTGTGTGTGTGTGTGTGTGTGTGTGTGTGTGTTTCGCTTGCGCTATTTTTATGACCATTGCTGTGTGTGGGAGGTTGGGGGCTTGTTGGGTATTCCCTGCTTATGTCAGGAATCTTTTGTTTTTGTAGCCTTTCTCTTGTTTGGTTTTGTTTCGCAATTCCTTTCATGCGGCATTAAACGGTAAAGTAAAATGCGAATGCATTCAACTGTTGTCCTGCTTTCGCCTTGGCCTCTTCCTCTCCTGCTGCCCCCCTGCTGCCTCACTGCTGCCCCGTGCTGGCCTCTTCTCCGTCTTCTTTTGGTGGCGCAAGACAGGCGCAAGAAGGAAGCAAAGAAAGCGCAGCAAATCGAAAGCGAAAACTATGCGAATGGCGACCCACACTCGACACACACTCCACACCCTCCACATATGAGCAATATACTCGTATATACATGGGGCAGCTTTCGTCTACTGCTTTGCTGTGCTGTTGGTTGGGGGGTGGGTGGGTTGTGTGTGTACATCGCTCTCTCTCTCTCTCTGTGTGTGTGTGTCCGCTCACACGTACACTCATGTGTCCAGCCAAGTGAAGTTTATGGTGCCAATAAAATGTATTTCATGCTTCCTTAATTTTTATTTGCACTTTTACGCTTTTCATAAGAAAAACAACAGCAAAAGCAACAGCAACACAACAGTGGACAAGTACAGTGGGAACAGGACACAGATTCGACGGGTCAAAGTGCACTGTGTATTTGTTCATGTGTGTGTGTGTGTGTGTATCGCTGCTGTCTTAAACTATTTAACGCCATTCCATTCGCTTTACCTTTTGCCTTTACCTTTTTCGACTTTACTTTATTTTGCTCGCTTGGCCATTTCCCAGTCGCCATATAAAACACTTTAACATTACTTCTGCTTTATGGCCAACTTGCATAATCAGCAAATTTTCGCCGAACCTGTCTCCCACTCTCCCACTCTCACTCTCACTGCGTGTGTGTGCGTTTTGTCCCCCTAGCAATTTGTGATAATTTAAGTAAGAGAAATAAAGTATTCCATCCTCGCCACTTCACTCTCATTCCACTCCCATTCCATTGCCATTCACTTCCGGATGCTGTTAATGTTTGTGTTTCTGTTTCTGTTTCATTTGGCATTTGCAGATAGGCTTCCTGGATGTGGTCATACCGCCGGACTTTATCAGCGAGGACACTTCATCGGATGTGATTGTGCCGGAGGGCAGTTCGGTGCGCCTGACATGTCGGTGAGTAGTATGTACCGTATGGTTTTTAGCCAGCCATCACGACCCACCCCTGACGCACTACCCATGCAATTCATCAAGACGTTGCCTCAGAGCGTTGCATTTCGATGTTTCTATGTTGAAGTTTTTAGCCTTAACTTTTCATCCAAGTGGCCATCTGCACTCCCATATCGCATCCATTCTCGCGTCTCAATCATCGCCGTGTAATAATGTCAGCAAATTAAGTGACACTTCATTTCTCTTGATTCCGCACTAATACACTCCCCGGCTGACTGCTGACTGCTGGCCACCTACCACCTACCCTAGGGTTAGCGCAGCGGGTGGATTAGCCTGCTTGAGAGAGCAGACAAAAAGGATAACGACTAACGTCTGACTTAACCACTTTCAAGGGTATTAGGATGCCTGGCTAACAGTCTCTAATTTGTGTTGGTTATTTTCTAACTGCCATGTGTGGTGGGGGAGGTGGTGGATTGTGGGAATTGAGCGTGGGGCCAGCGAGTCAAAGCCAAGGCTTGGCTGTCTGCTGATTTATGAACTTGACCGCAACCACGAAGTGTTGCTCTCTTTTTTTTAACGATTTAACCGCAAAATGATGAAACGATGGCGATAAGCGCGTTCCGAGTGTGCCACTCTCTCGCTCTCTGTGTGTGTGTGTGTCTGTGTGTGAAAAGCTATTAGAGAGCTTGTCTGCAGACGTTTTTTTTCTGTATTTTGGATTCATTTGCTCTTTTGTTTTTTGCGTTCATTTTTAATACCACTTAGTGAAAATCCCTTGAAATGAATTAAACTTTAGCTTTACGCACATTAAAAGCATTGCGTAAACTTAGCCAGAAGGGCCAGAAGGTGTGCTCTGCGAGCGATACGAGAGTAACGGCCACAGAGCGTGCGAGAAGAGCGGAAGGGCAGATGGTTGCGTAAATTAAGTTCGAGTAATGCATTGAAGATCAGGCCGAGTATTCAAAAATCATACTGGCACTGCTTTGAATAGCTGTAAATTAACTTCACGCGGTTTTTGCCTACGCTCAGAACAGAACTCAGAGTAAAGTTCAAGCTCTGCCCTCTTGCCCAAGTTCTGTTCTGTCTTTCTTTCGACTATGTAAATTGCACTTAGTTTTTACTCAGAGATTTCAAGCAAAGCTGTTGTTTCCCCCTACCCTCCCCACTACTCTACTCCTCCCCCATCCTCACGTACACACACACACATTCAATCAGGCTGCAAGGGTCCTGTCTCGGCATGACTAAACATGGCTAAGCAACTGCTAGTGACTGCTAACTGGTAGCCAGCCAGTCTGCCATTGTGTTGGCCATGTGGGAGCAAGTCCCCCCCCCCCCCATTCCCACTCTGTGTTTGTATGTGTGTGTGCATGTTGGTTGATTTTCTTTTTAGCTATTTTGCATCTGTTTGCGGCATCATAAAAATTTACCACACCCGTGTCTGGTTCGCTGTTGAACAACTGCTGTCTTAACACGCATTTCTCTCGCTCTCCCCCCTGTCTCTCTCTCTCTCTCTCTGGCCGCAAAAACTCGACAAAACCACTTGCCCTCGCACTCCTACTACCACTCGCTCTCCCTCTGCTTCTATCTATCCATTGCACCACATACTTGAGCAGGACAGGAAAGACGCCGTCGTCGTCATCGTAGTCGGCGCCTGCTGGCTTCAAGCGTTCGCTGCTCTGCTCTGCTATGCTTTCCCTGCTGCACTGCTTGCTTGCCTCTGTCTTTGGTCTTTCAGCTAGAGAGGCAAGGCGGACAAGGTTTTCATAAAAGTTTTGATACCCTTTGCAGAGGGGTATACTGTTTTTGAGCAGGCTATTGCAATGCAGATATAGGAATAATTTATGCATAGTATTGATCAGCATTAGCAGACGTATGTATCTAGTCATTTTTGAAGCTATTTGGCTGCAACTTAACACAGACTCCGCCCACTGCTTTTCGCTACAGGCAGTGTTCCGCCCTCGTCTTTTCGCTGCAAGCAGTGTGCCAAATGCTAATCGATACAAAAATCATCCATGCGAAACGTTGCCATTTGCAGTTAATTTTAATCAAAAAAAAATAGTATCCGTCACATGAGCCAGGGTATTCAAAGCGTCGTTCCTTGAGGCCAGCCCTATTTTCTTGTTTTTGCTAACACAATGGTCTGGCCTGGCTCTGGCTCTGGCTCTGGCCCTGGCTCGTACCATCTATGCCGTGGCATCGTCATATTAAATTTAATAAGCCACTGAACTTGAATATTTTCCATTTACCATTTAGCATTTCCCATTTAGCATTTACCATTTCCCATTTGCCGCCATTACCATTGAGTGGGCGTGGCTGGTATGGTTTATGTGCCCCTCCCCCCCACCCCGTCTACTTTACTCGTACTAATTTGTTCTGTTCATTTTCGGGTGTTTGCAGAGCCCGTGGCTATCCGGAACCGATTGTCACCTGGCGTCGCGAGGACGGCAACGAGATTGTTCTCAAGGACAATGTGGGCACCAAGACACTGGGTAAGTGAGGCTCGTTTTTTTTTACTAACACTCCTCCACTGTATTCAATTCGCCTTTCTTTTTTTTTGTTGTTGTTGTTGCAGCGCCCTCGTTTCGCGGCGAAGTGCTGAAGCTGTCAAAGATCTCACGGAATGAGATGGGCTCGTATCTGTGCATCGCCTCCAATGGGGTGCCCCCATCGGTTTCAAAGCGCATCTCGCTTAGCATACACTGTAAGTACACAACGCTCTCTCTCTCTCACACACACAGTCTTCTCCCTCCCTTCCTGTCTCTCTTTCTCTCTGTCTCTGTGTCTCTTCACCAAACGTTCGTGTCCATCTCGATGCAGTGCGCCATTAATTAGAGAAGCTTGCGGTTGGTCAACTCTTTTCAGCTGCTCGCAGCACGTTGAGGTTGCATCATCAGTCAGCTCAGCGCTGCTCGCTGCTCTGCTCCCTGCTCTGCCCTCTGCTCTGCTCTGGAGCGTTTATCTTGCGTTTAGCTGATGCACTGGCAACAATTTTAGCAGCATACAGGAACTGCATTTCGCTTGAGCTTAGACCTTTGATCTTTGAGTAAACGTTTAAAGGTTTCTCAGTTGCATTGAAGACTTATCAGAGCTGGCAATAAATCAGCCAAGACGCCTTTCAATTGTTCATTTAAACCACAAAATCGTATGCGCCATCTCTGTAGGATTCTTCTTAGTCTAAAATAACTTTCAAAGCATTCCAAAAGCGCTCGCAGCCAAAGCTGAAGCATGGAAACAGCTTTCACTGCATTTATGTCCAACATTTTGCACCTCTGGTTTCTGTCAGTGCACAGTGCACAGTCCATTCCGTCTGCGAAGATGCCCCGCAGCGAAGGAAGACACAAGGACCAAGGACACAAGAGAGAGAGGCAAAAAAGGCAGAAGGCATAAGGCAAACCCGGGGCAGGGCTCTATGGCTGTATGGGTCCTATGCTCTATGTGCCGTGCTAACTCGATTGTCCTTGTTGTAATCCGTTTAAATCCTGTCACTGATACCGGGCATTACCTGCTACGACCAGCCCCTCTCCCTCACTCCCTACTCTTACTCCCACCCTGCTCCTTCTGTATTTTTGTGTTGTTTCTGTGTATAGTGTGTGTGTGTGTGTGTGGTAGCCATGGCACTGGCAGGTGCTTTTTGGTGGGCCACAGCTTTTTTGTCAAACTGTCTGCAGCACGTGCTGCTGGCTGGCTGCCTCACTGCCTCACTGCCTGACTCCTCTGCCATGTGGCAGTTCACTCAATCACCGAAGCAGCTGCAGAAGGGTTGTGGAAGGGGTTGGGGTGGGGAGTAGTGTAGCATCCACTGCGTTTGTTTGCTCTACTCCCTGCCTCTGTCCCTCCCACTGTAACTTCCTTGTTTATTTTTCTTCTTTTTTTTTTTTTTAGCTCGTTTACCACTGCAGCAAAGCCTTCCTCCCACCACATACCACACCCTCACCCACACATATGCACTGCCTTTTTAGGAAGGTGGCAAAATCACGCCTTTTAACATTTTGACATTGTGTTAATGTGGTCTTTAAGTGGCACTTGGTCCAGGGTATCGCTGCTCTGACTTGTGGCTGGGGGGACGCTCTTTAACGTCCCTTAACTCCCATTTGAAGACTCCTATTTGAAGACACCTAATTGATTTAGCTAAGGGCGCAGGCCAGAGAGTTTTTTTTGCGCTGAAATTATCAAAATTGAATTGGGATTTTTCATGCATAATTTCCATGGCATATTCATGAGCTGATTTCTGCAACAATTAAGCCACAAAGCAACGTGGAGGCATCGCCTACGTATTATTGGGCTGTTGGCTTGGGGTATTTTCCCCTGGCAACCTGCTGCACCTAGCAGAGCTACCCGGGGGGCAGTACATCGTACCAGAATCCCGCACTCTTGTTGACAGAAAGCACAGTCTCCACGACTGGTTAACAGTTATCTGTGCAGCGCAGATACTCCGCTGGTGGAGTGGCTAAGGTGGCTGAGGTGTCTGAGGAGCTGAGGTGCCTGAGGTGGCTGCGAGGCTAAGGGGCTGAGGTAGCTGAGGGTCTACCTCCCACCTAGTCAAACTTTTTGATCAACTCGAGTTGCGCATCGCTTCCTTCAGCTTCTTCTGTCCATTCCATTGGAGTGTTTCCTCCGTCACTTCTTCACTTCGTCCGTCCGTCCGTCCGCTCTGCTCTCCTTTTGCTCTGCGTATTTCGTGCTGCGTGTTTACTTTTCCTGTTGCCATTTTGCAACAACTTCCTTTGCAATTTGTTTGCGAAAGAGTTGCCACAGCGCCGCACCGCCCCCAATGTTGCCCCGCTGCCCCTTTGCCGACGTTTTCTTCTTGGAAACTTTTGCGGAGTCAGTTGCTACTCATGGCAGGCTAGGGGGCGGCGGCGGCTGCTGCAGTGTCGCTGACTGATAAAGCAAGCAGCTTGCCACGCGCCACATGCCACATGCCACATGCCGCATGCCACATTTGCCTCGACCCACTTCCGCTGCCAAATGCGCTTTCCGCTGCCGCCTTATTAGGCGCTTCCCCTAGCTGCTGCCCCGTTACCCCCTTCCTGCTCCACTTTAGCTGAGATGCTTAATTAGTTGCACCTATGGGAGGAAGTGCAGCAGGAATATGAGAGACACACACACCGACAGCCAGCCAGCGAGCCTGCGCTGCAAGCATCTTAACCAGGCCGGAAATGCAGGCTTCCTCTCACTCTGACTCTGGCTCTGGCTCTGCCTCTGACTCTCGCTCTGACTCTGCCTCTGACTCTCGCTCTGCCTCTGACTCTCGCTCTGACTCTGACTCTGCCTTGAGCCTGTCGTCGGATTGGTCACGAGGCACGTTCACCCACAGCCACCACACCACACCCGCCTCACCGCCCCACCACTCCCCGCCATGCGGCATAAATCGAACATACAAAATAAATGCTGCAAAATGAGAAAAAATCACGTACGTGGCAATGCCACAAACAAGAAAAACAACAAACCAAAGCAAAGGCGCTGCAGAATGCAGAATGCAGCCATGCAAAGCGTTGATGCTCCTTGTGAAGTGGCAAATAAAAAGTGCAAAGGTTCCTTAGATCAGCTCACAAAAAAGAAATATAACTAAATGAGACTTGAGACAGTTCTCTGGCTGGCTTTGGTTTTGCTGAAACCCCTAGATTCCGCTCTACGAGTTTAGGTTCCTTCTGCATGCTGAATATCTCGTCTCTCTCTCTCTTGTTGCATTATTTTCTTTTAATTTTTGACAACTCTTAAGCCTATTTTGTGACCCTAAAATTTCGCTGCTTAAGCATAGAATCCAGCACCGCGGAATCGAAAAATTCCTGCCAAACTTCATAAAAAAAAGTGTGGCGGGAATTTTTCGTTTACATTTTCCTGGCATGTGTATCCAGCAAAATGAGCGGAATCAACAGATTTATATCGCGAGTTGTCTATCGGGACCGTGTGTGGACTGCAAGAACAGCTGATGCACAGCTCAGGAATATATGTTCAACAATTATTCCTGGAGTGAATGGTGCAAGAGGGAAGCAAAACCAAAAAGAGAGATGAAAATGATTATTTTCGGTCTTGCAACAATATATGCGTGCACAAAAACCATCACTTCATCAGTGCATCTTTTTCGTTTTTTTAATTTTAATTGAACTTAACAATCGGCACTGTTTTAGCTAAGTTCCACACCCCAACGATTCCGTAAGGACAAATTCCTGACAGGAATTTTCTGCGGTGCTGGAGATAGGCCTTTACTCAAAAGACAATTTTCTTAGGATTTTCTAGAAAAACTTTCAAGAAAAATGCCAAAAATGTTACCAACTTTTCATCTTTTAATTTTAATTTTCTTGGCTGCTCTCTTTCGGGCGGAAATTTTTGATTTGCATAGCTGTGGGAATGCCCCAAAAATAGCTGTGGCTATATCACACATTTAACTGCAGGACTTGCAGCAAATCTGTACATTTTTCTACGCGCACCTACACTGCTGCAACGCACTGTATAGGCCATCTATCAAGGGCCCACCCAGCACACGCACCTTCACGCCTAAATGAGTTCCGAATTTTTGTCACCTTCAACTCAAGCCCGTGCCTCACGCTCTCAGCCTCTCCCTCTCTCTCTCTCTCTGTCGCCACTACTGCTGCCAACAATTGCCCAAAATGTGCGTCTGCTTTAGGAGTGTGTGAGGATGCTGCTTGGGCTGGGGGCACTGCTGCTTTGTCGAGAGACAGGAGGCAGTGGCAGGCAGCTGACGACGTCATTAGTGCATATTTGTGGCTTTGTTTGCCACAAAACTCTGAGCGGACTCTGGAAGCACCGGCAGCATCGACATTCACATCGTGGGGGGGAGTCCAGGCACACAGAGACAGGCCGAGAGCCAGAGCCAGAGAGTCAAAACTAGAGCCAGAGCTGGGGCCAGAGCCAGATGCAAAGGCAGGTAAGAACATGCTCAGAATAATCATTGCAAAATTTCAAATCGCCAAGCGAAAGTGCCGAGGGAACTCAGGACAAAATCCCCAGCAATTCCCCCAATCCCTCAATACTCTATGCCTATCCCTAAACCATTCTCTTCCACACAAAATTCACTGGGGATAGACCCAGAATGTGGCAGCAGCTTCACTTCACTTCATGTGTACGGTGTGTGTGTGCTGTGTGTGTGTGTGCTGTGAGTGTGCGGTGTGTGTGTGTGTGTGGATTAAAGTAGAGGCAGTCAACCAGCACGTATGACTGGTCAAGCTGCCAGAGCTCCACTATGCCCAGCCCCGCTAGTAGAGTGCAGAAAATACTTCCTCGCATGAGCAGCAGCAGCAGCAGCTGAATGTCAGTGGTTGCCTGTGTGGCAGGGCGCTATTATTGAGCAGTGATCAGATCGGAAATAGAAGAAATATTCATAGATAGATCCACAGACTCTGAATCATCGTGGGATCATTGGGGAACGTATGCCAGAGACCAGACCAGAGACCAGCACAGAGACCAGCACAAGGCAGCACAGGCAGAATTTAAGTTATTAAACCCATCCACAGAGCTAACCACCAGAAGCGATAGATAGTTGATGGATAAGACAGAACGCACTCGGCCATGGAAATCAATTAAAATCGTTCCAACTTGCAAAACTCTCCACACACACACACACACACGCACACAAGGATAGGCTGCCACACAGGAGTAGAGCAGAGACGACTCGTCCTGTGTGGAAGTTTCATTGTTGAAGCTGCAATCAACTATCAATGCACATGGCCACAAATGTCTCAACATGGATAGAAAAGGGAGCACAGCTCTCGATAGCTCAACAGAGAGTGAGGCAGAGTGGGTAGAGGCGCCTCCGAGATAGACAGAGACAATATGCAATCTGTAAGCTGCCCAGCATGTGAATGGGTTTAGGTTCTGCGTTCTGGGTGGAAGCGGTTTGGGGGCAGCTTTTGGCAGGTTTTACAAAACCACCAATTTTGGTTATAGCCGGCTGAATGCCTTCTCCTCTCCACGTTCTGCCATATGGCACTGGCTCTTGCACCTGCCAGGAGAGAGAGAGTGAGAGAGGGGGCGAGGGGCGAAGGCAGCCTAAGTGACAATAAATACGAAAGTTGGGCCATTGGCAAAAGAGTTGTCAATTCACTGTCAGACGCTGCCTGAACTGCATTCTGATGAGGGAGCAAGAGCAGGAGGAGCATCAGGAGCAGGAGGAGCAGGAGCAAGAGGAGCAGGAGCAGCAGCAGCTGGTATGGCATTAGGGCCACACACCATCAAATTATGCTACACTCAATTGGCCCTCAAGTTCGCTGGCTCTGCCCTTGGGGGCCAGTCCACTTAAACTTTAAGCTACGAAAGAATATTCCAACACGGGCTGACCATTTTTGGAACATTATGAGAGCTCTCCTTTCCCTCAGAGCCTGAAAAACCGATCGCTTGAGTCTCTTTCAAGCGCTTTTTCCTTCCACTTTCAAGCTCTTTTGTCTAATTTGATTACTTCCAAGCAAAGAACGTCGCAGCCATGGAAATTCAAAGCAGCTTACAGCTGGCCATAGCCCGCGGTTCAACAAAAGAACAGAGCTGAGCCAGATCTAATCGTAAATCAAAAGCTGTCATATCTTAGTGGCAAAGAAACACAAAAATTCACTTAAATATTCCTCAAAAAATTCCACCAAATTTCACCCAAAAATGCAGCCAGAAATTCACAAAAAAATCACCCAAAAAGCAGTCAAGAATTCACCCAAAAATGCAGCCAAAATTCATCCAAAAATTCACCCAAAAAGCAGCAAAAATTCACCCAAAAAGCAGCCAAAATTCACCCAAAAATGCAGCCAACAAAATCTACCCAAAAATTCACCCAAAATGCAGCCAAAAAAGCATCAAAAAAATACAGCCAAACATTTACACAAAAATTCACTTAAAAATTCACCCAAAAATGTAGACAAAAATTCACGCAAAAATGCAGCCAAGAATTCACCCAAAAATTCACCCAAAAATGCAGCCAAAAATTCACCCAAAAATTCAGCCAAAAATTCAGCCAGAAATGCTGCCAAAATTCACCCAAAAATGCAGCCAAAATTCACGCAAAAATGCAGCCAAGAATTCACCAAAAAATCACTTAAAAAGCAGCCAAAAAAGCATCAAAAAATGTAGCCAAAAATTCACCCAAAATGCAGCCAAAAATTCACCCAAAAATGCAGCCAAGAATTCACCAAAAAATCACTTAAAAAGCAGCCAAAAAAGCATCAAAAAATGTAGCCAAAAATTCACCCAAAATGCAGCCAAAAATTCACCCAAAAATGCAGCCAAAATATTTTTTCATTGTGCTGAATTTATTTGAAATAATCAGCGGGCAAATCTTCCAGCGATTACTTAGTATTAATTAATTGTAGAGACTATACAAAAACCAGAGGCATCCTCGCCCAACGGGCTGTGCTCTCTCTCTGCGCGTTTCCAGAATCTTTAGCGCTAATTTGACAAAATTCTCATCTTCAGGTGGCGAACACCACAATTGCTATAATATTTATGCAAGGTTGCGTTGCGCTCAAGAGCCACTTGGTCCCTGGTTGTGTCAGCAGCAGAAGGAGCAGCACGAGGAGCAGCAGCAGTGCCAATGCAAAGTCCACGACCGAAACGACCGTCTCCAGAGTTCAGTGCAACGAACACATTTATTTCATCTTCGGGTTCCGACTCATTTGCTTCCATTGGCTCCTCATTTTCCATGCCCATATCGAGCATTGGTCCATTTCCTGGGTCGTCGTCCCCATTTTCTGGTTCCTCGCGGTCTTGGTCGTCGCTCTCGGCGCTGCGCTTGGACTTCTTAATGAACATCAGCATAAGCCAAATGAAGACGATCGTGGCAGTGGAGCCCACCCACAGCAGAGAGTCGGTCGAGGGATCAGTTAGTTCCTCGAAAAATGATGAGAGCACCTCACCCCAGCCGGCCAAGTTGGGCAGTTTAATGTGGATTAGCGAAGAAGCTGCAAGGGGGAGTGGGAGTGGGAAGGGGGTGTGTTAATATTTATATATGTATGTACTTTTTATTTTGTAGCCATCTTTCTAACTCTGTTTTAATGTGGCAACTCTGTCGTTGTGTCGTTGCAGTTCATCCAGTCATCCAAGTACCAAATCAATTAGTCGGCGCACCACTTGGCACTGATGTTCAAATCGAGTGTCACGTTGAGGCCTCGCCCAAATCAATTAACTACTGGATTAAGGACACGGGTAAGTCTGTCTATGTGTGTGTGCATGCCCTGTGCCCTGTGCCCTCTCCCATTGCTGTCTGCATGTGCCCTCTCGTATGTGCATGTCCGAGCATCCCATCCATCCATTGGCTACATACATCTCTATGCAGATGTCGGACCCAGGACGAACGCATCATTACTTCAACATCGAAACGAATCGAATCGTTTTGGCATTGTCATTAGTCAGTTGTCAGATTGTGGCACGTTCGTACGTTCCAGGTTCCAGGTGGCGGTCAGTCGTACGGTCGGTCGGTTTGATGCCTGCCACTGCCACTGGACCTGCAACTGCCACTGCGACTGGCCCTGGGCCTGCCTCTGCACCCGAAAATGTCAAATCTCTCACTTGGTTTTGTTTTTTATTTGCTGCCAGTCATTAGGCTTCAACAAATTCAATTTTAGAACACGGCAAGGGAAAAGAAGCAAACGAAATGCAGCGAAAAATAAACTATAAAGCAACGCAGTGCTAGAATTTTCTAGATAGAAATAATCGTCTAAGGCAGGCAGAAAACGGAGGACGACAGTGTGCCGAAATGGTGAAAAAAATACACGCAGAGGGAGAAACAGTAGAAAACAGCACAGGGCAGACCCAAGACAGCCCCAGGGCAGACCCAGGACGCAGCGGCACGCGCTCGTACTAGCAGACAGACAGACAGACAGCACAGCCCAACACCCAATAGCCTAACCTACAAAGTCCAGGCCAATTGTCCAATTGTCCGAGTCGAGCAATCGCGCAACGTTCACCCTGCACCTCCACTTGACTTCTACTCACCCATAATCTTGCTTGAGTCAAACAGCGAATCAGTTAAAATCGAAATTGAAGAGTTTTCTGCACACACAGACAAATTTTCACGAATTTTTCGTTGCTTTTCTGTAGATTTTGTCGGATCAAGTGAGAAACTCAAAGTGATTTGGCACTTTTAAATGAGTCTGTCAAATGCCAGGGTTGCGGGCCACACACAGCTTGCTAGGGTTTCGGTATTTATTTGTTGTGCAATTTTTTTTTTTTTTGGCAAGTTTACGTAATCTTTTAGTATTTTGGTGTTCTATTACTGGCTGCGTTTTGGTTTTAATTTCATAGTTTAGTATTTAATAATTAATTATTAATTATAAGCGCATTCTTATAGCCTTTTTACACTGCATCATTGTCGAAGGTGCGAAAAAATGATGCGAGGCGTTTACACCAAAGCCGCAGCATTTGTTCGCAGCATTTGTCAGCTGTTCGGCCTACAAATGTAAACAAACTCGGTGAGCAAGAAGAAGAGAGCAAAAGCATTTTTATTGAAATTTAAAGAAATTTTCAAAATAATGAGCGATTTATTATTAAATGTGGAAAATGGTGCATTTGGGAGTTTCACTACGAGCACCCAATTGTTTATTGAGCTTGTTCAAGAGGACTGTACAGCAAGTGAAGCTATCGTTGGCTTCACCGCACAAAAATGTGGGTCCTCGTAAATGCGGATGTTCTTGCGCAACCCCGCCCCCTCTGTCCACTTCTTTTTCTTTTGTTTTTCATTGCTCATATTTCAGTTTTAAATATAATTTACTAATTCACAGCTGTTTGCTGTCGAATACCCCGTCGATACCCTGAATAATTTCAGTATTTTGTAAAAATACTAGACAGAATACGGCAACACTAGCCAATGATGCGCCGCATGATTAAAGAATCGGCCGCATGATTGTCTTCTTCTATCCGCAGGGCTCTTATGGGCATCATTGTCGCATGTTCCATTTAACGGAAACGGAAATCCAATGATGCGTAAACAGTGTAAACAGGCTATTAGTCTATTCTTTGCCCATTCTTAGCACATTCTTAGCACATTCTTAGCTAATTTTCCTCTATTTTCCTCCAAAGGTGAAATGATTGTGACCTCGGGCAAGTACCATGTGCAGGAGAGCTCACAGTCCATGTACGAGACGAAGATGTCGATGATTGTGCGCAAATTTCAGAAGGATGATGTTGGCTCCTATCGCTGCATAGCCAAGAACTCACTCGGCGAGGTTGACAGCAGCATTCGTTTGTATGGTAGGTGCAATATCTACCGCTCCCTGCCCATTTCTCTTTGCCCATTCGATGGGCCATAAAACCTCTAGACATACATATTCTGGGGGGTGCGGGAGCCCTGTATATTCGCACCTTTGTTTCAATTACATTTTCTGGTTTGTTTTTTCTCTTTTCCCTTTCCCGTTCTCGTTCTCGTTTCATACGTTCGCTCCTTCAGAAATCCCCGGTCCGAATCGTAATAAAAATCCCTTGAACGGAAAGGGCAACGTCGGCGTTGGCGGAGGCTTGGATGCGGATGCCAATGACATTTTAAAACAGAAACAACAAGTCAAAGTCACATACCAGCCGGACGACGAGGAACTGCAGTATGGTTCCGCCGAGGATTTCGATGGCGATGGCGAGGGTGGCCTGACGCCGTTATCGCCTCACGTTTACTACACCAGCGGCAATAAACCGCCCACACATAAGCCCGGCAGCACTGGCGGCGGCGGCGGCGGCGGTGGCAATCAGCATCAGCATCAACATCAACAGCACCACCATCACCATCACCACCAGCAGCAGCAGCATAACGGAGCTGGTGCAGGAGGAGCTGCTGGTGGTGGTGTTGGTGCATCGGGAGGCGGAGATTTGGGCATCACACGTAAGCCGCCTCCCTATTACGGCGGCGGTGGCAATACAGAGGTGCGCGGTCCCATCGACAACAACAACAACGAAATGAGCTCCGGTGGTGCCGGGCTACGCGGCTTCCTCAGTCCCATCAGCTGGCGCTGGCTGTGCCGCCATCAGGTGGCATGGCATCCACATTGGTGGCACTGTCGACAGCCGCTCTTAATGGGTTTGTCGGCCGTGTCCGGCTTACTCCTCACGCTCTGCCTCTTATAATACCCAGTCTAACGGAGTTGAACACATCCCGCATACAGCACAGCCCCCCACAGCTACCACCCACAGCACTCTCCCACACTCCACATACGCGGACAGAGACAAATACTCGTACGAGTACTCGTACACATGTTGTAGTAGCAAATGTTAAATTGTTTATAACAAAAAACACACACACATACACCGAACAGGCGGACACTGACACGGAAGTGGGAGTGACAGGGGGATGGGGTATGGTGGACAGGGCTATCCATTGCAAAATGACAGCCAAAGAGCAAAATATGTATCAATATTTAGAGAATTTAATAATATGATAATTAATATAAATAGACTTAAGTGCTGGCCGTGCACATAATACTTACACCCAGACGCCACCCCAACCAATAATCCCGTTAGTCGTTGCTGCACTGGGATGGGGGATGGGTACCTCTGTATATGCCAGCTTCAATCAGGCTTATCAGGCATTCAGAAATTCCTTTAATTTTTAATTTTTTAAAGCACGTTTTTTTTACACTTTGTTTTTGCATTAAATTTATTTTTCCCTGCACATTTTTGACACATCCAAATAACTTTCAAAAAGGTCAATTAATAACACAAACCAAAACAAATAACAAAAAAAAAATAAAAATAATTTAACTTTTGATTTGTAAGCAGAATTCTTTTTGTTTTCTTCAGTTTTCTTTATTTATTTTTTGTTGTTACTTTTTGCAGACTTTTTGTTCATTTGTTAAGTTTTGATTGACATTCCATCAAGTGCAGAAGGGGGGAAGCAGTGAGAAAGATTTGGAAGAGATTTGAGGGTTTCAAATGGAATGAGACGAGAAGATGGAGAAGGGTAACGTAATATTAAATAGATGGAGAGGGAGAGGAATTGTAGAGCGTCTGCAGGAGGGGTTGCTAGCAGGAAGGTTTACTGGAGAGGTTGTACAGAAGAAGGGTGCACAGGAGGAATCATTGGAGAGGGTGTGCAGCAGAGGCTGCCATCCAAAAGAGTCTTCACGGCAAGCACTCGCAGTAAACCTTAAGAGTTAGGAGCCCTACCCTGTAGCCAGGGCACCCCCGAACATAACCCCTTTAAATCTTCTGCCCCCTCCCCACCCACATATGGACACATTTTCCATGTTTTATTTTATTTAATCCACTTTTAAAGTATTTAATAATTGTGGTTTCCTGCATTTGTCTCCTCTCCTCTGCTGCCTGCCCTCCTGCCTGCTTTCAAGTTGCTGTGAAATAATTAAATTTCGCATGTTTATGCAAATTATTTTGCACACACTGTTAACCCCTTAAGCCCCTTAAGCCCCTTAAGCCAGTGTCGCCCTCACACCCAGCCACACATCTTAGCCCAACCCCAACCCCTGCCCCAACCCTCTCTTTCACCACCGAACAACTATATCTTGGTGTTCGTCAAACTTTTGGTTTTATTCTTTACGTTTTTTGTTTTTTTTTTGGTGTGGTTCTTGCTCTGATGCGCAGGCAACATCTTTAGCCAGTTCTTAGTCTTGTCTTTGCAGCTGTGTGCGTGTGTGTGTGCGTGGCTGTTGCAGCTGTACAGTGCCAGGGGGCAGGCTTGGTGGGGGTGGGTGGACACAGATACACTCGCATCTGCTGTCAGTTTTGTTGGTTGCATTTTGCTTTTGATGAATTACTTGCATGTCAGTTAACCACACACACACACAGATCATACATACATACATACATATGTATATATGTATGCATATATGTATATATGTGTACACATGTCTGTTTGTATGCTTGGGCCACTTTTTAATGAAATGAAAACTTTTTGGCAAAGTGAATTTCATTGTAAGCAGCAGCAGCAGAACCCCACCCACAACTCTCTCTCTCTCTTGCTCTCCAAGAACTTGCAGCTAAAGAAAAAAGCACTGCTTCTTCTGCTGCTGCTTCTACTCTTCCTTCTACTGCTGCTTCTACTGCTTCTTCTACTGCTTCTTCTTCTACTGCTTCGTCTTCCCTGCTCCAGCAAATATACAAAACCGCCAAAAGCTGCCACTGATGATGATAATAAGACGCTGACAACCGCAGCAGCAGCAGCAGCAAGAGCAGCAACAACCCAAAGAAACATGTCAGCGGCAACATGCAGGGACTGTGTGGAGTGTGGGAAATGTGGGGGGGTTAAGCTGATGTTTGGTCGGCTTGGTGGGTGAGTGGGCACGTTGACACAAGTGTTTCAAATTACACAGACGACGGACGAAGGCAGCCAACAACGTGAAACTAGTGAAGCGACAGCAACATTTTTTTATTGTTGTTATCCTTGGTGTTACTTGTAGTGTAGTAGCTTATGGTGTAGTTGCCTGTGTCTGTATTCATTGCTGTTGTTGCTGCTGCTGATGCTACTCGAATCGCTGCTGTCTGATTGCCATTGTTGGTGTGCCTCAAATCGTTGGTGTATCGTGCTTCAAATATTTGAAATATTGCTGATAATGTGGCTGCCATTACGCAAAATTATTGCCACACACACTGAACGCTTTTTGGAAGCTTCGCCCCAGTTGAAGGTGGAAGAAGATGGAGGATCAAAGGAATATCCATGTATGGGGGAGGCCTGTAGATTGTAGATTGCACTTCGGCAGCTGGTTTAGGCATTCTCTGGGCTCCACTTGGTGACTCAGTTTGCCTGAGATAATGACAATGATACGCGTACACTGCCAATAGCTGCTCTTTCGCCCCAAAGGGCTTTCAACGAAGATGTTTCCCCATTTGATTGCCACTTCTATTGCTGTTTGGTTGCTGCTGCATTTGGGACTTTGCCCGCTGTCCCTGCAGGGCATCTATTTTTTGTTGTTGTTGATGCTCTTCTGTTGCTGCCACTTGGCTGGCTGGCTGGCTGTTAACTCGCGGGCTCTTTTGTGCTCCACTCGTCGTTGTGCCATTGTTGTGTGCCGTGAATATCACAACAAATACAAAGACAGCATACAGCATGCGAGTGTGAGTGTGTGGCATGTGCAGCAGCAATAATAGCAACCAAATATAGACACACATATGCATGCCCCATAAAGGCATGGGCCATGGGCTGTGTGTATTAGTACTTATGATGGTTATGGAGCCGCTTTTGAGCTGTTTTTTTGGGCGGCTTTCCGCGACACTTGTAATCAAGTTTCGAGAGCAGCAAATGCCACGCGTGTTGCCCACTTTTGTGCGTCCCAAGCCCAGGCACAGTACCAGACCCAGTCCCAGTCCCAGTTGCCTTGTTGCGGTTAAGCGAGTGGCAAAAAGGAGTTTCATTATCTAGTGGCAAGTGTGCGTGTGCGTGTGTGTGTGTGTGCTTGGGTGCTGGCAGACGACCGCTTAATTGCTCTATTTGATGCTTTCAAATTGTATTTTAATTTCACATTTCCCCACCCTTTTTATCATTCTTCGTTGTGTGCCTGCTGTCTTTAAGTTGCTTTTGTTTGCGGTGTAAAAAAGGAGAGAATATGAGGAATGAAGACGGGCAAAAAAGGGTTCTTAATGAAGATCCTCTGCGCTTAATACTCTTTCCACAAATACCATTTTAGTGGGCATATTAAGTCGAACGAATTATATTTAATGTATTCGGTTTGCACCTCATATACGAGCAGAAGGCAGCCGGATCCATTGATTACTTTAAATGAAGAAAATGATTACTTTCATGAAGAAATATTTCGGCATTTTTTTCCCCAACTCCTACAGCGCTTTCTTACACTGCTTTATCTCTGGCTCTTTTCGGGTACTTTATAGATATTTTTAAGAAGACATTTTCTTGCCTCATTTAAATAGTTTTGAAGGCTTTCTTGGCTTTGTTACGTCCTGATGGGTCAATGATTTCTACAGCCAACTGTTAATTGATCTTCTCGTAGACTCTGTCTCTTTTAGTCACTCTCTTTTCTTCACTCATACTCGTATGATAAGTGCTCTGCTTGCAATACTTTCCTTAAGCATAGAAATATCCCTCAGGCTGGCTGTTCTATCTATTGATAGATATATTTATTCCCCCTTTTTTACACATTTTTCCTTGGTTTTTCCTAGCTTCAAAAATCTTCTCCTATTTTGCTTATAGTTTGAACTGAAATTTCTTCTGGCTAGTTCTTTTTTTCCTTGTGGTTGAAGGGCATCCATCTCCTGGGCTAGCTTAAACCTGAGCTCTTTTGTACATCTGCCCACCCCCACACCCCCCCCCCTACTTTCCGCATCATCTTTTGAGCGATTCTTTTTTGCTCTTCCGCCTTTTTTGTTGCCTTTCTTTTTGTCTTGTTCCACTGCCGCTTTCTGTGTTATGCAGTGTGGCAAACTTGTATCTATTTAAATTTTGTGTGTGGCAACATGTTTATTTTATAACCTCAAGGCAGCCCTGGGAATGGTGGGTGTGGGTGTGGGTGTGGGTGGATGGGGGAGGCGTGGCAGAGTATGCTTCATGTTTGACGGAAGTTTAATTGAATACACCGCTTACTGCTGCTGGAGTGGGAGATGGGGCGATGGTAGATGGGGCGATGTTGCATGTACTTGTGTGCGTGTGTTGGCCGCAAAACATTTGCCGCATGTAGTGCTGTACGAGGGGTGAGGGGTGGCAGGCAGGGGGATGCAAGAGGCATTTGGTGGCTGCGGGGACAGGACACAGCAGCTCGCTAAAAACAAATGGCAATCAAGTTGAATTGTTACACACACAGAAAGAGAAAGATGGAGAGAGAGTGGTAGAGTGGTAGAGGGAGAGGGGGAGACAGAGAGAGAGACAGCCGCTGGCTGAAATTTACTCAACTTTTTTGATTTAATAATGAAATGAGTGTGGAAGTGTGTGTGTGTCTGTGTGTGGAGTGTGTGTCTGTATGTGCATCCATGTAAATGGCTTCGCTTTGTAATGTCTCAATGGCTGACAAGCAACAGCTGCTCAACAGCCAGCCAGCCAGCCGCCTCCAAGCTGCTGCTGCTGCTGCTGCTTTGGCTTGCAGCAGTAATCTTTCCATCAGTGGGATGACTGCCAGCAAAATAAAATTAAACAAATACAAGATAACAAGCCACTACAGCAACTACAGCAATGCAGAGCAGACGAGCAGCAGAGCAGAGCAGAGGAGCAGCAGAGCAGAGCAGAGCAAAGCAGCATCAGAATCAGCAAAAACCCGAAATTCAATTACAGCTGCTTCAGGTTGTTGCATGTGTCCACTGTGTGCCACTTGAGTAGAATGCAGCTCGTAGCCCGAAGGACACTTGACACTGCAACGAGTCTCGACTCTCGACTGCCGACCCCAAATTCGACCCCTGGGTGTGGGGTGGAGGGGAGGCTTCTATGGCTAGCTGGCTACATGCCTTGCCTTGCCACATGCTTGAATTGATTTAATTGAAATATTATTTGGATTCATCTCGAGCTGGTGCTTGTGCTTGGGCTTGGGCTGCCATTGTGCAACAGTTGTCTCGGACTAGGGGTTGGGGGTTAGTGGGGCAGGCAGCCTTTGACACTGTCTCATTGTTCATTTGTTGCAATTTTAATTAAGAGCTGCTCGCTTCACCTCTCTCTCCTCCCCTCTCTCTTCGTGTGTTTGTGTGCTGCAATTATATAATAACAATAAAATCAAATCTAGCCACAAACAAGCAACCAAACCAAACCAAAGCAAACATCTAACAAACTAACTACATAGCGCCCCTCCCCCCACATACACGTACATAATAATAAATATACACACATATATACACGATTAAATATACATACATACATACATAGGCAAGTATTTTGTTTCTGTTTCTGTTCCTGTATAAAGCGTAATACTCGTAATCCAGTGCAAAAAAATAATAATTGAACTGGCAGAAAACATTTGTAAAAAAACTGATGAGAATATTAATAATGATATATAACATACATACACACACACATTATATATACACATATACATACATTATATATACATATATGTAATAATTAAATCCATTGAAGGTTGTTCATATGCTAAGCGAACGCTTGATAGTTGTATGTATAATGAATAGAGACCCAAAGCCAAAGTCAACCCCAAGCCAACCCAAAGCCAATCCAATCCCAACCCAAAGCCAAACCGAAGCCCAACTCAAAGCCAAACCCTAAGCCAATCCAAAGCCAATCCAAAGCCAAGCCAAAGCCCAATCCAAAGTCAATCCAAAGCCAATCCAAAGCCAATCCAAAAGCCAATCCAAAAGCCAACCCAAGCCCAACCCAAAGCCAATCCAAAGTCAATCCAAAGCCAATCCGAAGCCGAACTCAAAGCCAAACCCTAAGCCAATCCAAAGCCCAATCCAAAGCCAAACCCTAAGCCAATCCAAAGCCCAATCCAAAGCCCAATCCAAAGCCAATCCAAAGCCAACCCAAACCCATCCCAAAGCCCAACTCAAAGCCAAGCCCACATACTCGTACATAAATCTCTAATCAATCTCAGTGTCTCTTCTATATATGGTACTGGTACTTACTATATATCAAACGACAAAAAAAATACAAGTCGAATAAAACCATAAAAAAATCAACAATAATAATTATATGTGCCACTATAAGCAGATCCAAAAGCTGATCAAAATATCAGTCAATACTGTACAACAACAGCAACAAAAGATAAGAAAAAATATAAAAAACAACAAAAGATAATAAGAAAAAAACAAAAACAACAAGAAAAGATCAGAAAAAACAGCAACAAAATATAAGAAGAAAAAATAACAACAAAAAATAAGAAAATAAAAAAATAAAAACAACCAAAAAATAAATAAAATTATAGAAAATTCGTATAGCAAATAAAAACTTTAACTTTAAGCATTCCAGAGCAGAGCAGAGCAGAGCAGCAAATTACTCGTATTTGTTTTGTGTGACATTCTGTGTATATATATAGTAGTTTTGTTGAAGATTAAATCTACATATATAGGATTATACATAATATACATAATATATATCTATGTATACCAAGTGTATGTAAGGATGTACGGATGTACGAATGTAATATTGCTTATGCTTTTTTGTTTTGTTTGCTTTGTACCCGTTTTGTCTTTAGCGTAAGCGAGAAATTGTATATAAGAGTAAACGTGCATTATGTATTAGCAAACACAAGTCAAAGAAATAACTCAAAATTGTATATAGCCAAAAATGAAGCGCTGAAATGATTTCATTTATAGTTAAAACGTATTCGAATCATCGATAAAATATCGATGCATTTATCGATCAAAAAAATACTTGATCATCGATACAATATCGATGCATTTATCGATCAGAAAAATAACAAAACATAAATCTGCAAAAGATTTATGAATCATTAAAAAAAAAACAGTTAAACCCAAAACTGAAGCTTAATCAAAGTTCTCGATTATCCCAAAAAAAAACAACACCCCCAAAAAAGACAGAGCAAAGCTGCTCTCTATGCACATACATACATGCAGTATGCGTGTATGTATGTAGTTATGTATGAACATATATCTACGAGTATATATAGCAGCATAAATCGTATAAAGTATAACTTATATGCATACATATATACACATACATATATGTATGTATATGTAATGTAATAATGAAACACGAATATAAATATATACATACAACCACAAAGGATTATATATATATATAATTATATATATATTATATATATACGAGTATATATGGTAAACGAAAACAAATTCTACAAATAAAGGACAAAAATATATTTATTAAAATTAATCAGAAAGTTTAAATTGCGTGGACTACTGGTGGGGGGTGGGGAGTGGTAGGTACATACATAAATTCTGCACAAGTCAAACTTTGAATCGAGAGTTGTAAAAGCAAAATCTGCATATGCCGAAGGAATGGAAAGGAATGGCCTGGCAAGGGTCTGGGGGCTGCTCTCTGTTTTTTGGGGGGGTGGGGGAGGCATACAACAGACAAGACAACAAGTCCAAGCCAGCTGCACCAGCAACAAATTTCCCAAAACTCTCTCTCTCTCCCGCCTCCTTCATTTTGTAGCTGCATCTCTCATTTTGCATCTCTCACTCAGAGGCCGGATATCCGTTGCTGCGCCAAAGCGGAAGTTGTTGTGAAAATAACACAGCAAATAACTTTTGCCACCGCAATGAGCACTGAGCTTGCCACTACCCGCCGCACTACCCCATCCCTCGCTACCTACATAAATATCCTTGCTCCATTCAGAGAGAGAGACTTGTGTGTGCGAATAGAAGGATGATGCTGCATGACATTTATCGCAAATTACGTAATAATACTCGAGGAAAAAATCGTTACTGTCAGCCAGTGCTAAGCCACTTTTCGCCACTTGTCAGCTCTCCCATTTTTGCCTCTTTTTTAACTCAGCATTAGGAAGGGGCATAAAGCAGCTAAGAAAAATAAATAATTCAAAAAGGAAAACTAATAATGCGTTTAGCAGAAATAAATGGTTAGTAGAACACCCCAACCCCCATGGAACAAGTAAAAAAATCGTCAGAAAAATCATTTCCTGCAAGCATGGAAAATTCCTCTTTAAAGCGAAAATTCATGGAAAAAGAGACACCTCGTAGGAACTCGATAAGCAAATTTTCTAATCATATTTTAAATACTTTCAGTTTCAATCAGTGTGGCAGTCTTCTTGCCACCTTGCCCACTGCCAGTTGCCACCGCCACGCCAACTCGCTCCCTTCCGCGACCCTTGACAGCCGTTACGAAGCTCAATGGGGCATGACCGACCGCAGCCGTTGGCCAGAATCAAAATGAAACAGAAATTATGCGAGGGCGGCTCAAAACAGGGACTAAAAACGGTAGCAAAAAGGACACACGAAAAGGAAAGGAAAGGGTTGAAGTTAGCCGCTGAAGCGTCTTCGCTATCAAGAATTGACTTTTAATGAAAACAATTGAAAATTTCTCGGTGTCTGTGGCCGAAAGCCACGGGGTTCTACAGCAGCCGAGCCGCAAACTGACTGGCTCTGGTGGGGGGGTGGCCTGGCTTGACTGCTCAACTGCTGACTGCGGTTATTAATTTCAATTAAAGCATTTAACCAGGAAGGCCCAGAAAATCAGCAATATGCCAACACCCCCCGACCCACCACACACCCTTACACTCCACACTTTTGAGCTTCTGTTTACACAGCCTCCCACACCCCCCACCCAGGCCATGCCTACAGTCTTCGCCTTTGGCCGTACACATTAATTAGGCCGGGGAAATTTGAGGAGTGAAATTTAACCGTGAAATAGGTGCCCAAAAGGTGCCTGTCGCGGGGGGATCGTTTTACAAAAATGTTGAAGAGTCGAATTATCAATGCCGAAGGAGAGAGAGAGAGGGAGAGCTGAGATATCTTATTTAACAAAATCATCAAATTAAACAGTCAACGGCAGTCAACGGCAGACTGCAATGCCAGAGAGCGCATTTAAAGTGCGCGAAATGAACAAACAAACAAAATTCACATGGAGAGACGCGAGACCCTGCCGACCCTAGGAAGCAGCTTGTTTAAGCTGCAGACGGCAACTGGCTCCGGAATACGACGGCAGCGATAAGAGAGTCTGGACTGCGCCGGGTCTGGGTCTGATTCTGGGCCTAGGTCTGGGCCTGGAGTGCGCCTGGTCTGTAGCTGTGCTCCGGAGTCGCCGTCAAAGTCGAAATCAGAGTTGGGGCATCGCATACAGAGCGCTGTGGGTAGGCCAATGGATTGTCGGGGTCACCACCATTCAGCATTCGCTGTTTTCTATTTCAATTTCTATTTTCAGTGATTGTCAAAGTGAAGTGTGATGGAGAAAAACGAAAATGAAGACTTTCCCATGTGGTACGAAGCTTTAAATACTCTTGCAGGTATAAGATATAGTAGTCCGATTTTTGGGAATAGCTCCAATACCTCCGTTTTGGGACAAGAGTTTAGAATTAATCACAGAATCTTCCAGTCAATCCAAATCATCTGACAAGAGAACAACAACAACAACAACCGCAAAACACAGAAGGCCACGTGAGTACTGTAAAAAATAATACTAAAAAAAAGAAAATAACTGGTTTCGAAAACGAACTTCAAAATAATTCATAAGCAACTTCACTTAGCTAACGCACATTGTTCTTTCTTTGCCTGGTTGCCTGGCAGCACAACACAAAACCACACCACACACACATACACACCCCCACCCACATACGAAGCACGCGCTGGGCAACCGTTTTATCGATACGAGAGCACTGCGGACAGTTGCAGCGGACAGCAGAGCAGGAAGGAACAGGCCCAGTCGGCACAGAGGTCTCAGGTGAACAAGCAGACGCAGAACAAACAGCAAAATGGTAAGTGTTTTTGCAGAGAAATCTTTTAGTTACGCGCAGAAAGCAGTTCAACAAAAACAAAAGAAACAACAGCAGCAGGCTGGCTACTATTTCATTTATACAAAAAATGCAATAAGTACTCGGAAAGTGAACACTCAGTGCAGCGTCTATCTTCGTCTCTCTCTCTCTCTCTTATCGTTCTAATTATCAAAAATATCAACACAAACAAATCACCAAGCAAGCAGCGGTCAAACTGCCTTCATCAGCTGTGCATTTTGTGCAAGAGCAAGCAGTGCAGCGCTTTTTTTATCTACCACTCCCACTACTTTTGTGCTTTTGCCTGCACCATTATATTATGGCGTCCGTGATAAGGCCATTGACGATGGGGCTGGCTCCTTTCAGTTTCAGTTTCGCTTCTGCTGCTGCTGATTCTGCCACTGCCACTGCAGCGCATTCAATTTTTCATGCCACGCCAGGCTGTTGCTGCAGACGCAGACACATACAAAATGCATGCTGTATATGTATGTATTTGTGGGTGTATATTTATTACAGCCCACAGTCCGCCGAGCCGGCCCACAGCCGCCGTTGCGTCTCAGTTGAGGCATGGGCAGAGGCAGAGGCAGGGCCCCACCAGCTTGCACTCGTTTGTTGTCTATTTTCGATCATTTGTTTATATGTACAACACACATACAGATATATATGTATACGTATACATATAGCCCGCTGTACATGTATTTGTGTATTTAAATACATATACTTTACGCCTTTGGGCCAACCGACATGCAGGAGGAGGACCAACAGGAGGATATAGTAGGGACAGAAAGCGGTGGACAGCAGCGCGGTGGCAGCGCAGGCGGCTTCGAAAATTTTTGAATAATTTGCAGCCATAAAATATGCAATAAGCCAACAGCCAACAGCTGTTGCAAAATTGTTTTGAAAGCCGCGCCATCACATTATTTAAAGCGACGCCGCCCTCTCTACAGTCGCGTTCGGTATCGCCTTTGCCTTGCTAGAGACAGAGACAGAGACAAAGTGGAGTGGAGTCGGCATCAGAGCGGGACAGTGGCAGAGAATTTCTCTAGTGAAGAGAGACAGAGAGAGAGAATCGAATTAAATGTTGTTAAAGGATTTAAAGTGCGAAAAATAGTTGCCACACGGAAGAGCACAGCAGACACAGTGGCAGCACCAGACGACAATTGTGCAGAACGGCACCAAGCACCCAGCACACAGCACCCTGCCGCATCCCAATGGCATTTGCATAGACAAATGTGGAGTACAGTGGCAGATATAAATCCAAGAAACCCCCAAGTTGAACTCGAGCTTGGCTGCTTTGTGGCTCAAAATGATTCTCATCTGCGCTTTGACAAAGCAGCACAGAAAGAAGTGCGCAGAACATAAGATAAGAAGATCATGGCAGAGCGCTTGCTCGTGGCAAGCAGTTCAGCAAGCAGAAGAATCTTTAATTGGTGATTTCTCTTAATTAATTATTTTTCCTGCTATTTTTCCTTGCATAATTACAAAATTTATTTATTTCATGATTTTCCATTGATTATGATGTAATTTCTTTTTTCTTTATTACAGCCGCCAAAGGGGAAAAAGGGCAAGAAGGGCAAGAAGATGCCCGGTAAGTAATTCTATAAAAGCTGATATTTACGTCATATCAGAGGCATACATACATACATACATAATTTCTCTTCACTTTTATTAACTATATATGTATGTACACACTGTGCAGTCATCCCTGTGCACTATGGGGAAAATTCCAATTTTTCGGGTATTAATTAATAACTTTTAAACTAAGCAAGATTTTTCGATGCGGTTTTTTTATTTGTGTTATGTAAGCCCCTAGGAACATTTTTGGAAAATAGGGCGTGTCAACGCCCAACCATTAAAAAATAAATTTTTTATTTTTAATTATATTAAAAAACTGAATATCAATATTAATATTTATTGATTAAAACACTCTTTTTTACATAAAAATAAAGTTTAACTTTTGGAAAAACATGATTTTGAGCTAAAAAGAACAAAAAACCAAAAATAACAATAGTTAATACTAACAAAAATGTTCTTCATTTTGAATTTCTTCATCACGCTCTTTAAATATAGTACATGTTTAAAAAAATGCATGTTTTTAGTTAAACTGCTCTTAAAAAAGTCAAGAATTGCTTTTTCTTGGTTGAAGTTGCTTTTTTCCTTGCGCCATACATCAAAAAGCTACGCGTTTGAAAACTCAAAGGCCCCTGCAAAAAATTTATTTTCGCAGCTTGTGCGGAAAAGTGCACATTGAGACAAACTGCATTTAATTCAAAATTAATAGCTCTATGACATACATTTAGACGTACGGTTATGGATCCCAATGGTTTCTTTATATGTCTTCACGAACTTGGAATATTTTTCCAAGAAATTACCATTTGAGACCATTTACTACTATTTCAATATATTAATAAACCACGCACAACTACAAAGTATTAGTACATATATTACATAGTACAAGCCCGTATGATTGGTATCCATTTTAAATTTCTCTAAAAGAATGTTTCGCGTTTGAATAATAGCACTTTGAAAATAGGCTTCAAAAATATTGCAATCTTACAGCTTGTGCCTTTTAACAGCAACAGCTGACTTTAACAGCCGATAGGTTTAACATTGTTATGTTACATAACATTTCTGGTATTGGACTTTACAGTTTGAAATATTCTTAATATGTTACCAACAAAAAAATATAAATTTTAATACTTTGAGAAAATGACTAAATACCCGAAAAATGGAAATTTTCCCCATAGTGCTGTGTGGCGTTAGAACAACATAATAGATCTTCGCAAGCAGTTTTCCATCCCAATAGTTTCTCGTGCTCTTCAAATATTTCCACTCAAAAGCTCTTTAAGACCCTCGCCCATAAAGACAGCTTCCATAAAGTGGTAGAGACAGGCTCCAACAGGCAGGCAGGCAGGCAGTCAGGGCAGTCGAGGCTGTCGAGGCAACGAGGTCTGCCTGGCAATTCATTTTCGGAACATTAATGGCTGTACAGGGTGATGCAGGGCGGGGGAGCGAGGCGGTATGGGGTGGGGGTTGGGCGTTGGGTGGACATTGGTCATTCGGGGCAATTTAAAAAGGCCAAGCAAAACAATTAGTAAATAACGATAATCTGCGTGAGGAGAGGCGAGAGAGCAGTTGCAGGAAGCAGTTGCAGGAAGCAAAAGCAGAAGCTGGACATGTCCGATGCACAGTGTAATTGCCCAAGCATAGGACCAGCAGTACACTGTGCAACCAAACAAAAACAACAACAAAAGCAAACCAAAGGGGTCCACTTAATTTCCACGAGTGAGAGCACACACAGTGCACACTCACTGTCCGCCGTCTCCTCTCTGTTGGACATCTAACGCACATAATTGTTTCTATGCCTGGCTTCCCTATGCTAGCCCTATTCCTGTGCCTGTTCCTGTTCCTGCTGCTGCTCCTAGTACGAGTGCGAGTCCTGGCACCAGCCGGCCAACGATGCCAATTACAGAAAACAATTACAACACAGTCTGCACGGGTAGCCGGGTTCGGATCCAGGCCACATATGCGGGCAGGCACACAGGGTCCTTGGATGTGGGGTAGCGCGTGCCCGTTCTCATTAAATTGTCATAAAGATGGGGCCAACCAACCCAAAAAAAAACTTCCACTAACTTTCCTTTCTCTGGCTAAAACCCGCAGTGCTCATCGATGGCGTGGACACCTCGGCGATGACACGCGACCAGCTGGAGGCGTTTGCGCTGCGCCTCAAGGCCGAGATGGATCGCGAGCGGGAGGAGCGCAACTACTTTCAGCTGGAGCGGGACAAGATTCGTACCTTCTGGGAGATCACACGCCAGCAGCTGGGTGAGTCCCCTCCCCGATAGTCCCCCCACTACGCCAGTCTGATCTATCAATAATCCATGAGCAGATGAGACGCGCTATGAGCTGCAGCAGAAGGACAAGGAGATTGAGGCGACTCAGGATCTGGCGGACATCGATACCAAGCATGTGATGCAGCAGATGAAGCATCTGCAGTTCGAGAACCACAACAAGCTGGGCGAGGTGCGGGCGGAGGCGATGACACAGCTGAAGCTGGCCCAGGAGCACCATGTGCTGCAGGAGACCGAACTGCAGAAGGATAAGCGACAGCTGCGTCGCATACTGCGCGAGCGCATGGAGGTGGGCGAGATGCAGCTGCGCCAGATGGAGTCCCACTTCAATGAGAAGCTGCTGTGGGTGCGCCCCCCTGCCCAGCTCCTTGATCCAGCCACTCATTACTCTCCCTCTCTCTCTCTTGGATTGCAGGGACCAGCGGCTTACCTTCGAGCGGGAGCGCAAGGACAACGAGATGCTGCACGAGGAGAAGATGATGGAGCAGAAATCGAAGCTGGATCTGTTCTACGGCACCCAGATGTTCGAGGTGGAGGAGCGCAAGAACCAGCAGATCAAGGACCTGCAGGACCACCACGACGGCGCCTTCAACGACATGAAGAACTACTACAACGACATCACCCTCAACAATCTGGCCCTCATTGGCAGCATGAAGGAGCAGCTGGAGCAGCTGCGCAAGCAGACCGAACGCAGCGACCGCATCGCCGCGGACACGGCCCTGGAGAACAAGCGCCTCCGCGAGCCGCTCGAGCAGGCCAACATCCAGCTGAACGAGTACCGTCGCAAGCTGGAGTTCTATGATCGCGACAAGCAACAGCTGAGTCGCCTCAAGAGCCGCAACACGAAGCTGGAGAAGAAGGTGAAGGGCCTGACCTGGGAGGCGGAGACGCTGATACTGCGCAACGATTCGCTTGTGGCCGAGCGGGAGGGCCTCAAGGAGCGCTTCAACGACGTCATTGTGGAGCTGCAACAGAAGACGGGCCTGAAGAATGTGCTGCTGGAGCGCAAGATAGCGGCCCTGATGCGCGAGGACGAGAAGCGCAGCATTGTGCTGCACGAAACGATAGCCACCTGTGCGCCCAATTTCGCGGACAAGCTGCAAAGTCTGGACGAGCGGGTGGGCAACATTGTCGACGAGAAGAACAAGATCATTATCGATCTGCGCTACGAGGTGGCCAAGGCACGCAAGGCGCATGACGATCTCCTCGAGACCTACGAGTGCAAGCTCAAGCAGTTTGGTGTGCCATCCGACAATCTGGGCTTCACACCCTACGGGATCGAGACGAAAAGCAGCTCTACATATGCGGTCCAGCGGGCATTGTTACGCAGAACAAATAGAGGAAGAAACAGAAGAAGATGTTGAAGAAATTAAATTGCCAGTTTGATTAATTCAGAATTCAGAATTTATTCAACTTGTTAGCCTAGATTAGTGTATAAGAAGTATGTATATGTATATGCTTATAAAAAAACGTTCTGGATTAGCAAAGGAGTTGAACACGTCCAGGAATTCGCTTACAATTCAATACTATATCGATTAATATCCATACTAGATGCATACAGAGATAGATAGATAGATAGATAGAAAGAGAGAGATAGATAGAAAGATAGATAGATAGAGAGAATCGAGCCAAGTATTGCTATCGTTCGGAGGGGCGGGTATTATCAGTTTGCCCCTTTTTTTTCTGGTGGTTGTGTGCTAAACAAATACTCAATGGAATATGCCTAACATAACAATTCAAGTTCGGTTTGGGTTACGGTTTGGGGTTCGGTTTGGGGTTCGGTTTGGGGTTTGGGATTCGGTTTGTGGTTTGGAGTTTGGGGTTTTGGGTTTTGGGATTCTTAAGTGTAAACTCTTCAATGGTAAATGATAAACCTTCTTGAACCATTTCTCTCGCTGAGTAGATGCGTTCCAAACATTTGTTTGCTCCTTGCTTTTTGTCTAATTTTTTATCTATATCTTGCTTTGTTTATGGTTACGGGTTTTTTTCCGTTCTTTACTTAGTTTTTGTTTGTCAATTGATTTATTTTTGAAATAGATATCACATGAGGTTTTGCTTCTTGTTTGCTTTTACTACGGATTCAATTCGTTTCGAGTTCAGTTTCCTTTTTAGTTTTTTTTTAGTTTCAGTTTTTCAATTGATTTGATCAACAACAATAATTTCGATTGTTTTTCGTTTTGTTAAATATTTTGAATTTTCCACCACCAACTAAATCGCATTTAGTTTTTGTTTTTGTTTTATTTTTTCTTTATTTATTCTTTTAAATCCCCTTTTCGCAACGGTTCAAATTTACTGTCTATGGTTTTCGTGTGGCGCTATGTAAGAGCTGCCATGCACTTAACAAAATTATTTTATGGGGGTATTTATTTGTAGTGTAATAATACAAAAGTAAATTTGGCTTCGGCGCTGAAGTAAATTATAATATAAAATTAATAGTAATAGTAATAATAAAGTTGAATTAAATTTGGAATGCGGCTGTTCGACCACCTGCCGGATATGAGATATTAAATTCGTCATGTACGACGAATTTCATTTCAAATGAAGTTAAATTTCCCTCACGTATTCTGTATTTTGTGTAATTTGTTGCCCATTTAAAACAGTTTGATGGACAAATCACACAGCAAATCAAAGAAACAAATTTTCTTTGGGGGGTTGGCGGTAGATGAGTTCTCTTTGTAAGAGTTTACAAATGTTGCTTACAGCTCAGTATCTTGGTACAAGAATTTTCCAAAAAAAAAAAAAAAATTTGTTTGAATTATTATTCAGTTTCATTTCAAATGAAGTTAAATTTCCCTCACGTATTCTGTATTTTGTGTAATTTGTTGCCCATTTAAAACAGTTTGATGGACAAATCACACAGCAAATCAAAGAAACAAATTTTCTTTGGGGGGTTGGCGGTAGATGAGTTCTCTTTGTAAGAGTTTACAAATGTTGCTTACTGCTCAGTTTCTTGGTAAAGGAATTTTCCAAAAAAAAAAAAAAATTTTTTTAATTAATTAATTTTCATTTCAAATGAAGTTAAATTTCCCTCACGTATTTTGTATTCTGTGTAATTTGTTGCCCATTTAAAACAGTTTGATGGACAAATCACACAGCAAATCATACAAACAACATCTCTTTGGGGGGTTGGCGGTAGATGAGTTCTCTTTGTAAGTGCTTACTGCTGTTTCTTGGTAAAGGAATTTTCCAAAAAAAAAAAAAAATTTTTGAATTAATTAATTTTCATTTCAAATGAAGTTAAATTTCCCTCACGTATTTTGTATTCTGTGTAATTTGTTGCCCATTTAAAACAGTTTGATGGACAAATCACACAGCAAATCATACAAACAACATCTCTTTGGGGGGTTGGCGGTAGATGAGTTCTCTTTGTAAGAGTTTACAAATGTTTCTTACAGCTCAGTTTCTTAGTACAAGAATTTTCCAAAAAAAAAAAAAATAAAAAATATTTTTTTTGAATTAATATTCAGTTTCATTTCAAATGAAGTTAAATCTATGAGTGTGTGTGTTTGTGAATGTGTGTGTGTGTTCGGATCTTCTATGCTTTTATCTATCTAATTCGTGTGTGTGTGTGCTTGAGAGCCAGGCAGCGCGGGTTAATTGAATACAATGTGTTTAGTTTTTGTTTGTTTTGTTTTTGTTTGCCATTTTTTGGTTTGATTTTTCTTTTTCTTAGTTTCAGTTGCTGCTTTTGTTTTGTTTTGTTTTGTTTGTAAAGGTACTTTTTCGGTTACGTTACGCTCCATTCTACTGGTTTTCATATATTTCTTTTTCGAGTTCACAAACAATACAGAATAACTAATATATATATCCTCTTGTTTCTGAATGTTTTGTAGTTTTCTTGTTTGTGTTACAATTTTTTCTTGTTTCGTTTTGTTTTGTTTCTTCTTTTGTTTTTCGTGTAAAGCAAAAATTAAGGCGATCACAACGGTTTACTTCACAGATGCGTGTGGAAACATTTTGTTTAGAAATGTCCGTGAAAATATTTCCTATTTTTTGTTTTGTTTTCTTTAGCTTCATTTCTTGTAAGTTTAAATTTCTTATCATCCAAATTTAGTTTCTATGCTCTGTATACCAGTAAATGTAATTTTTTAATTTTACGTATAATTTCGCTTAGCTAATTTATTTAGTCGAATTGGTGTGCGCTGTGTGCGTTTCTTCTTTATTGTTCTCAGAGCTATGGAGGGGTGATGGGGATATTTCGGCGATTTCGCAATCATACTGCAATTATATTGATTTCTGTGTGTGTGTGTGTGTTTGTCTGTGTGTGTGTGTGTGTATGGCACATTTGGGAGTCTCTCCTTTGCCTTGTACGCCTTTCAACTATTAAGCTAATGATTCATTCGTTTCGATTCGACACGAGGATATACATAATATGTATGTATGCATTTTATGTAACTGATATTCGTATTCAGTTTCATTGATTACGCATTATTGCTTGTTGGACTTTGACTATTTTAAGCTAAGTCTATGTTTAGGTTAACATATGTTTATGATAATGATTAGTTTTACTTGTTTTAACATTATCTAAATGCCATAATTTGTGTTTCAGTACGTTTCGCTGCCCGTATTCGTATTTTGAAAGTCTCAACTAAAAATGAAAGTTTAACTAACATTTTTTTTTCGTTTGTAAGGCAATTTGTTGTTTCAGTTTCAGTTTTTTGTTTTGTTTTTAGTTCTTTTGTCTGTTTTAAATTTACGTTTTGGTGTGTTTTTTTGTTTTCGTTCTTTCTAAGTTCTTTCCGCTCCAGATGCTTTGGGGATTGCTTTAAATCCAAATTGAATTTAGATTCGAGTTCAGTTCTGTGTGGTTTCAGTTTGATTTCTAAAAATTAAATCATTTGCCTGAAGCACTAGCAATTAATTAATCTGATACAGTTCAAATGGGAGGCGGGCCTCAAAATCTCAAAAATTAAAATTAATTATCCGAGTACTCAATACGAGCGTATGTTTGTGTGTGTGTTTCTGAGTGTGTGTTTGTGTGTGTGTTGTTGTGTGGGTATGTGTGAACTAACATTAATAGCTAATACTATTATTATATGAGTGGGGTGGACCGTCACCCTAGCGTCATGAAAGCGAAAGAGATAGAGCGCTCTCTCTCTCTCTCTCTTTCTTGTGGCCACCTTCCTAATTAAACTTTGCGCATGCAAAAGCATTTATGATTGTAGCCGTATGCTCGTTCACGCCACACAGCTCGAGCACATTCTGTTTCTTCACTGTGCAATATTCCATCGATGGGTGAGTATGGCGCAAGCTCACAATAATCAGTCTGCAATAAATAAGTAAATCGAGTGATTAAATCGCTCGCTTAGAGCTGCAGCGCAGCTATATAAACTCACTTAGCGTCACACTTTCGCTCATCGCGATACTTCTGCAGCAGTTCGGCCAAGCTATCTGCGCTGTTTTTGCGATTACCGCGTGTGGCGCAAGGCACCACAACTAGGAACACATCGTACGTGTTCGTATCCTTCGAGGCGCTCTTTATGGTATCTGTGAGCATCTGTTTTATCTTCTTTACCTGTAATTGATTGATCGATTGTTTAGCTCCATGGCTTGCTTGGGCATTGGACAGATTTTACCGATTGAGTTTTGCAGCAATCGGTTGCCTCCACCACCGTCATCGCTGGAGTCCAGGGCAGCGTCTTGAGATTGCCATCTTCATTGGACCAGTAGTTTACTTTGCTGCCGTCGGCGTCGGTCTTGTAATATCCGAAAGCGACACCCACAAGTGCATCCAGATAATTAATAACCCGATTGCGACCTTTGAGGCATTCTACATTTTGTTAGTTTAAGAACTTGAATAAGGATTCGGATTAAGGTGCACTCACTGGCTAAGTAACATTTTTCGAGATTTAATGTAATGTGCAGCCGCTTGCCCAAGGCCTTGTTGTTTCCAAATGACGATGCATAGACATTAAACTTAAAGTTTGGCTTTTTCGAACGAAAGAGAGGCAGTTTAAGCTTTAAAGAAATGAACACAAATGGATGAGACTTACCATTTTATTATTCTTATGAGAACGCATCATTTCCACAAGGATGCGCAGCGGAGCTATGTTGGCCGCCTCCATCTCCGATTTGTCGAGCAGCATCTCAGCATATTTCTTGTACGAGGCCTTTTGCTGGCGTTGGCAGTGGCGCAACAAACGCGGTGAGATCTTTAACAGCTGCTCGTAGCTCATCGTTGGGATCAGGTATGCGGCAAGCGCGAGATCTGAACGCAAATGTTCGGGCACTTGTTCGTACTTCAATGAGAGCTCTTGGCATATTGGCAGTGCATCCGGGGCATTGTAGGTCTTACGCAGCTGAACAATACCCTCAATTAATGGCCGGCTATCGACAAGGATATTGAGGAAATTCGGCCAGTTTCCCAGCCCTCTGGTGGGGGTGGACAACAGCTGCAGGCAGGCCTGAATTTCGGGAATCATTTTCTCATTCCTAACGTGGCAGCGGCGCAATAAATCCTTGTGAGAGGCACAGTTTGGCTCGCCCTTTGACCACATTTGCAGCAGCACATCCGACGATTTCTCCTTGTACCACTCAATGACCGCCTTGCGGATGGTGCGACTAAATAAATTATTGGTACCCTTCAAAATCTGCACCTCAGTCACGAACTGCGCGAACATGAACAGTTCCGTGTCGGTGCGCACCAGACGAGGGAAATATTTGCGCAACAGCGTCCTCTCCAGGTCATTGGTGCACGTGGACAAGTACACGGCCAACACCATCATCGCTTCATCGCGCCGTGGCAAGTAATCGTCGTTGTTAACCAGAACATCGACCAGGCAGTCAGCCAGCTGCTGTGCACACACCTTGCTACAGAGTACGCGCAGCTCGTTGAATATTTCTTTTGTCAGCTTTTCAATGGTGGACACCAGATAGACAGGCAATTTTGTGGTGCCGATGTAGCAGAAGCGTCGCAGCTTCGCAAGGTCAGTCATATGTGTTTTGGCGGCAATCTCTGCCAATGCTGCTAATGCTGCAGCAGGCACATTTTTGCATGTGCCTTTTATGGAGTTTAGTGTACATTGGTTGCGAAATAATTAAGAGAGTACTCACGTGGCAATGGAACCTTTTCAGGCTTAGCTTCGATATTTTTACGCTTCTTTACGGGCGGCGGTCCAGAAGTGTCCATCAAGTCATTCGGTGCAGCAGCTGCCCCATAATGGAAATTATTTTTCGTTTATTGTGACGGCAACAATGACAAAAAATACTCACGTGCTGCCATCGGGGTCTCAGCTTCCATTTTGTGCTTCTTCATGGGCTTCAAAACTTCTGGTACTGCTGGCACTAAATATAAATTTCATTTAGTTTAGCATGTTGTGGCATAAATGAAAATGTACTCAGTACTTACGTGCCACTATGGACTCATCGAATTCCTGCTTAACCTCTGGCTCCACCATCGGCATTATGTCCATCAAACCGTTCGGTGCAACTGCCCCGCAAGCGAAGCAGGAACATGTAAGTGAAAATTTTATGTTTAGTTTATTGTAGCGGCATATTCAAAATGGCTACTCACATGCCACCGGGGCTTCTACGTTTGAATCGTCTTCGTCCTTAACCTCAACTATGGATAAATTCTGAAATGAAACTGTTCGACCGAAAGCATTTGGTTAAATTTCTAGTCGCGATATGAAGGTATGAGCTACTCACATGTATCCGGTTCCTCGTCGTCGGACATGGGCACGTTCATTAAATCTATATAATCGCTCATTTCAGCTGTGTGGCGACGCGACGCAGGCACATGTGAATGGAAATTATGTTTAGTTTATGTTTGTTTTGTGGAGACATGAAGGAAAAGGTACTAACATGACACAAAGGTCTCGTCGTCATCCTCCATTTCGGTCTTAATGTAAACCAAAGCTACTTTCCGCGCGCGTCGCAAGGCAGGCGGGCACATGTGTGCGTGCGTGCGTTTTTTTTGTGTGTGTGTGTGTGTGTGTGTGTGTGTGTGTGTGTGTGTGTGTGTGTGTGCAGGAATTTGATTTAGTTTAAAGTCGCGCCATGAATGAAAAGATACTCACAATTCGCCACGGGATCGCTTGGGAATTCGAAACCCTTATCCTCGTCCATTGCACGCGCTGCGTATGAAGAAATGCGTAGAATTTACTTTAGCGAGGTCGGGATCCTGTGAAAATGAGGTCCAGTCCAAGTCCAGCGAGAATATCACACAAACGCGCACTTCACTTTTTGCAACCAACGACCAAACTCTGCTACCACGAAAAATACACGTGCACGTGTATTGCTAAATGCGAATGTGCGAAATTGCGAATTGAATGCGGCAGTCAAACCAAGCCAACCAATGACAAGAAAAAAAAGAATTTTGGGAATTCTGGCTGAAAAGACAATGGCAGAGTGACCTCAAACTTATTAATGAAAAACGTCTGACCCTCAGAAACATACTGACGAGTTATATTTGTCATTTTCAAAATATACCGTAAATATACTGACTGGCACGATGAGATGCGTTGATATTCCTCGACTTTGATATTCCCTTTAATATTACTAGCTAGTTATCCATATCAGACAATAACGAATAATTTTCTCCAATTTATCAATCAATTTTGAACAATATTGACTAGTTTTTAGAACTCCTGTTTATTGGATTGCTTACATAATAAGCCTAGTAATCTGATCCAAAAACAAATGTCATATATTCTGCTAGCGGCCAGTAATGTGACCAGAGGTGTGCACTACATTCCGTACGGTTACACTGCTCAGGCAGATGCTTGGCTTAGTTAAAAGTTAATAAAATGCACTTCTTCGGCTGGGGTCGCTCTTCCCCAGGCATATCCTGGGCTCCCCAATATTTTATTGGCAAGGTAATGTGTCTGACTATCAGCAGCATCAGAATGGCGACGCCTCCCGTGCCGACCACCATGAAGACATGTTTTGAAAACCATTAGTGTTTTATATTCATGAAAATCAATAAAAAATAATAAATTATAATATCCATATAATTGTCCTTCATATAATGCTGCATTAATTAGATTCTATTTGTCTTCATTATTTTTAATATTTCATTTGGTTTTTTGCTCTCATAATGCAATAGCTGCTTCGAGATTGCTGGCAAATTATATCAAATTGAAATAACGTTACAGTGGGGGTAGAAACATACCAGCAATACCAGCAAATACCTTCGGATACTTTTCTAGTATATACCGACCTTTTTTTTTGATCTGATAAATTAATTTTGGCGGTCATTTTGAAAAGTACTTTAATTGACTTAAAAAAATACTGACTGACGCGTTGATATTCCTCGATTTTGATATTCGGTTTCATATTGCTGGTCAGCTTAGACTCTCAGCACTAATCATATAATTTTATCCAATTTATGAATCAATTTTCTATAAGATTGGCTAGTTTTCAGAACTCCTTTTTATTGGATTGTTTACATAATAAGGTTCAAACGAAAACGGCCCAAGCATAAAACGAAAGTGTGTACCGGAATGTGACGTCAGTTTTGTGGGTCAACCAAGTTTCTGATTTGCGTATGAACATTTTTATACCCTATTTCCTTTAATTAATGTTTAGTTTGTTGTTCAAAGCTGTTTTGAAACAATAAAATTGAATTTGTCCTAGATTAACATGTTTTTTTACATATTTATGCATATGATTTGTGTTTTGTATATCGTATATCCCTGTCCCGATATATATTATTGGTACCCGTAACCTGAAAAATTTCGTAAATTTCTCTAAAACAGTGACTGGGTAGTTTCTGCATTAATTGGAGCCTGAAATTACAAACAATATCTGAATTCTATAATATCCATTTTCCCATTGTTGCTCATTGTTGCTCATTTCGTGTTAAAGTTGCAGAACAATGGTGCCTATTCATTTCCCCATGTTGCTGAAATTTGTCCCTTACAAATCAAATGTATCTTGACGAACACAACAAGTTGCGTTGATATTCCTCGATTTTAATATTCGCTTTAATAATACTTTCTAGCTAGGATCTCCAGCATTGAAAATGTAATTTTATCCGATAGATGAATCAATTTTCCACAAGATTGGTGAATTTTAACACCTCCCTTTGTTGGATCTTTTAGAAAACAGGGCTTAAACAGTAAGTTCAACAAAAACTAGCAACATAAAACATTCTCAGCGCTACCAGACTGTCTGATGAATTCGATTGGTAGGAAAAAGCTCTCACTTATCGAAATTCTTAAGCTGAGCTTTCTAACGGTTAACGGCTTTCTGCAAAAGTTATACAACTTTAGGGCAGGTTATTTCACAAAACTAATGCATTATTCCGGATTAATTGCTATATTTTTGGCTGGCTACTGCCTGGCCGAGGAGCTCCTGGAGCTGAGCTGCTCCTCCGATGCGCAGTGCCTTCAGTTTGAGCGCGGACGATGCCTCAATTCGACTTGCCACTGCACAGCACGTGATTCGGGTCAGCGCGTGGACTGCCGCCCAATGGTGCAGAAGGTGACCAACATCATTGGCGGCCACTGTCCCTGCCCTCAGCGCCATGCCGAATGCAACAAGAAGCTGGAGCAGTGCACCTGCTCCTCCGGTTTCCTGCCGAGCGAGGACAAGCGACGCTGCCTCGCAGAAGTGGTGCCACTGGGCGAACCCTGCGAGTTCCCCCGCCAGTGCCAGTTGGCGGACAAATTCAGTACCTGCCAACCAATGCAAAATCGCTGCCTCTGTCGAACTAGCTTTGAGTCCCATCAGGGACACTGCCTGGCCGTCCTGGGTGAGTGGAGTGTGGCGATCCCAAACCCAGACTATGCTCAACATATAATCCTCCACAGAGTTTAACTGCGCGAACGACACCGATTGCGGCAGCTATGGTGCCTCGCTCTGCCTGCCGCAGCTCAAGAAGTGCGGCTGTGCCGTCCACCATGTCCACAACCGCAACATGACCAAGTGCATCACTGGATCGAATTACGGCGATGACTGCGAAACGAGCACGGCCTGCCAGGCGACCCTTGGCTCCGGTGGCCAGTGCCAGGAACATCGCTGCATCTGTCGCTCCACCCACTATCCCCGAAAGGTGGCCAACAAGGAGGAGGATGACGCAGGGGATACGCACCAGCTGGAGCGTATTAGTTGCGAGACCATTGTGCCCTTTGGTGCCTACTGTCGCACTGACAGCGACTGCCAAATGCATCCTCTGATGGTTGAAGAGGAACCCCAAGAACCACAGCAGCAGCAGCCGCCCGTCGCCATGGAGTGCAAGTGGGGCGAGTGCCGCTGCAGTGCCCACCACAGTGTGCGGGACAATAAGTGTGTGCTGGAGAGTGCAGGGAACAGCCGCGTCCCAACCCCGCTCTGGATTGGACTCTTGATTCATATTTCATTGATTCTTTATTAGCATATAGAAAAAACTGTGCAAGTTATCAATACAATGGTTTCAATGCAGATCTCAATGCCGATCCTAATCCATCCTGATCCTGATCCTGATCCATTCGCGTTTAGAGGCCGATCCTGGCCGGTGTGCGTCGTGGCGTGGTTGTGCCGGGAGTGGCTATCTCCTGTTTGGCAGCCATTTGCTCCTCTTGGCGAGCTGCCTCCTGTTTGCGCTCCTCCATCTCGTGCTGGGCCTGCAACATTTGCTCCTCCATCTCCTTGAGATGCTCAGCGGCCTGTTTCTTCTTCTCACGCCCACTGCGTCCGGACTCCTTCACGGAGAAGAACATGGGACCCAGCTCGGCCAGCCAGTAGCCATCCACAGCGGTGGCACACTGCATATACTCCTTGGCCGTCATGATCAGCTCGTGATAGACGACATAGTCGGGCGTGGTGCCCAGCCCATAAAGGGCGGACGTCGGATGCAAATGGCAGGGCATGCCCGTTCGCAGGTTCACGTACTCACCGATGCCCTTGAGCCGTGCCGCCTGATAGAAGTACGCCGAACAGATGCACTTTCGCACAATGTCCCAGTCGGTGCCGCACGACTTGACGTTCATCTTCTGCTGCGTCATAATGTCCTTTAGCTGCTGCCGCACCTCGCGCACCTTGCGCATCGCCTTGATGTGTATGAAGTGCTCGTTGCACCACGACGAACCATAGCTGCGGAGGAGAGGAAGAGAAACGACACGCAATGTGAATGCTGTCGAGGTCCACCCTGCCGCTGGTGACTTACCTGTTCTGGCGCCACTGCTGATAAACATTGAGGTAGGTCAGATGGTCCGATTCGGGCACCTGGAACTTTTCGCGCACACCGTCCGCCTCCTCCTCGCGTCCCTTGGGCCGATAGAAGATCGAGGGCACCGACAGCATGGAAACTGTCGAGTAAATGGAGTGGGGAGTGAGAGTGTTACAAGGGATCGAGAGAGTAGGCCTTGCAGATTTTTGTGTGGCTCACCTATGATGAGCACCTCGGCACTGCACTCCATGCGGCAGGCGACAATCAGCATTTGGCACTGCGGCGGATCCAGCGGAAACTCGGCCATCTGTCGGCCCAGCGTGGTGAGGGCACCCGTGTGATCCAGGGCGCCCAGGATCCACAGCTGGTAGAGCGAATTGAGGATATTGTCCTGCGGCGGCGGGTCCATAAAGTGAAACTGCAGCAGATCCACCACGCCCAGCGACTTGAGCAGCAGCACCGTGTTGGCCAGATTGGTGCGCTGTATCTCCGGCACGGTGAGCGCCAGCAGCTCGTCCTTGTACTGGCGCTGTGTGTACAGGCGAAAGGCCTGGCCCGGACCCGTACGACCGGCACGACCCGATCGCTGATTGGCATTCGCCTGCGAGATGGGATAGATCTGCAGGGCGTCCATGCCGATGCGCGGATTGTAGACCTTCAGCTTGCAGTAGCCGGAATCGATGACGTAAATGATGCCATCCACGGTCAGCGAGGTCTCCGCAATGTTGGTGGCCACCACACATTTGCGCACCCCGTCGCCGGACTTTTGGAAAATCTTCGCCTGCAGGTCGGAGGGCAGCTGCGAGTAGATGGGCAGAATGCTCAACACCGGGGCATTGTCGATCTCCGCCAGACGCTCCTCGAGCACCTCGCACGTCACCTCGATGTCCTCCTGGCCGGGCATGAAGATGAGCATGTCGCCCTCGTTGGGCGTCAGATGCACCTGCAGCGCCTGCTTCACCGCCGACTCCACATAGTCCTCGCAGGTGTTCTTGCTGAACATCACATCCACGGGAAAGGTGCGTCCCGGTATGGTGAATGTCGGCACGTTCCCGAAGAATGTTGCAAACTTGGTGGAGTCCATGGTAGCGGAGGTGACAATTAGCTTCAGATCATGCCGCCGTGCCACAATCTGTGAATGGAAAATCGTGGGAAAATTGACATATGGATTAGGTCATTGGTCATTGGCAGGCGCGTATGCGGGCAGTTTCCCATAGTTTGACCCAAAATGGAGTCGTTGACCGGCACTGCAGTGGGTCAAGGCATATACCACATCATTCCACGAATTTCTCATGGCCCACAGCAAGGGGTCACACCTCGCCGCCCTCCTCTCTCGCGCGCGCTCTCTCCTTGGCAAGCAAGTCCTGTGTCCACAAGTGTGGTGAAATCAAGAAACCCAACACAGCGGGGAGGACTGAGAGGAATGAGAGAGAGAGCGAGCGAGTGCTTCGTCTTAAAGTTTGTGATGCATTCTCAGCGCTCGCTCTCAAACTATAAGCTTTGTTTGACAAAAGGAGAGCGAAATATGTAGGGGGGGGGGCAAAGTACAATAGACAATCGGCTTTTTCTTCTACTTAATCTATGTACCTTCTTTCGGCTGCAACTGCGTGAATGCAAACTTTAAAGTGGGAGCGAAACACATAGAGTGAGAGAGAAAAAGTTTGCGAGAGAGCCGTTGCAGCTTCGACAGTTTAAGGGAGCGGGCGAGCATGCTGGAACACACGTACGCCATTTGTATGTGAAGGAAGCAAAGGAAGGAGGAGGATTTCGTTTCCTTTGGTATTCGCTATACGCAACGCAACAACTTCCATCCATCCCCCTCATCTCATCGTTAGCAAGCGAATTGCGCATTAACAGAATTTTCGCCACAGCCCACAAATCCACAAAGCAAACCAGCCAGCCAGCCAGGTAATTTGCAATCCAACAACCACACAACCCACTCGTAATGTGTGCTTTATTATGCAGCTTATCTACTTGCATATGCAACACATACATACATACATACATATGTACATGCATGCATACAAAGTCATGTGTGTGTGCACACATCTGTGCTTGTGTGTGGGGAAATTATTTACGATGCTGGTGGATAGCAGGTAACGCAACGGCAACGGGCAACGCAAATCGGTCGCATTGATTCCACCATTATCTTTATCTATCCACACGTTGGACAGATGACGTCAGGTCGTCGCAGCAATTACGATAGTCACAACTATTTCGATAGGCGATACACACACGCGCACGTGCTTATCGCGTATCGTACCAAGACAGAAGAAATAAATACCTTTCGAATGGATATAAATCATCATAAAACCATCATAATCGTAGTATTCGACAGGGAAACACCCAAAAAAAAAAAAAACTAAAGGGAAACTAAATCCGCTATCACATTTCACTATCTTACTCTCACTCGTAGCCGCTCATCCCCCACCCACACAAAAAAAACAAAAACAAAAAAAACCATTATCTCAAGGTCGACTTGAGTTTTAATTTCAGACCCATATAAAAACTCTCCCGCTGCAATCAAGTTTAAATATAGAGCATTGTAAAAGAAGAGTTAAAACACGTCCTAAGGTGACACTCCGACTAAAATTTACTCGCTATTAAGATTCTGAAATTAAATATCCGATAATTATTTGATTATAAAAAACAACTAATCAAGAATAACGGTATATTGTCAAGCATAGCTACAGGTTACAGGATCCAATCATATCTTATAAGGAATATATATTTCGTGGGATCGGATTAATGCCATACCCTGCCATTTGTACCGTGTTTAAGTATAAGTACTCGACCAACTTTTACTTTGTCTATAAGTATCAAGAGTAGGTACATACGTCTATATATGTATGTATGTGTATGTGAACCGATTTGGGACATACTGATAATGCCTGTGGGTAGTACGTATTCTGTGCGTACACACAGCGATATCTCGGTCATTTCTTACTCACTGAGGAGAGTGAGCAGAAAAGAAGATTGTGCTTGGTTTAGTTTAGTTTTGTTACCAGATTTGGGAATTACTTGGTTGCTATATTTCATCAGAACGAGTCACACATTTGGCTCTGAGTAAGACTCATTCTGACAAAGATCACGAGCGTTATGCCTTTGCGGCAACGTACATATGTACATATATTGCGAATTCGATTGGTAATTCAATTGAAGTCGTAAAACAATATCAATAGGAGAGAGCGCCACCCCAATAGTACATATAGAACGAACCACAGTATTGATTCCGATAAGCGACCACTCGAGATGGGGTTCTGTGAGGTTTTTATGGAAATATAATACTCGAATCCATCAAATAATAATCCCACAAACAATCTAAGTATATCTATATGGTACCTACTCACCTACTAACTTATATATATGCACATGATTTTATTATAGCAACAGGAAGCCAACAAGAAAACGAAATATGTATACTACGAATAATGCCCTTAAAATATTTATTCTCGATAGTCGCTTAACAAAAAAATGAGATTACTTTTGTGCATAAATAATGCATCAATATTGGGGATTGAGGCAGGAAATTGCAGCAGGCATGGCACATGGCTTACCATCAAAAATGCCAAAGAAATGCCAGTGAAATGAATTTAATTTGATTTCTTTTAGGCACAAAGCCAACAAAATGCAACATATGACAATAATCCATTGCTATAAAAACAAATGTAGATTATTTGTACCGAAAGATCTTTGAGGTGACAGCCCAAGATACTTGTGCTCATACATATAAGAAAGCTGTAACCACGATATAAGATATGTTAATCTCGCTATTCCATAGCTCTAGGACTGTATTTATGTACTTGTTGAATCATATTGTTGCTACGACTTGCTACCCAAAAGTCTTTCTCAGCCCTATGACCTATGTATGATATGTACATGTATATCGATTAATGATCAATTAATCGCCTGAGCAATGAAAATCAACAACTTGCTGTCTAGCCTGTGGCCTCCATGTTCGTTCACACAGAAATATTGCATTAACCCCCAGCAAGAACCTTGACGAGTGTAGATGCAAACAGGCAGAAAAATCAAGTGTTTTCCTGGCGCCAATAGTACATAATATATTTATGTACATATGTACATGTGTACCTACATATGCGTGGCAATATACCGCTAAAAGTCTACGCACATATGTATGTATATCTGTTTGTATGTTGCCATTTTAAAATGCCAAAAATGCAATTTAGCGTACATTTGCATTGAGGCGAAAACGCTTTTACGCGAGGTTGTTGCTGCTGCTGCCTGCTGGATGGCGATTTGTATAAGGGGGTGGTGGGTGGGTGGGTGGGTGTGCATGTGGTGTACATGTGTACATGGGTGGTGGGAGGTGGAATGAATTATGCGAGTCTAATGAACCCCTCTTCCATTCTACTGATCCCCGAACAAGACTAAAATTACATAGCACAAATAGCACCCACAGTGGACCAGAGAAAAGTCATCGACTCCCCCCACCAGTTATGCCAATCATCCACAGCTCAGTGGATATTTTTCGTCAACGGGATTTACAGGACACAATAAAACGCTTAAAAAGCGGTGTATGCATTTTTTCAATGTTTTTGTATTTTTTTCTTTGCAAAAAAAATACCCAAGCGCAGTTTTGGCCTCTACTGTAGTATGCCACACAAACACATCCACACACCCACACAGAAAAATGCATGGCAATAACAAGGAAGGATTGCAGCGAAGATGCTGGAAAGATGTACACACTTGTGGCCATGGAAACGTGGAAACAGGCAGGGCAAGGGAATCACAGTCGAGTCCTCGCGTTAAGCTTGCCGATTGCATGTTCTCGTCCCGTACCGAATGAGTGCGCAACAGCAGCAAACCAAGAGAGAGAGAGAGCGCGACCAAGCGCAGTTTTGGCCTCTACTGTAGTATGCCACACAAACACATCCACACACCCACACAGAAAAATGCATGGCAATAACAAGGAAGGATTGCAGCGAAGATGCTGGAAAGATGTACACACTTGTGGCCATGGAAACGTGGAAACAGGCAGGGCAAGGGAATCACAGTCGAGTCCTCGCGTTAAGCTTGCCGATTGCATGTTCTCGTCCCGTACCGAATGAGTGCGCAACAGCAGAAAACCAAGAGAGAGAGAGAGTGAGTGAGCCCAAGGTAAATTAAATAGAAGGTGCAAGGAACACAGTCCAGGAGAGTGGAGGAAACTGCGTTTTAGACTTTGATAGGCTACTTGGGAGTGCACCAGGATTGCCTTACCTTCCAATTGAATATTTTGTGCCTAGAGAGAGCCAAAACCAGAGAGAGAGAGAGAGCAAGTGGTGGTTTTTGTGGGCTTTTTGGAGGTGCGGCGGCAACAACAAAGCACACACAACACCGTTCGCATACACACATATGTATGTATATATTTTTGTTTTGTTTGTGTGATTATATTCTGTTTTTGGCCAAAAACTAAAAATCAAAACAAAGCAGATCCCAACGAAGCGCAAGATGTAAACAAAACCGACAAAAAAATTCACAACGAACGAAAACAGAGAGCACAAAATGTGCCAAAGGCAAATGCAACAAAAAAATGCAAAGAACGTAGAGATATGTATGCGGAATGTGTATTATTTTATGTACATATATCATATACTCTCTATATATACTCGTATACTACTACGAGTATCTATAGCAGCCGATCCAAGAACGAAAACAACAGAACAACAAAAGACTCGGCTTCGGGGCTTCGGCTCCACATAAAGCCGCAAACGAGTTATGTGCCTCTCCCATAGGCAGATGTGGCTGAGGTGAATACACTGTAAAGAGAAAAGCACCACCAGCATGCCGAGTTGCGAGAGCCACATATTGGGAGAGAGAGAGAGAGAGAGAGAGAGGAGAGACCCAATTGTACTACACTCCCGGCAAATTCTATTCTTTCTCTACCCCTGCCAACCACAATGTACGACCAAGTCGCTGCCCGACAGCTGTGGTGAAGTCCTTCAGCCATATGATGTCCCCAAAAGTACCGTTTGACATCACTCTCTCCGCTTGGACACGACCCCAACCGACAACAGGAAACGACAAGGGCAGTAAAGCGCAACTCTCACGGCTGTTAAAACATCGACAGAAACACACAGCGGTTGGGAACCTGTGCTGAGGGGGGGGATACCCTCTACAGATCTACTAGCTCTAAGGTAAAGGTCTCCCGATCAGAATTATAGAGAAACAAAATGAGCACCGTATTCTGTTATAACATCTTCAAATATATGAGGGAACTTTTCTAGAGTTTGTCTCTACGTTTTTCACCCTCGACAAAGGGTATAACCTATAAGCCACACACACAACTCTTTTTTTTATTTTAACATATTTTTATACCCGTACTCAAAAAGAGTTAAGGGGTATACTGTATTTGTGGTAAAAGTCGATGTGTGTAACACAGAGAAGGAAAATTTTCCGACCCCATAAAGTATATATATTCTTGATCAGCATCAATAGCCGAGTCTCTGTCTGTCTGTCTGTCTGTCCGTCTGTCCGTCTGTCCGTCTGTCCGTCTTGATGAGCGCCTCGTTCTCAGAGACTATAGAAGCTAGAGCAACGAAATTTTTTTTCCAGACTCATGTGATATCACACTGTTACAAGTGTATTTCAAAATTTCGCCCCGCCCCCTTCCGCCTTCACAAAGGACGAAAATCTGTGGCATCCACAATTTTGAAGATACGAAAAAACTAAAACGCACGTATCGTAGAGAATGACCATATCTATCAGATTGCCGAATCTGAACCAGATCGGATCATTATTATAGCCAGAATAAAGAAATTAATTTTCAGTTGCTTCCCCCACCTCCTCTGGCGCTGCTTACGCTATTCATTCTCTGTCTCGCTCGCACACACTCTGCCCTGTGCAATGCGCGAGCAACCCCTAGCGGAGGAGATGTAGAATCTAAATGGTAGATGTAGAATATTTGTTCTAGATGTATTATCTACATTTTACATGTAGATGTAGTTAACAAATGTAGCAAAAAAATTTAAAATGTAAAATTTAATATTTTTTTTAAATTTCAATCATAAGCTCATAAATTTATATACTGACTGAGTACGGGTATAAAAGTAGAGTCGCGTCCAGAAGCGACTCACACGTTCCTTCTCGTTTCATTTATTTATTGTCTGGCCGCCGCCCCGGACTGTATTGTCTTTTATATTTAATTTTGCTGCTGTTGTTGTTGTTATGGGGCTGTTGCTTTTATTTTTGTGCTCGTGCCTCGTCTGAATGATGATTATAAAGTGTCTGAAAATAGCCACGAGAGCCAAGAACGCCCCTGGATGATGCTGACACGCTACGTGACCAGAGACGTTGAGCGGGGGAGTGGGTTTACAATTGGAATTGGCAGTTGATTCAGTTAAGATTTGAATCCAATCAGGATATATATCGCCAAAGTTAAAGCTAGATATCATGGATATCATTGCGCGCCCGCTAGGGTATTCACATATTCGACTACCATTGTCAGCCTTTCATTTCTCTCTCTCTCTCTCTGTTGCACTGTTGCTCTGTTGTTATTCCATCGTGTAAGCTCTGAAGCTTTGACCTGGGCCATTGTCAGGGCTGTTGCTACTGTTTGTCGTGTGCTGTTTGGAGACTAGACACACTCAATGCTCAATGGAATGTGTCGCCTCATCTACAGAGGCTTCTGCTCTGCTCTGCTCTGCGCGCCCACCTCTTTTTTTTCCTTTTCTTTCGCTGGTCTGGGGTCTGGTCTCTCGCTTCGATTATTATTTGTGTTGCAACTCTGGGAGCTTGAACTTTAGAATGTCACCCGCAGGCCGCTCTCTGAACGAACCACCCACCCACCCAACGCAAAGCCCTAGACAAAATAGAATGGAATGCATGTACATATGTACATACATACATATGTATGTAGAATAGAGTGAAACGAAATGAAACAAAACGAAACGAAACGGAAACAGCGATGAAGTCTGACTGAAGCACAAAGTCTGGTTATTACCAGATATCGAAAGCATTTTTGCCGGTAAAATGCGCAAAACGAAGCCTTTAAGTCTCCTCACCACAGCCCCAAAAACAAAACGAGTTTCTCCATATACAAATTTCGTAGCCATATACAGGGGGAAACAAGTGTGTTAGATAGATAGATAGATATATAGATGGATGGCTGTATAGATAGATTGGGGCACATAGATGTATGTACTTGTATTTATGTACATAATGTATGTATGTAAATTTCAATTTGTCAAAGACCTAAGCACCTGGCCTAAACGTTGTTGACAGTTTTAATTATTACATTTTTTTTCATTCAAAATTGATTATTTATGCAACGCCGTGGCAGCAAAATGCCGCCGCATGCAAATTTGATACTATATATAAATAAACAAATAAAGATACATGTACATACATATAAACAAACACAGGTGGTTCTGCATTTATTTCTTTGTTGAACATCAAGCAAAAGGGCCGACCAAGAGGTATACACGAAACTGGCATACCCTTAAGTAACATTATTTTTTTTTCAATTGAAGTTCTTACAAATATTAAATTTTTTTTAAATATACGATAAATTTTAACGGTATTCTGACTGATTCATTGGCTGCCAGTAAGGGCATTCACAATTATCTTTATGTAGTTTTTTTATTTTTTGATATTTTTTTTTCGCCAAATATTCATTGTTATTATCTGCTCAGACAAACGATGAATGATGACGCCTTTTGGGCACTGACCTACACACACGCGCTCAATGTGGAGAAGCTTTCAAATTGATTGCGCAATTTTCAATAAAAGCTAAAATAAAAGGTATTCCGACTAGGTGATACCCGCTAATCACAGAACAGGTAGTGAATCCCAGGGAAATTAATGAAAGAAATGTCAAACTTTGCGATAAGAGTTTCTTGTGGAAGAAATGTTGGATACCCATTCAGCTGAAGCCATAGATATTTTGTACCCTAGCTCCTATAGTCTCCCAGTTTGCCGAAACGACAAGAACTCGATCTGATACTTTGATTAAATCATAGAAAATCAGGTATTCAGCTGACTCTTTTATTCTCTTCGCTTAAATTTGTTGGCTTAGTGTATTTTTTGTGCCTCGATCTTCTTCGATAGTAGTTAATCGAACGATTACAGTGCATATGTATATCGCACATTTATCGAAGAGTATAACGAGTGTAGTGAATGGAGAAACAGATGTAACCGATAGGTTCTACAAGGGGCATCTATCCACACACAGATGTGCATGAGGAGAGGTATGCCTTAAGTATACCTTAGCGTAATGGGACCGGCTAAGCGCTAATTAGACGCTGTCCCCTCTCCCACCGCAAAAGCATACAAACTTGCGGCTCTCTCTCTCTCCCCCCTCCTTTGGGGCCACTCTTTACCACCTTTAGGTGAGCTGTTCCCCCCCCCCCCCCCCTCGTTCTCCAACAACAACAAAAACCACCAAGGTTAACCTATAAATAGCTATGGAGAAAAATCAACAACAACAATAACAGCAGCAAGTTGCAAATGCTATTTATAGACGACAAGAGAGGCGACGACGACGACGACGACCAGAAAAAGTAAATGAAAAACTTGAATTGAAAACAAAACCGAGAAATAAGAAACATACATACATAGGTGCAGAAGTCGACGTTGAGATGCTCTCCCGGTGCCAGTGTTGCAGAATGTCACACCGCGAATATCGATATTGATCGACAAATAAATCGAAAAATTATTTGATTTGCGCAGAGATTTGCTTGCAAATAAATGTGTTTTTTATCTCAAAATATTTTCTAGAAGAACAATTTAAAAAATCATTAGAAGTATAGTTTTGTTTGCCTCTGTGGGCAGAATTCTACATCACCTGTAAAAATCGTAATAACCAATTGAAATAGAACTTTTTTGTTTAGTATGTAATCATTTTCCCTTCCCTTATTTTTGTAGCTCTCTTTTTCTCACCCCTTTGACAGACATAATCATTGAAACAGCGGGTGTTCCTCCCTGAAGAGCTTTTACCCTACATATGTACATACATCCCTTTTCATTTAGGGGGCTTGGGGGTCCGACAACATTTCTATAGATTCCATTTCTTTTGAGCACGATTCTTTTAATTATATTTAACACCACCCATGGGCATTCCATGGACAGGTTATTAGGCAGTGGTGACCCCAACGCTAGAACTAGTGCCAGCAGGTACTCGTGGGTCGTCTTGGCCCACTTTAAAGCCGTGTAGCAGAGCGCTTTTAATGGGTCAAATTAATTGGCATGTTCCCTCTCTATGGTGGCCCCAAATCGAATGGGACCGATTCGTACGTAGTACGTGACGAGACACAGTCCCACCACCCCCAAAAGAAATAAGCAACTTCTGCGACGTCACCACGAAAAGTTCGACAACAAATAGAGAAATGAAACTTTTCGTTTCACTCTGCTAGCCAGGCAATCATTGCATCTGGCGTTGGATGGAACGACGAGCCACTTGAGTCATTGACAATATCGATCCGAACATTGGATGCAGCTCAACATGGGGGCGGGGCCACTAGTAGGAGGTCTATGTGGTGGCAGCGGGCGAATGGGAGGTCGGAGAGGGCCACAGCCATATTCAGATAATGCGATTACCCCTCTGAACATGAAGGGGGGAGGGGACTGGGATTAAAAGAGGGTGCAAGATGGAGAATGGACCACATTATATACACACACACATATGTGTGTATGCACAATAATGTATTTTTGATTTGATTTTTGTTTATTGAATTTAAAAGCAATTTAAGAGGGGAAAATGGATGTTGGCCATGTTCAATAACAAATAGAGCCAGCAAAAATGTAAACACATGCGAGGTGGCGTACGCACGATCACATGATCCCTAAGATAACAGATCTTTGTAATCGATACATTGTCATTCACATCAATCATATTTACCGGTGCCATTACCCGGTGGAGTTCTGACGTATCAGGTGTCGCGCGAGGTGAATGTGGGTGGCAGCGGGCGGCGGCAGCCGAATTTTTGTGACAAATATCTACGACGTTGACGAAAATAATCAACGCATATGTATAAATTTCTCATAAAGAACAGAAATAAGAAGAAGGTCAGAGCGGAAGTAGAGCAGTGCGCCAAAGAAGAGAGTGAGAGATAGAGAGCGCGAATGAAGGAGAGAGGCAAGGGTACCAGTTATCGGTGCAGCTAGAGAATTAAAAGAATTATGATAATTACAGCAGTTATTAAGCCAGAGAGACAAAGTGTTGTGCATAATAAACAAACAACACAGCAGCAGCAGCAGCAGCATAACGGAATCCAGAGAAGAGCACGGCAATGCACGATGGAGAGGGAGGGGTGGTAGAGAGAAGTGTGTGTGTGTTTTTATACAAGGTGACGCCAGCAGCGACGTTTTACTCTCGTTGTGGTGGGTTTTGTTGTTCGCTCTCTCGGCTTTTGTCGGTTTGATTCGTTTATCTCTCTCTCAGCTATCTCATTTCCAGTCCATGCTGCACATTCTTGTGTGAACAAGGGGCATTAGGACAACAAGGTGGCACTTGGCAACATGCCAGCAGCTTGCGAGTAGTACACCACATGCTGCTGGATGCTACCTTGTTGTCCCAACACACCCTGTTCATACATTTTTTGGGAGCGTATGGAAACACGAAATTAACAATATTTGAATACCGTTGGAATAAATTAGATGCTAACAAAATAATAAAAAAATATTATTGAGGAATAGACAATCAGCAAGGAGATTATTAAATTTGCGTTTCAATATTTATTGAAAAAACAGCTGGGAACATATAATTCGGTGGTATGTAAACCTTCCCCCCAGGTAGGGTACCAGAAACTTCCACACATCAACCATACCCTAGCACTGAAACCGGTTTGCCAGCAACATGAGTACGGGCCATCAGCAACATACAAGTAAAGCCGTGCAACATTTGCTCCCATCGAAATTTGTGACGTAGCTATAGTATCTGAAGAGACGAGTATAACCGCCGTCCATTTGGAAAAGGAAACAACAGAAAATATCGAAAGCCCAGACGAAGCACAACAGACAACGCAGCGTCAAAAACACGAAAAACGTTGAGAAAATTGCCGTGCAGCTGAAGCTGAACCAAAAAAAAAAAACAAAAAGAAGAAACATTTGCACACTCAAATACATACAGATAGACAGACTGTGGGATAGAGAAGAGAGGGGTGCTGAGGAGAATAATAATTAAAAGTAAAGCGAATTGGAGCAGCGCAACCGGGGGAGGGGAGAAGAAAGACAAAGGCCGAACAGCGATAGCAGCAGCAGCAGCAACAGCCACAGCCACAGCAGAAAGCTAAAGAAGCCAGAATAATCATTTCAAAGGGGGAAAAAAGCGCGGAAAAGTGCACTTTACACAAATCCATACATATACACACACACATTTTTCCCCCGAGTGAAAGTTAGTCGCGCACCGGCCACGCCCCCCGCCCCGCCTGGAATGAACCGCTCCAACAGTTTTGTCAGCTCCCTGAAGTGGTGGCCCCTGCAGGGCCACAACAGCCAGGCAACACCAGCAGCTGCGGCTGCAGCAGCGCCACCCACCAGCAACGGTGGCTACTCACAGTCGGCGCCCAGCTCCCCGATCTCTAATTGGCCACCGGCCCTGCAGCAGCAGCCGAAAGCTGGTGGCGGCGTGGTGAGCGCCACCTTTGGCAGCAGCGTTGCCGTGCAAAAACTGCGCGAATCCAAGTGGTTCAAGCCCGAGGAGCAGCGTATCTTCTGCGCCGTCGTCGAGTGTGGCTTCATTGTGGAGGTGCGCAGCAGTGCGGCTGCAGAGGCAGCGGCTGCGGCAGCCGCCGCCGCAGCAGCCGCTGCTGCCAGCGATATCGATTCGCTGGACATGGAATGTCCCCCACTCGGCCTGGGCCTGGCCCCAGGCCTGATGATACCACGCAATGGCAGCAGCAGCATCAGTTTCCTGGAGACTCAAGATGAGAACGAGACACCAGTGGCGTCCTGGTACGGCATTGTCCTATGCAAAGTGGCCAAAGGTGAGTTTTGCATATCCCATACCCCCAACCCACAGTAGGAAACTTTTTGATAACTCTGCAGACATCCAAGGCAATTACGCTAATCGCTGGATTTTCGCGGCGAATTCGCGGGATTCTGCCATTATAAAATGTCATTCAATAAACAAACAAACGCAGAAGCACACGACACACACAGACACAGCCCTGTATGTGTACACATACAGGCATATAGGGGCCTATGCCTAGCTTTTTTTATCTAATCAAAAATCCAGCAAGTGCGCGGTCGCAGAGCAGCGACGTCAGGTTTTGCACGGTCCATTCACAACAGTGCGCCGACGCCAGCCAGATAATTCCAAAATTTTCTGCGTGCGCGTATGCACGCACACAAAAACAAAAGCAATGGCAAAGACAAAAAAAAAACAAAAGCAAACAAAGTGTGAGCTGGAGGCGGCTGACTTGTGTCTTTTTAAAAACTCCCAAGCACGTCATGTGCTCCATGTCACGCATACCACCGCATACCCGTCGTTGTCTGCTGTACGTCCCATGGGGTATAAAGAGGCGCGCGCGCGGGCACAGTAAAAACTCTTTTAATCTGGTTTAGCTCAGAAAACAAAAAAACCATTGGTTCATTAGCGTAGACTTTACTGTGCGCGCCCGTCTGGGGTGCTGTGGATGTTGTGGTGAGCTTTTTAGCATTTCACCACGCGCCCACACAGCAGCAGGCGGTGTGTGTTGCATCTCGTGTGCGTGCGTTCCGGCCTGGCCTGGCCCCGGCCAATAACCCAACCCACCACGTGCGTTCATGCATACATAGGCATAACTGTGTGCGTATGCATACATACATGCGTAGGATTGATAAGGGGATTTTGAATTGCATTTTGTATACCCTATACACGCAGAACGGTAGGGTATATTTGTGTCATGCAATACATACTAGATTTTTACTATATTTAAATCAATTTTATTGAGAATTTGCGAACCCAAATTGACCATCTCCCGTTAACGGAGCCAAATTAGGGGGTACATCACAGTTCACAGCTCTCAGTGGCCTAGCTAATCAATATAACGTTGAAGCTTATTTTTTTTCTCTTTCTAATTGTTCTCCATTCCACCTGTTAAGACCCTAGACCCCACTGATTATCCTGCCACCCCGCCCCTGCAAAAATTACTCGTGCTTGGCGACAGATTACAAGCGGCGCGCCGTATGTACACTGTACACCCAGCAATGTCTGCCAGCAAAGAAATGCGCATGCGTGCTTATCAAATGATATTTACAATATGTAGTTCCATGTAGTCACGTACGTCAAACACTCCACCCTCGGGCCCTATCGCTCCCTACTACCTACCCCCCTCCCGCACTGCATGTCAATCGATGGGGATGGATTAAAGGCAAATACTTGAACATTCTTCAGGAATGAAATGCATTTGTACATTTCGTTGAGTATGTATGGATGGGCTTGCTTACTAGTAACAGGTGGGCACCATATTAGGGGTTTTATCATTTTAACAGATAGATGAGCTCATTCACAAATGCAACACATTTTTTTTTGTAGCCCCCACTCCCACTGCAGGACAGTCCCAATTATTGTCTCTGGCTAATGGAATGTACTCGCAAATTACTAGCGTAATTATATATGGCTACATATTGTACATACATATATGGGAGAGAAAATAACAAGTGCATTTCGCACTCAGAGCCACCCACCCAAAAGCTATTAAAAAATTTTAAATGCCTGCAAATTGGTTGAACATGGCACAACAAAAAAAAGGAATAAAAATATACTAGAGACTACAGACAAAAATGTACCAATTCAGGGGGAGGGGTAAAGAAGCAGAAACACAAGGGGAATGCAAAAGCAGAAGTTGGGGTGTAAAATACTAAGCAGTGCTAATTATTTTATATAAAGTTAATTTGTGGTTGTTATAACGAATTGCGCAACACTTGAAACCACACAAAAAACGGTAACAAAACAACACATGACAAGCAGCATCATATGGTGTGACCATAATTACCGTTAAGACAAAGCAAAGAAAGTACAGTAATTATTATTATGACACAAAAACCTACTGAAAGGAAGTGTTGAAAAACTGCATTAAATTAGATCAGCGGTGAGCAGGCCCACAGCAACAAAATAGCAATCATTAACAGAGAGACTCGAGTATTAAGGTGCCCTCGTCAGGCACACGACATGTATTTTGTTTTTCGGTTTGCAGGCATGAAGAACAAATTTCGTAGCAATGGGAGGCAATTGGGAGTAAGAATTAATGCTGAAAAGCAAACAGAAAAGCTGTTAAGTCTGATTTTATGTGTCGGCTGATTTTCTGATCATTTAAAGTCTATCAAACTGTACACATAAAATTCACATTTTGTGTGCATTTTTCTCAAGTTTACAAATGCAAACAAAAGTGCTATTATCTGAGAACCAAGCAGCTGTAGCATTTCAAGTGAATCTTCTGTAGATATACATTTATGGAACCCACAGCGAATGCACTTTCCCGTTTTTGTTTTTTTGCTTTTTTCCCCCCTTTTATATACTTTCTTGATCAGCGCAAACGAATTTACTTAAATGTTAAATCAAAATCAATTGAAATAATAACTGAATTGCAGTTCGTCCCACAGTTTGGACGGTCGGGTGGGGGTCACCTGTACTGGGGTTCTCTCAATTGATATTTATGGTAAAGCGCACACAGAAAATTAATAAATTCTTTTTTTTTTTCTATTACAGATAATAAGCCGAAGCCCGATTCCATTGAGATATTTTCTGTGAAAATACGTGAGAATGGAACCTACAAACTGATCAAAATGTCACTAGCCGACATCTGGAGCCATGGCTGGGAGTTGAGGATTAATAATTTTGCCGACAAGGAGAAGATGCCGCATATCGAGAAGGATATACGCAATCAGGTGAGCAGTACAGAAAAGAACCGACACACGTTTTATGCCTATAACCAACAATACAGTTCCAAGTTTCACTTTCGCAATCGAATTGGGACTCCCCGAAGTATGCTACCAAAAAAAAGACCTCGAGAGATTTCAGTGAGAAAGTCGAATTAGGAACTTCCGAAATAGTATTCCCATTGATAACTAATGCATTACCCATTTACACCTGCCCCGCCCGCTCCTGTTTAGGTATCGCTGGCACGCAAGGCCAAACAGAGTCTGTGGAACAACAACAAGCATTTTGTGTACTGGTGCCGGTACGGTAGCCGCCAGCAGGATGTTCGCAAGCGACAGGTAACGACGAGTGCTAATCATGTGCTGCTCCATCTGATTAACTGATAAGCGGTGCAGCCAGCGGAGCCATCTCAAACAGAGACATAGAGAGAGAGAGAGAAGGAAAACACACACACACTCAAACACATACACACAAAAACACATGCAAAAGCAAAAGCAAAAAAAAAGAAAGAAAAACACACAACATTTACCCAACCAAAATCCTGCCTACCAACACCCCCCACTACCTACCCAGCCCCACATATGCATTGATTGTAGTTGCAACAGAGTAAACACAACGACACACACACAGAAACAGTACTGACTAACGGCATGACAGAAATGAGAACCGATAAAAGAATCATCTCTGGCTAACTCATTTACGCTTTTGGAATCGGGGCCACAAATTTAACCAAACCAAAAAAAAAAAAAAATATGTAAAATATATATCTATCACAGTAGAACCCAACCCCCTCGATCGCCCTTTAACACACGCTCCACGCTACTCTCTATCCCCCGCCCACCCACATTCAAAATCCGTCCTTCATTTGGAAAGTACATCATTTGTTGCCTGGCGCCTGTTTCTATATATATTTTTGTTGTTGTTGCTGTTTAATGTGGCAGGAACTCTTTGTGTGTGCGTGCGCCTACCGCTCCACTAATAATACAATACTCCACCGCACGCACACACACACACACACACACACACTCTCCCACCTTCTTGTGCTTCTGCCTTTGCTCTCTGTACCCGCTGTACGTGTTATATTCATTGAACACCGTCAAACAAAACCAAAACAAAACAAAAAATCTATATGTATCTTGCAGATGTCGGAGTGCGTGAAATGGGGCAGCGTTGGCATGAATGCGGGCATGCTGCTGGTGCTAAATAATAGACAGAAATGCTATTCCCACTCAAAGTAACCGCCCGATTGCGCCCCCTCTACTCCACTCATAATGAAAACAAAGAAAAGAAAGAGAAAGAAAAACCATAAGTATTCAAGAGTTAATTCCGATGATAAGAGAGACGGCCCCCAAAAAGCAGCAAACAAAAATTTTGCAAATATGTGTAAAGATTTTAAGTGCAATTCAGATCAGGGTAAGACACACACACCCACACACACAGACGAAAGACCCCCCCCCCCCCCATGAGAGAAAGAGATAGTGAGAGAGTGTAGTATGTTCATTTGGCAGTATTAAAATACCATGAAAAATACCAGAGACACACAGCGACGAGACACAACTGTACCCAAAAAAACACAAACACACACACACGCAAACACAGAACCCTCAAACCAAACTGTTGCAACTCCCATCGAGGAGACCAGCAAAATCGTATACAAACTTAAAAAAAAAAATTAATTACTTATGTATATCGGACATACACAACACACACATACACAGAAAGAGAGAGAGAGACACACACACACTGTGAAATTCGAAAAGACTTATTATATATTTGTTTTTTTTTTGTCATTTTTTTTTTGTTTTCTTGTGATTATTATTATTATTATACTATATTATATTTATATACTTCATTGTGAATGGCAAGCATATGTGTTTTCTTTGTTATTTAAGCATATTAAATATAAGTAAAAAAAAAAAGTAAAAAGCAAAAATTCGATCTATTTAGAAAGCATAGGATTAAAAAAGGATTAAGACATTCGAAATGTTTTCGTTATGTATGTATTTAATTACGGGAAACACCCCCCACCCACCCAGACGACTCGGAAATACGGAAACGGTTAACGAACAGGAAACAAAACTATGATAAAAACTCTAAGAAAAAAAAACATACAACAAAAAAAATACGTAAATTAATGGAAAAATAAAAGTAAACAAAAGAAAAGAAAACTAGGGTGTAAGATATATATATATACATATAGAAGAAGATATATAGTATATAGGGGTACCCATACATTAATAATTATTAATTATTCCGTTTAAGTTGTGTCACTTTTAAGCAGTTTATAATATATATATTTATATACCATATAGTCAGTAGTCTTGTATACATTTCGACAATGTGAAACAATTTGAGGATATGAAACGTTTGTAAAATGCTTTATATTGATATTACTATTAAATGTTTACCAACCCAACCGATGCAACACACAACAAAAAAAAAGAACGACAAGATTATGAGTCGCGGCAAGTGCCGCAGCTCTACTTTGTATATCTATGAACAATATAGCGTAGCAACACTCACCTCACGCAACAGTCCAAAGAGCACATCCGTGGATAGGGATCTCTCGTGGGCCTCGTCCATAATGATGGCCGCATAGCTATCCAAATCCGGATCACGCAGACTCTCGCGCAACAATATGCCGTCCGTCATGTACTTGATGACTGTTCGCTCCGATGTGCAGTCCTCAAATCGTATGGCATAGCCCACATCCTCGCCTGCAATTGAATATTTGAATTTAAACCGAAATCAGAGCCAAGGGTGCGGGTGCTTGCTTACCCAACTGTGTGTCCATCTCATCGGAGACACGCTTGGCCACCGACATGGCCGCCACACGACGCGGCTGTGTGCACCCAATCATGCCCAGCTGGCTGTAGCCATCCTCGTGCAGATACTGGGTGAGCTGTGTGGTCTTGCCGCTGCCCGTCTCGCCCACAATGATGATCACCGAGTTCTCTCGGATGACATTGAGCAGCTCCTGGCGGGAGGCAAACACAGGCAGAAAGCGGCGCTGCTCCGAGATGGTTTTCTTGCGGGAGAAGTCACTTTTGCCCCCCGAGTCCTGGTCCCGCATATGGTCGGCAAACTTCTGATCCTTGCGATAATCGGCCGTGTCGTTGTCCTTGTCGTAGCGTGAATCCTCGTCGTCCTGGGGCCGCTGCACACCCATAATGTTGCCCAGCTTTGTGCCGCCCAGCTCCCAGTGTTTCTTCTGGGCCTTGCGACGCTCCTTCTGCTCCCGATAGGTGCGCACCAGAGCGCTGCCCTTGCGCGCGAGCAGCGCCATGTCCGAGGTGGGATCCTTGACGGGCACCACCGGCTCCGGCTGTTTGGTGAACACAATACGGCCGTCGAGAAAGGGCGGAATTATGTGATGCACCAGCAGATGGACCCGCTCCAGGGCCTCCTCATCGAAATCATCGTTGACATGGATGCTGGTGACCACACCAGAGGTGAGCATCCGATTCCTCTCCCACAGCTCGTTGTCCCGATTGTTCTGCCGCTGCTGGGCGCTGAGGCGTTTCGTTCGCTTCTGTTCCAGCTGCTCCTCCCGCTTGCGGAAGTACTCGGAATTGGGACCCACGAAGGGATTGTTCTCGTCGTCGTAGCCCTCGTCAATGTTGTACCACTCGCGGTCCAGGCGGCGTTGCTCCTCCTCCCAGAGGTCGCGCGACTCTGGGTCATCGGACCAGGGTGTGGCACCGGTGCGCTTCCGGTCATTGGCCCACTGGTTGTAGCGATGCGCTGGCGTCGGCCGGGCCGAGTCATCCTGCCGGTTGTTACGGCGACTGCGATTGCTGCTGCCACTCCGCACCGACCAATCACCGCCGCCGCCGCCATGGCGACGTGGTGTTGGCATATCCCAATCGGAATTACGCTGCCCGCCGCCGCCCTCGCCGTCGTCATCGTCCCAGGAGCTGTTGGATATACCACCGCCGCCTGGGGTGCCAGGCTCCCTGGGTGTGTGGACACTCCGCTCGGACATGGAGCGATCCCGATCGCGGCTGCGATGTCGATCCCTATCTCGGTCGCGATCTCGATCTCTGTCACGATGTCGCCGTCGGTCGTGGTCACCTCGATCTCTGTCGCGCTCTCTTCTCCTTTCTCCTCGACCCTCGGCCAAGGATGAGGCCGTTGATGCATTGGCCGCTCTGCCCCTCGCCTTGTCGCGCTGAATGTGCTCCCGCAGCCGCTCGCGGGCCTTCTCCGACACACCGCCCGTGTGCGAGGGCGTGTCATCTTTATGCTCGCGCAGCTGGCGGCTCAACTTCTCGAAGCTCTTGGTGTCCGGCTTCTTGAAGGCAAACTCACTGATTCCGGGCGTGGAGCCAGTGGGCGTACTGGAGCCAGTGTCGTCGTATTCGCTATCCTTGAACGAGATCAGTCGATCGCCGCGCTCCTTTTCAGCGCGTCGCTTGGCGGCCAACTTGTCCAGGCCCAGCAGCGAGCCTTGGGGCACTTTGAAGCTGCCTGTCGAGTCAGCGCCATCTCTGGACTTCTTAATTACCAGGCCGCCACGCTCCTCCTGACCAGCAGTTCCCTCCAGTCGATGCACGCCGGCATCATCGTCGTCGCTCATGCCTAATTATTTGTGCTTTCTGCTTTTTTCGCCTCCTGGGTTACCGCAAAACTATGGATTTGCGTTGGCGTTGTTCACTCACAGCTGATGACATGGTGCGTGCTGCCACTACGTTGAAATTTTTGCATTGCAAAGCTATCGATAGTTAACTTCATGCAAATATTAAAAAAAACATTTTGCATGAATTTACCTTTTTCACCGAGTCTAGATTATCTTGATTCAACTAACTTTTGGTTTGTGTATTATTTACGTACGTGGGCGCAGTGTAATCTCAAATCAAACCCCATGCGATAGTAGGCTCCACATCGATAGTTCACTACATCAATAGCACATTTATGTAGCCGGTTTCACGTCGTTGCCTTAAATTTAGCATTTATCTTTTTTGATTCCTCGCAGAAGAGTCTAAAACTAAACATGACTGACAAGCTAAGCAAAATTCAGCAGCAATTTTTGTGCTGTTATCCCGTGAACAAAATTTCCTGGTCGGTATGTATTTAGCTGTGAGTGCAGTGCCCTGCACCACTGCCCACCACCGCCATCACCACCTGTTGCACCTCTTTGACAACAAAATTGTATACACGCGCAGTCGATGCAGCTACCAATGGACTGGGATGAGCAAAAGGCACTCATTGCAGCCACCTGCGGCCATCCACTCAACGAGCGATATCCAGTGCGTGCCAGCTACCAGGAGGCGTTCGTAAAGCGACTGATGAAGCTGCTTAAGGATCACGACGAGCTGCACGACGACCTATACAGCAGCCTCTGTTCGCAGAAAGGGGAACTTCAATGCAAGGACTATGCCTACAAGCACTACCTACTGCTGCAGCCAGATGCCCATATCACGCTGCGCGAGTCCATTAGCTTTGTGAACGAGGGCACCACCGGCCTCTGCACCTGGGAGGCTGCCCTGGCCCTGGCCGACTATCTCATGCAGCACAGCGATGTGGTGAAGGGCAAGAATATTGTGGAGCTGGGCGCTGGCACCGGTCTGATTGGAATACTGCTCAAACTGCCAGCCCTGGGCTTCGATGCTGGCCAAATCCTACTCACCGATGGCAGTGCCTCCTGTGTGCAGCTGATGCGCGAGAATGTGGCCTTGAATTACCCAACGGCGCCCAAGGAGGCCATACCGCAGTGTGAACAGCTGCGCTGGGACGGTGTAAAAGAGTTTCCCTGGCAGGAATATGCACCAACGGATCTGCTACTCGCTGCGGATGTCATCTATGATGATTCGCAGTTCGATGCCCTTCTGGGTGCCCTCGATCATCTGTATGCGAGTCGTGGCAATTGCCTGGAAATGCTATTAGCCAGCACAGTGCGCAATGTGGACACGCTGCACAATTTCATGGAGCAGTTAAGTGAGTTTTTATCCCCGCCTCTATATACATATTGTATATCCTATAGCTAATATGTAACTTAACTTTTTACAGCCATACACGGGTACAAGGTGACACCCTGTGCGAATGTCTCGGCCTGCGCGAGTCACTTTTGTCGCGATCACACCGCTGCCGTACAGATTATCTCCATTAAACGCTAGTTCTAGGTAGTATAATAAAATATATAATATATTAAAAACAACAACAACAACAATTTACACATAAAACAAATAGCAATTGTCTAAGAGCCTGCCCTCCTCCTGCCTTCGCAGCCTCCTCGCTGTATTGTTGCCTCGGAAAATATCAACGAAGTATTGGTTTTGTTTTGTTTTGTTTTGTTTTGCAATACATTTAAATACTGAGTATTTAAGCATACAAATAGAATATAATGTAGAATCGATTCACACACACATCACTGACTGATTGTGGGTATGGTGCCATCGTTTAGCCATTTCACATTGAGCTGTTCGATTTGATGCTTCATGAAGATGATGCCATAGACCTCGTACTGGATGTCCAGCAGTTTGGTGCGATGCGTGCGTGGCACCTTCATGCCCACGACCAGGGCATGCAGGGAGCTGATGATCATAAATACGAATCCCTGGGCCATCAATGTGCTCTTGTCGGTGGCATAGAAGTACGAATTCTTGGCATCGGCCACAAAATAATAGTACACAATGCCGGTGCAGATCAATTTGAGGACATACGACACGCAGATGATGCACTCGGTGAACCGCAGATGGGTGACCTCCAGCAGGGCGATCTGTAGACTGGAATAGGACATGCCAAACAGGACGAGCAGCACCCAGAGGGACCATCGCGAGTCGGTCACACTGCAGATGATCATGGCCAGGAGTGTGAAGAAAACCAGCGTCATCTGTGTGGCCACAAAGTTCACCTTCACCGAGACGAAGAACAGACAGATGAGCGTCAGGCAGCTGCCACCAAAAATCACCCAGAACATGGCATCGATGTCGGCCAGCTGGGTCAATCTGATGGACGGATTTAGGGCGAACCAGTAGATGAAATACACAAACAGCGCATACTGTATGGCCTCGGTGAAGAGGAGCAGCAGCATTACATTCCATTGCTGGTTTTTCGTCACATAGAAGAACTGCAGCCGCTTGATCACCTCCGAGCGCGGCTCAAAGATGCTGCCATTGCCGTTGGCGATCCTCAGATCGTTGTCCATGCTGTTCACCAGATCGACGGTGCCCACAAAGTGCAGCACCTTGATGCCCACCAGAATGGCCAGCGTGGCAGCGGCAATGCTCAGATAGGTGCCAGCAAAGTTCACATAAATTCCATCGATCAGCTGCTCCGTGGTGGCCGTCTGTCCCGCAAACGCCTTTAGGTTTCGGCTGTAGGCGGATGCAATCAGGCTCACGGCCGTGGCAATGCCCAGCAGATAGCAGCTGCAGGAGGCGGACAACACCAGGGAGCGGCTGCTCTTCGAGCTGATGGTATGCAGGAAGCTGTAGCCAGCTATGAAGGTCATGCTGTGCGCCGTGTACGAAATGTAGGCGCCCACATGGTCTGTAAGTTATTTATATGGACAATTTTCATAAGGATTTGCGCTGAAGAATTTCCCCTTACCAAAGCCATCCGCAAAGTAGAAGCAACTGGCAACCAGATTTAAAACGCCAGCGGCCAGCAGCAGCCACGCCTGCCAGTAGACAATGCACTTCTTCACGTACTTAATGGTCAGCATGGTGAGGGCCGTGACCAGGGCCCAGCAGGCGCCCAAGATCAGAGGTCCATAGTTGATTAGGCCGGACTGCAGGTTGCGCTCGGCCACCAGCGAGCAGATCGTATAGCCAAAGATCATGCCACATGGCAGGAAGCTCAAGCAAACTAAAACGATCGAGTTTTATATAATCTTGGATGGCAGATCTAGCTCCCTCCCTCCCTGTGGGTAGGGGACTCACACTACTCACCCACACTGCTGGGCGCGTATTTGAAGAACTTGAGCAGCAGTTTTCCCCAAAACTGCGTCATATTTGACACGAAAAATATCCAATCCAAAAGTATTCGGGCGCGAGGCGTAAGATGAGCTTAAAGCATTTTGGTCTGGACTGGACAGATGACCACAATTATGGCCAAATAGACGCCGCCGCAAGTACAAAGTGGCTATAAAGTGAACTGCGACGATGGCGATGGCGACGACGACAATGGCAACGAGACAATGATAAGATAAGCCAATTGGCCGAGCGAGCAGCCGGTCTGATGGATGTACATATGTACTATGGGGTGACTAATGCCGCATTGGAGTAGTAGCCTTTTTGGCCATATAAACAGATAAGCCGCTTTGTAGCCACTAAATGTCGATTCTCCTCCATTCAGTTTGGCCTGCTATTTCCGGCTATGCATTTACACATACAGTGAACCCTGCATATGTTGCACAGATTATGATCAAGGATTAGTAGTTTTTCTGTCAATCAAATCAATAACAATTGCCCGCAATTTCACAACATAACGGTGTCAGGCAGTGCTGATAAACGTGCGAAATTACTCATGCACATTGCATGTTGGTCTGGATTCAAGGTGCATGAGGGTAGGGTGTCGCATCCTTTTCTGTAGGTTTTGCTGTAAATGGCTTTACGTATACATATGTATTTGTAAATAGGAGAGGGCTTTAAATTAATCTGGCATAAATAGCTAATATTGATAATGAATTGCCTGCCGATAAAGCTGTAAAAATTGATTAGTATTGCATGTACAAGGGAAAAGTGTATTGTGTGTGTGTGTGTGTGTGTGTGTTTGTGAGAGGTTCGGTAATAGTTTGTTTACTTTAGAGTGAAGCACAGCACGGGAGAGAGAGAGAGAGCGCTGCGGTCTTGAGAACAGGGTTAGATAACACTTATGTTTGCATTCCTAGACTTTTTCTGTGCATCCATATCCTATTCATATTGGGTTACAATGTAAAAGCTAGTTGAAGAAAAAAGTTGTATACATTATTTTGGCAATATGTAAGATCCTTTCAATCGAATGGGGGAATAAAAGTACGAAAAAGTACGCTCCAATTTCCAATAAATCAGAGTATTTTAGCGATATTCAAACTCGGGCACACTGCATATAAACCATTATGGAAAATTTAACAATGAAAACCCTAGAAAATCCAATAGAACCCAAACCGCCAGCAAGCATCGAAGATATGCATATCTCTGCGTAAACATTATTGGCATACCCATTACCGAGTCATATGATTTACAATGCAAAAGTATCATCTTTCAATATCTGGACAAGCGTAAGGAAGTCGGCTACCAGGAGAAATATGCGATTCTAGTTGGAATCATGAAAATGCACTCTAAAAACCTTGATAGTCTAAAATTCAAGTATAATGTTAAGGATGTTATAGCCTACAACCGTGTACGTATATATATTCTAAAATTGTGTAAATTTGCCTATTCTTTACCACGTTTTTGTTGCAGCATGTGACCATGGCAGATTTAAAGGAACCTAAAAAGATTCCTACCTGGGTTATAGTCCTTCTCTTCATTATAATGATCTTTACGTTTTTGTGCTGTGAAATACTTCTTGGACATCTTCTTTTTGCACTTATCATCTTGGCATATTTGAAGAATAAATAAAGATTGCAAAGAATTAAAAGTATATTTAACCAAAAAACCAGAAATTTGTTGTTTCTCCTAAATAAATGCTTTATCGAATATACCTGAATCGGATTACCATATTGTATAGTGGCTTAGAAAATTGTTCCCAGATTTCTGCGGTTCTTAGAGCTTTTCTATAGGGATTTTTAAAGAAAATTAAATTGATCTGATAGATTCATAAATTTTCTATATTTGCTAATTTTGAAATCGTTTTACAACTATTAAGTGTCAAATATTTGACAAAGAAAATGATTGCCAAAAGTATTCTACTCGTATTTGTGACGTCATAAGCTCTGAAAGGAGAGCAGGAAAAAAGCACAATTGCAAGGACTAGCTTAAGAGAGAGTGAGACCACTTTCTCGCTCTCTCTCTCTGTCTCTCTCTCTCAGTGTCTGTGAGCTTCGTCGCGTTTCTGTTTCTGCGCTTGTGCTCTCTGCCCGGGTACCGACCATCCACCCCGCCCGTTCTGCCCACACATTGCGGTTCGGCCGACACTACGGTTATCCTTAAGGCTGGGGGCATCGCATCGCACCCCAATGTCTTGGCTCGGCCTTATACCCGGCTTTCACTTCCGGAACTTTGCTGCCGACGACAACAACAAACCGACTGAGCGAGCGGCAGGCACACTGCACTTGCATTTGAGACGCTGAGAGAATCACAGCCACAGTCACAGCCACAGCCCCTGCCCTGCCACCCGCTGAGACTGCAATTGGGTAGGAGAGAGATGCTGTAGACATTGTGCTCCCTGCTCGGCTGGGCACCCGCTGGCCATGGTACGCTAGCTGCGCTGCGGACGACGAGCATCACTAGAGACGTGACGTGACGGGACCGGCGGTGCCATGTTTGTGCTGAGCATTTGGGGCACCAGCCTGAGCCTGAGTAGCCGCAGCCTGGCCATTGCCCTGGTGCTATGCTTGACGCTGTTGTACTTCTCCTACAGCTTTAATGCCTGCCTGCTGGCCAGCATCAGTCGCAGCCTTCAGCAGGTGAGAGACTGCGTTCGTCTTCGCCTCGCATCTTCTTTTCTTCACCTCCTTTTCGCCCATGGCCCGCCCACACCCACAGAGCAACTTACGCAACCTGCTGTCACTGACGTCGACGCCCCGCAACGAAAGTAGCAGCAGCAACGATTCCGCCACACCCGCTGCTACTCCATCGGCCAACAACACCAACAACAACACCATCAGCAATGTACCAGCAGCCGCTGTGGGGATTGCCAGCAGTTCGGATGGCTCGCCCAAGTATCAGCTGCTGCGGCAGCCGGGTCTGCGTCCATCACGTCACCTGCCCGACACGCTCATCATTGGCGTAAAGAAGAGCGGCACGCGCGCCCTGCTGGAGTTCATTCGACTGCATCCGGATGTGCGAGCGGCCGGCTCCGAGGTGCACTTCTTCGATAGGCACTATCAGCGGGGCCTGCGCTGGTACCGCCACCACATGCCGTACACCATCGAGGGCCAAATCACCATGGAGAAGACGCCAAGCTATTTTGTGACCAAGGAGGTGCCCCAGCGGGTCTATCACATGAACACAGCCACCAAGTGAGTGTTGGCCTCCTCCCATATCTGAGGCGTTCGTTCTCTAATCTGTTCCCTATCGTATCCCTAACCAATAGATTGCTGATTGTGGTGCGAGATCCGGTGACGCGTGCCATTTCGGACTACACGCAGGCGGCCAGCAAGAAGGCGGACATGAAGCGGTTCGAGCAGCTGGCCTTTGTCAATGGCAGCTACTCGGTGGTGGACACGAATTGGGGGCCCGTCAAGATTGGCGTCTACTCGCGCTACCTGGAGCGTTGGCTCCTCTACTTTCCGCTTTCCCAGCTGCTTTTTATCAGCGGCGAGCGCCTCATCATGGATCCCGCCTACGAGATCGGACGCGTGCAGGACTTTCTCGGCCTGAAGCGTGTGGTCACCGAGAAGCATTTTTACTTTAATGCCACCAAAGGATTTCCGTGCCTATTCAAGTCCGAGGCACGTTCCACGCCCCACTGCCTGGGCAAGACGAAGGGGCGCAATCATCCGCATATCGATCCCAATGCCATCGAGAGGCTGCGCGAATTCTATAGGCCATTTAACAATAAGTTTTATCAACTGACGGGCATTAATTTTGCCTGGGCATAGGTGGAGGAGGATCATTGGACAAACGTGGAGTGGACTGGACTGGACTGATATTGTTGATTGCATTTTTTTGATACATATAAATTGTACTTATCTAGTATATATATATATATACAAAAACAACCACCATATACGGATATACATAGCTATTTAGATGATATATATATATATACAAAAATACACACACACACACAGACAGACAGGCAGAAAGAAAGATCTCGCGGGAGCAGCGCAGAGATTTATTGCTCAATTATTGGTAGCTTTATCCAGGAGACGATTCAAATTCAACGATAAATGGTTCCTCTCTTCTAAACAAAAACTCAAAACTCAAACTCGAATTGAATCGAATGAAAGCCATGCACACACACTATATACTCAAGCATTCTATAGGTATACATACCCCCATAAAACATACAACATACTATACTATTTACATATATATACATATATATATATATATATATATATATATATATATATACACATAGAGAAACATAGAGCTTACTATGAAATTCCTACAGAGTCTTCTACACGCATACATCCCCCAAAAATCAGTACGAATATATATACCATATACCAAAATACATATATAAATAGAATTTACTTCCATTGCATGCATGAGACGACTCCTTCTCCTAATCTCCTACAACAAATACCAAAAAACCAAAGAAACAAAAAGTACTTAAAAAAGCTTAGCAAATTTCAATCAAAACAAAAATCTACATTAAATAAATCAAAATTCCAACAGCAACTAGAAAAACTGAATTCAATTGAAAATCGAACAGTAACCCGCGGCATATGATTGCAAATAATTATCAAGTTTTTTTGGTTATTAAAACTCTGGAGAAAGTCCAACAATCTGTACGCCACACAGCTGGTTATAGAACAGAAAAGTGAAAAAAGTACAGTCCAACAAGGAGAATGAGAGAGTAAGCTGAAGCCAGAGCTTTGGACGAGAGTTGGAAGACCTGCCATAGCAAAGTCTTCTCTCCTGTGAGATGATACATATATAAATTCTATAACTATCTCAATCTATTCTATTGATTTATGTTTGTGACTGCACAAATTCCATTAACGTCACTCTCTTAAGTTGAATTGCATATTTTCCAACGCCATTTAAGTATTTTATATCCAACTATCTAAACTTCTTTATCAATCTAAGTCAGCGTGTGGCAGTGGCAAACAGCCAGCTTCCACGTCGTGTACACAACATTTCTATTGTTGTTTTTTCTACCATTCTCAGAGATTCTCTTTGGAGGCAGCCTTCGCTCTCTCTCTCCTCTCTGCAAGTGTCCACAGCTGTTTAATGCATCCCTGGTTCTAGGATCCCTGGTTCCAATATGTAAAAACCAAATGTTTTTTATTTTGTTGTATTTGTTTTAGAAATTTAATCATTGTTTAAATTTGGTTTTAAATTGTTTTGTGAACGATTCACAATGTTTTTGTTTGTTTGTTTGTTTTGTTTTGTTGTTGTATGATAATTTCTTGGTTTGCAGTTAAGTTCATCCTTCTTCTTCTCCTTCTCATCCTTATCCTTATCCTCATGCTCGTTCTGTGATGTGATTTGCTGCTACTCTTCCTCGTCGCTCTTTACTTCTGCTTCTATTTTGTTGTTGCTTTTTAAGTACAATTGATTAATTAAATTGCGGTGGTTTGTGGTTGGTTTTTTGTTTTTGTTTTGCTTTAAGGTATTCATTGAGTTTTATGTTTGCATATTATTTGTGGTGTGTGTGTGTGTGTGTGTCTCCTACATAATACATAATGTTTGAATTTGTTAAAAAAATTAAACGATATTTTTTGGGATTTTCTCCATGTGTGTGTGTGTGGTGTGTGTGTGGTGTGTGTCGTGTCTGCTTAAGTTCAAAAAGAAGAATTTCAATAGAAATATTCATACCCTAGGATGCATAATCGTAAATCGTAAATGACAGTAACTAAAAACTACAAGAAATTAACTTACATTGCTACGTTAGGAGTGTTGGCCCTATGCTTTATGCTTATTGCTTATTGCCTATTTCCTAATTTCCTAATTGCTATTTTCGTATGCCTACAAGTTCCTCTCTTTCTCTTTGATTTGATATATTACAAAACATCCGGATATCGTCGTCTGGGATTGCGTTTTTTTGAGTCTCTTTTACTGGCTGCCTCTCACTAGGATGTGGCCCGCTTGGATGTCCATTTGACGCTGCCATTGCTGCTGCTGCCGCCTGCCGCTGCCGCTGCCGCCGCTGCCGCCGCCGCCGTCGACGATAACGACTCGCCCCCAACCGTTCCGATTGCAGCTCCAGCGCCAAGCACCGCCTCCGATTTGGAGGTCTGCAGCCGCTTCTCGCAGTACAGGCTGCCCACGGGCTTTGTCATAGATGCCGCCAGGCTCTTGGTCACCGTGGAGTAGTCCAGCGTGGCGGCGGAGGAGGAGCAGCCGGGCGCCACCAGTACGGGCGACACAATGCCTACGCCAGCATCCGTATCCGCATCAGCATCTACATCTGGCTCCGCATCGGCACTAATCTGACGCTTTAGCTGCGGCACTGGCGTCGGCGATGTCTTTGGTGGCGTTGTCTGGCTGCGATCCTTGATGGGAAACTTGTTCTTGGTGCAGCTAAGGTCCAGCTCCAGCGTGTAGAAGCGTCCGCGGGTATACTGGCGATTGTCATTCCTCAGATTTGTGGCAGCAGCCACACCGGCACTCCCTCCTCCAGGGGCGGTCACAGACAGCTGCGGCTGCGGCTGCTGGCTGATCGTGCAGATGCTGCTTCGATTGCTGTTCCCATGGCAGGGCAGTGCTGTGTGGGCAGTGGTCACGGAGCTGGCCTGGGTCCCAGCACCACTGCCATCGCAAACATCCTCTCCAGGATCTTCTTCGTCCTCGTCTGCATCTTCCTCCTCCTGCTGCTCCTCCTCCTCCTCCTCCTCTTCGTCTTCGCTGTCCCCCAGGGTGTCTTCGGTGTCGTCGTCAATGTGCAGCTGATTTTGGGCCATCATCTGCTGCTGTGCCTGCTGCCCAGTGGCTGGTGACTTGCTGACCACCATACGCGGCGACTGATCCATCAGCAGATTCTCCCAGCTTGTCTCATACACGCTGGCCAGCTGGGCCGCTGGCTTGGGCTTCATCTGCGTCTTGTGGGCCAGCAGCATGGCCGATGGTGGCGTCGGTTCAGCCTTCTCCTCGGCGGGCATTTTGCGGGTGCCAATTATCAGCTGCGGCTCCACATAGAACGCATCAAAGTTGAGGTCCAGGAAGAGCTCCTGCAGGAAGCGGCGCGCACTCATCCGATAACTGCTTCTGCCCAGCGTCTTGCAGGACTCGGAATACAGGCAAATGTCCTGCAAGAGAATAAAAAGAATTGCTAGCGAAAATCGAAATTTTAATTCTATGTGAAAATTCGCACCTGAAAGGCATGCGGATGCTTCTGCTTGAGCTCCAGCAGGGCCATCTTCGATTGCTTGGCACTGACCGGATTGGCCAGACGCTGCACATTGTACAGTATGGAGGCCGTCAGCCTGTCCGGCAGGCTATCCTCGCTCAGCATGCTCTCCGGCGAATGGAAACTAATGTCGGTGCCCAGTGGCAGCCTGCCAGAGCCAACGCCACTGCTGCTGCTGCTCTTTTTGGCCAGCACTGGACCGGCCTGAATGCCAGCCGCCACTAGGGCCGCTGCTGCACTGCTGTACAGCTCACAGGGGGCCAAAGTCACACCACCACCACCACCACCTGCACCTGCACTCGCACCGCCAGCCGCACCGTTGCTCTGGCTACCAACGCTATCCTGACGTTGCTGTCGCGGCGATCGGGCACAATGTAGACACTGGCTGCGCGCATGCTTGGCGCCCTGCTGCCACTGGCGTGGCTGGCGGCGACTCGCCGAGGAAACGTCCGAGAGCGATGATATGACCGAGGACTCGTCGCCGCCCTCGTTGTTCAGCGAATCGTTGAGGAACTGCAGCCGCTGGGTCAGCAACATATGGATGCCCATGAGGTCCTGATCCTGGATGTCACGCGACACATACGTGCGACTGAGATTGCGCGTGGGGAACAGATCCAGCACATTCTTGGGCAGGCAAATGCCCGCATAGCACGGCCCCTGCATATCGTTCTGTGGCAGAAATTTCGGCGCATTCAGCGTGGGCAGCAGCACGTTCAGCTCCCCCGTGGAGAGGCGTCGCCGCACCTTGCTCAGCCGTGGCTTTGGATAGCTCCAGTCCTGCTTGTGCATAAAGTCATGCAACTCCGCCGCCGACTCCAGCACGGGGCGGCTGTGGGCGCGCAGCACTCGCAGCTGGGCATAGCCCTTCATGGCCATCGGACTGAGGGTGGTGTTGGCCGTTCCGCTCTGGCTGGTGGCCAGCGTATGGCGACGCATCAGCTCCTCGCTCTCCAGCAGATTGGACATGCTGGGTATGGGACTCAGCGGGAATTGCTGCAATTCGCTCATATTGGCCGCCGCAGCGGCGGCAGCTGCGGCCGTTCGTCCCGTCACCGATTCGCAGCTGCTCACGCCCGAGGTGTTCGAGTCCGTGCACGAGTTGTAACGGATGCGGTGCTGATGCTGCTGCTGCTGTTGCGTTTGGTAGGGCATCGGATAGAGATTACCCCCGCCAGTGACGCCGCCGCCCAGCAGGCTAATCACATCTGTTGTCTTCGATTCGGAGAGCGATCGCTGGTGCTTGCCCTGACGCAGATTGCTGCCCTCCGGCAGGGTCTTTGACTTGGCCGCTGCACCTGCTGCCGCCCCCGCACCGGGCAGCGTTCGATTCACATGCAGCGCCAGGGCATGACCATCATCCATGGTGGTTGTGGTGGCCGTTGAATTTGGATCCTGAATGTTGCCGCCCGCCGTGCCTGGGACCGTGCCGACGCCTGGCATGCCAGGCTCTGTCTGATCGATGAGCAGATTCCAGTAGTAGGAGCCCGTATAATAGGAGCCATCGATCTGATCCTCCAGCACTGTAAAGTTATAGGGCGGCGCATCCTCGTAGTAATGCCGCACCGGTGTATACTGATTGGACATCCAATCCTCTGGCTGATGCACGGGCCACATGGTGTTCCTATCATGCCGCACACTCAACCAATCTGCAAAATAAGATTCAATGAGCATCGAACACATTGTCATAAAGCCATCTGCAGGCACTTACTCAGCTTAAAGAGTATATTGGCGCCCGCTTGGGTGCCCGCTATGAGGCCCAGGGCACTGAAACAGGTGGCCCTCACCGAATACACCTCGCATTTGGTCACCAAAACAATCAGCTTCTCATAGAGTCTGCAAAATGAACGAGAGAGAGCATGGATAAGCATCGAGAGAGAGTAGGAGTGAGAGACAAAGCAGAGATTGAGCCCTAACCTGGCATTTTGTTCCACAAAATATTCAATTCCATTCGCATGCGTGGAGGCATGGGACAGTGCCCAGACGGCCGCCTTCAGTTCCAGACACTCGGCATCGTCCGTGCATTTGGCGCGTGTCAGTAGGTCGAGCAGCTGCGGCAGATCTCCGTATTTACTCAACGCCGTCATGCCCTGGCTGGTCTGCACCATTTGTCCGTACAAATGGGGTGCTATGTTCGGTGGCACCGTCTGTGGCCGCTGGTTGCAGTTGCGTCGCGAATAGTAGCCATCCTCGTTGCGTATGTGCAGCGTGAGGCTGGAGTGGGTGTCCGCCTCGACGAGCAGCACATATCGCTTGTTGTAGCCATTCCGCCAGTACTTGATCTCATCCTCGATGCGGGCCAGACTGCTGTTGAGGCCGCGCGACAGCGAGTAGTAGCGTGACATTAGCAGGCGGCCGACGTCACCGCGCAGCGTTAGATTCGGCCACAGGCTGACAATCTCCTCCAGATAGTACTTGTCGTGGCAGGCCTCCTCCAGCACCTCCATGGCAGCCAGCACTACGCTGCGGTCCGCATCCTTCGTTTGCAATATGATCAGCGGTATGCCCCACACCTCAAAGTGCGGAAGGCGGGCACGCAGCAGCACGGCCATAAACTGTGTGGCATACAGACGACCGCTGCGCGTCTTGGCCGAGGTCAGTGCCTTCTCCAGCACCTGACGGGGCAGCTTCTCGAAGCTGTAATTGAGGCCGGAGACAATCAGCTTCACGTAGCACACATGATCCGTGACACGCACCAATGTGATCAAGCTGGGCAATAAAAGCAAAAATAGTTGCAGTCGGGTATGGCAGTCATATGGGGAGGGGGGATATACTCACTACTCAAAGACAGTTGTATTCTTGAGCACTTCAATGCCTTTGCGTGTGCGGCACATGCGTCCAATGTACAGGAAATACTGCTGGCACATCGTATTGTTCATGTGCTGTGGACTGAAAAGACAATCGTGGGCACGATTCGATGTGGTAACAGCCAGCAAGTGCTGGCTAATGTCCGAAAAGTAGTCGGTGATATAACGCATACATTCCAGCTGCAACAAAACAAAAAAGAGAGTGAGAGAACTTTAGCATGGAGTGCACACAAATGGTTTGGGTGAGTGGGGTAGGGACTGCTCCTCACCTGTCTGCTGCCCACAAGCACATCTATTAAATCGAGACCCGCGCTAACAAACGCTGGCATGCTGTGGCCTGGCACCAGATCCTGATGCGAAAATCGATTATTGCTTGGCTTGTAAAAGTCAACCAAACGTTTCAGGAATTTGCCCAGCGTAAAGTCCAGCTTTCGTGTGCAATTTGACTGCAAAAAAAAAAAAACAATAGAAAATATACCAACAAATTTATGATAAACAATTTTAAATAAATATTAAAAAATAAAAAGAACAAAATATAAAAATAAAAAAAAGGTTTTAAAATTAATTAATTTAATTAATATAATTTACTCTTAGTATTGTGGTGATGACATCCCAATCCCATAGATTGGCATCCGTTTGGGTTAGCACACGGGAGCCGGTGAGCAGGCGATTAAGGGCACGAAAATTATCAAAAAGTGCCTGCGGCATGAATTTGCGTTTCAATCGAAAGCTGGAACGTAGGGAATTCGATGAGGATTGCGATTGCGACTCATCGCTGGAGGACACCGAATCGAGACGCTGACGATCGAGTGTGGCATGAAATTGTCCCGACAGCGGCACTGAGGAGCCCGCCGCCGCAGCCGTATCCTGTAGCTGTAGGGCGGGGCCCTGCTGCTCCTGCACGTTGAGGTGGCGCCGAAAGAGACGCGTCTGGATGAGGGCTCCGCCTTGGATAATACTGTCCAGAAATAGGCTGCACGATGCCGGCCTTTGGCGCAGCATTTTCTGGTAGTTTTGCAGCGCCGCCACCGCGGCATTCGCCTGCTGATTGCCCTGCGTGGCATGGCCAATGAGCGTGGGCAGGGCCGGACAGGTGCAGCAAATGTCCGGCGGCAGGTGTGTGTGCATCAGCTGTAGGATCTTGCCAATGAGAACGGTGGCACGCACCGAAACGAACTGATCGCTGGCAACGGCCACCTCGACGAGCGCATTCAGCAGGCCCGTCTCCAGGAAGCAGTACAGCAGCAGGGCCAAGTGCTGTTCGACGACATTCGGTGCCCGGGCAGCCAGACTGGGCAGTATCGAGCGTCCCTCGGCGGAAACGAAGCCATTGCTGAGCAGCCACGAGTCCTGAAAGTCCGACGGATCCACTGCCTGCAATGCCACCGCATAGTCATCCGTCCAGGCGGGTTGCGGCAGTGACAGCAGCTCGTACAGCAAATCCAATATTGCTTTCTAAACACAAAGGAGCAGGGAGATTGATTTTCAATATAAGCAAACAGGTGGAGGAGGAGCGGAGCAGGAGGTAGGGGCGGCGCACTCACTCTGACTTCAATCTGATTTAAATATAAAGCGTCGACTATTGCTTTTAGGCCTGAGGGTTTGCTTGGATCACAGAATTCGAGGGTGCCCGTCCAGCTGCGCAGCACGGAGAGCAATGCCAGCCGGCAGCTGGTGTAACGAAGTTCGCGTGCATCTCTGGAAGAAAACAGAACAATGAGGAGAGGGATTCCTTCTCGCATTCTCTCGCACTCACTTGTTCTTGTCCATGATGCCCAGTCTGTAGGTGAAGTCGCAGTAGGGCGCTGCTAGACAATCCAGACGCACGCCGCACATATTCCGCGTTTGCGGCCACTCCAGCAGGTAGAGCAGAACGCCGCAGAGGCTCTCGGCGATGCGGGGATTGTGGCACTCGAGTACATTGCGGGTTATGGAGGTGACGCCGCCGCATACGATGAGCAGGGCGGGATTGAGGACAGCTATTTCGGCCAGTGTGGCCAGACAGGCACGCAACAGATTGTCGTTCTCCTCGATGCCACTGTCCGCCAACGAGACGAGGCATCGCACCACCACCGGACTGATGTCCTCGGGGGCAATGGCCAGCATCTTGCGCACCAGCTTGAGCGCCTGCACCCGCTCATCGTCGTTCTTCAGCATCAGGTCAATGGAGCGACACAGCAAATGCTGCAGCTGGAGGGAGTTGAAGGCCTTAATGTCATTGGGCGTGCTCAAGGCATAGCGGATGGTGCGCAATGCCGCCGCCCTCACTTGGGTGAACGTGTGCACCAGCGATGCACTCAGGCTAAGGGAAGGGAAGCGCAGATATCAGGATTAGATCATTGCGGGAGGGAAGGAGATTCATTGTAGTACCAGTAGAGCAGCTCCTCCGTGCTAAAGCGCAGATTGCTGTGATGCGATCCCTTGCGGGCTGCCAGGCAGAGCGAGGCCAGGGCATTGAGGAGGAACAGGCGCTTGGTGTCACGGGTCTCCTCCCGGCAGAGCATCGAGTAGATGTCAAAGGCATTCTCCGCCGCCGATCGTGTGGGATCCAGTCGATAGAAATCCTCCGGATCTTGTGAAACTGCAAGGGAAAACAATTAAAATTGTTATTGGAAGTTCATAAATATTTTTGTTAAAATTTGTTTTAAGTTTAATTTGTGTTTCTATCTCTCTCTATCCTTATAGACACACACAACACACGCATACACACATAGCCGCCTGCCACTTTTCTCTCTGTGTGAAACGAGCACACACACACGCACACGCACACGAAATGCATTGGAAAGCGAAGAAGATCGACGAGTGAAATTGATCCACGAGCGAAACTAATCAGCTCTGCTCTGGCGTCAACAGCGACGCTGGCTGCTGCGTCGCTGTGCACGTGAAATGACAGCCGAGACAGCGTCATAGCACAGTTACGCTGCTGGTGCTGCTACTAGTAATATCCTCCATTCAGAGAGTATGCCAGGCATACGTTTAGTATGCCACACAATGGGAGATAAGCCATCAAGTATTTCTATGCCTGATCGGCATTCCCGTTAGATTTGTATTTCAATTACATTTGTAATACAATTAAGAAAAGGTTGCCCCTCATGGCATAATGATCTATTTGCTAGGGTATCAAAAGCTTCGGCACATCAGAAGCTCCAGCCTTCGTTGTCGTTACAGCTAACTGTACTTGTATGATGGATATGGTGAGAGAGAGAAAGAGAGAGACACGGCAAATAGAGTGAAGGGGGCGGGGGGACATAGTGCTGATGAATGGAAGAAACCGAGCATTTAATGCGTTCCGCTGCTGCTGCTGTTGCTGGTGCTGCGTCATCGTTTGTATGACTCTCTCTCTCTCTCTCTCTCTATGCTGCTGGCGACTGTCTCTATTAATAGACGGCCAACATGTAGCAAAAGAATTTGGTCAAATGGCAGCAACAACAACATTAACAATAACCAAAATAAAAATAAAAATACATAAATATACTACCAGTATATGTATGTGCAAGCGTGTATGTACCGTACTCATACACAAAACGCAGGAAAGAGGGGCTTCGGATCATAAGAATGCTGTTCTTGTCAGTTCTGTTGAAATATGCTTACCGTTATGCGCAATTGACTTAACATTAACATTGACTGGTGGGCAACGGGGGTCTATGTATGTCACTGTGTGTGTGTGTGGGGGGGATGGTGCACCGACCACTTGCATGTTATAGACAGAAGGTGGCCGACTTAACATCAATGCAAACAAATGTTAGACGGGCTGGCTGGGGCTGCTGGTATGCCATCCACTATTTATTGAATAAGCACTAGGCCACAACCAAACCAACAACAAATCACCAAGGGAACAACAATAGCAACAGCTGCTGCTGCTTCAGCTTCTGCCTGCCTGGTTTGTTCAGTTTAGATTTTACGCGCAGCAATCGCAATTGATATCAAAATTGTTATGGCATGCTACATCATACGTCCATGGCTCGTGTGCCTATGCTTGGGCTATGCTAAATGTTAGATGAACATTTTTGTTACACTACCTTTAATGCGTAATTGTAGTTTGCTTCTCTTGCCAAAACGCCAACTGGAATGTAGGGAGGCCATCGCAGGGCTCAGCGGATGGTGGGGCGGCAATGGCGGTATCGCCCGCTCACCGTATAGCACAGGGCCGGGGATAATAACAGGCACTAGTTTTTATATTGCTTTTTTAATTTCACTTGCTGTTTGGCTGCACAATTTACATTTTTTTTATTGGGCTGCTCGCCGCATTTGCGGGAAGCCGAAGCGCTCCGGTGCTGGTTCCACGCGAACTCGGGGCGTATTTTACTCGGCACAGTTTTTACACAAATGATTTAACTAAATAAAAAAAGCCTAGTTAATCGGGGCGAATCGGCGCGAATCAGACCGAACCGGATCCACCATTCACCGCAGTTAAATAATAGATAATATATTTTAATAATTTTATAAATTATATTTTGTTGCCTCTGCTCGGTAGCAGTGTGACCGCGGATTTATCGACAAAATATACCGCCTGACTCTCAAAAATATACCCTACACTGTCCGTCAGTATATTTGCGGTAAGTATTAAATAACTTTTCAAAATGACCGCCAAACTCCATTTAGCGCACAGAAAATACCGACATTTTTCGCTCTCAAATCGTGGTGTAAGCAGCATGTTTCTAACGGGAACTCATATGGAACAAAGATTCATTGTTGCGTCATTCCATTACGCGTTCCCGTTAGAAACATTGATTCGTATGGGACAAAATTCAGCAGCATGGTGAAATGAATAGGCAACTTGTTCTGCAACAATCTGCATACCTTGGGAAAATGGATATTCAAGAATTGAGATATTGCTTGTAATTTCAGGCTCCAATTAAAGCAGAAACTACTCAGTCTCTGTTTTAGAGTTATTAATAATATTTTGCAGCTAATGCGTACCAATAATAGGTTTCGGGACCGGGATAGAAGTATATAAAAACACCAATTATATGCATTAATGGGTACAAAACTTGTCAATATAAAACAAATTCATTAATACTGTTTTAAAGCAGCTGGGAACAACAAATTTAACATTAATTGAAGGAAATAGGGTATAAAAATGTCCATACGCATGCAAAAACTTTGTTGACTGATTTGTTTTTGATTTTGTTTAAACCTTATTATGTAAGCAATCCAATGAAAAGGAGTTCTCAAAACTAACCAATCTTGTGGAAAATTGATTCCTAAATTGGAGAAAATTATATTTTCAGTGCTGAGAGGCTAAGCTGACTAGTAATATGAAACCGAATTTCAAAATCGAGGAATATCAACGCATCTTATCGTGTCCGTCAGTATATTTACGGTATATTTTGATAATGACAAGGTACATTCTGAGGGTCAGACGGTATATTTTGTCGATAAATCCGCGCAGTGTGAGCGATAGCTAAAAGAGAAACACAAACAAAAAAATAAAAAATTAACGAAAAGTGCAGTGAAAGAGAATTTGTGCCAGTCCGTAGCGTACGCGTATCGTTGTTATCCGTCGTCCGTTCGTCGTTTTAATGTAGTTTTATGTGCAGCATCGGTCGCGCTGCATCTGTGTAATGTGTAATCTGTAAACTGTCCAGGAAAAACCAAGGCCCACGGATACGGATGAGCCCCAATTATTTTTATTAACGCAACGAAATTTATGCGCGCGCCTGCCATCGCGACCCCCGCAATCAGGGCTCCCTCAGCAACAGCAACAACAACACACACACTCGCAGAAACAGACACACACGCCCAAGTCCGAGGTCAACTCCCACCCAATCTCCGCCTGCGTGCGCCCACAAAATCGGCCACCCCCTAATATTGCAAATGGCCTCCAACAACAACAACAATAGCAGCAGCAGCAACTTTGCCAACTCTCTTGGCGGCGGTATAGCCGCTGTCAATGCAGATCTGTGGCGCGAATGCGTCGCCTGGCTGACGCGATGCAAGCTCATACCGCCCGACCACAAGGCCGCCCTGCCCGACGCCGAGATCCGTATACTGGCCATGACGCTACGGGATGGCGTCCTCTTGTGCAATCTGGTCATCCATCTGGATCCGAGCAGCATGGATCCGCGCGAATTCAATCGCAAGCCACAAATGGCCCAGGTGGGACACCAATCCATAACAAGATCTTACTACTCCTTCTCCAGCATCAATCATCAATTTTGTTGTTATCGTGGTGTTCATTTTTTTTTCTGTGTGTTCCAGTTTCTGTGCAGCAAGAACATCAAGCTCTTCCTGGATGTCTGTCACAATAATTTTGGGATACGCGATGCGGATCTGTTTGAGCCCACCATGCTCTACGATCTGACCAATTTCCATCGGGTGCTGATCACGCTCTCAAAGCTGTCGCAGTGTGGCAAGGTGCAGCAGCTCCATCCGGATCTAGTGTGAGTGTCGTTCGTGGCTGAGATGGAGTGCAGGTGGCAGCAGCACCAGAGATGTCATGGGGCGATAAGAGAATCAAAACTGCTTGAACTGCTTGCTCCGTGATTGCTGCCTGCTCCCAATGCAAGATACTGACCCTGGGATCTTCTTTTGCAGCGGCTTCAACCTTTTGCTATCGCCCAGCGAACGCTCCCATTCGGATGAGGCCATCTACAAGGGTCTGCACTCCACGTAAGTTTTCTCTCTCTCTATCTGTCCCTGTGAAACTGTGCACACTCCCAGGTCTTTGCGCAGCATGGGCGGATATGCAATGTATTTTGCATTTCCGCTATCCCTTCCCCAGACAATCTCACAGCCCATTATGCGTCCACGTACAGAACGCCTAAGCCCTTGCGTCTGTCTTTGGCTGCTTATCAAAAAACAAAACAAACGAAAGAAAAACTTGAATAAAATCCAAAACAATCCCATTGTCCCGTTGCTTTTATCTAACACGCATTCTCTCTCTCACACTCTCCATCTCTGTCATTTCTGTAACTCTCTTACTCTCTCTCCCTCTAACACACTGCCTAACCTAATCAATCATTGTGTGCATGTGTGTAACCTGTTTGTGTGTGTGTGTATGTGAGTTGCATTGCTTTTACCCAAACATCTCTGCACTGCATTACCGACGGCAGTGAAATGCGAAAAACCAACAGCATCGATGCAGCCGTTGTGCCGCCTGCAACCGCGTCCACGGCAGCCGCCGCCGCCAGGGAAGGATTCTACGAACGGACTTTGAAGAGCGGCTCTGGGTCCGTTTCGGTGGAGGATGAGAACAGCGATATAACCATTGAGAATGGCATCGAGGACAACGACATCGATGACATGGACGACATCGGCGATGGGACCATGGACAATGACTCGGGCAGTGGCGGCAGTGGCAGCGGCAATGGCGGTGGCAATGGTTCCATGAAAACCCTCTCCTTTGATCTCTCGCTGGACGACACGGCCTCGCTTGAGGGCGTGCCAGTGGCCACGGTCGCCTCACCGCCGGAAACTCTAGCGCCCACACGCACCACCGCTGCCCTGCTGCGGGAGGCACCAAAGCCGAGCACCTCGGAGGCGGCTGCCGAGGCATTCGCATCGAATGCATCGTTTTGTGCATCGACCCTGTCGCTGTTGCATGCCTCCAACTCGTCGCTGTTCATCAACGAGAGCCAGTGGCTGCAGAAGGCCGCCGCCGCTGTCTACAATTATCGGTCATGCCCATCGATTAGCTCCGAGGAGCATGAGTACTCGTACATCTATAGCGAGGACGATGAGAAGGTCTACGAGGATCTGTGCTATGTCACCTTCCAAACGAAGCCAAAACCAGAGGTGTGCCGTCTATCCATTACTAACTCTTTCACTGTAGTGATCCTCCATCCACCATCCCACATCCTTAACCCATTCCCCAGACCAACTGCTGTACCTCCCTGCCAACCGCCAACCGCCACCTTCCACCTCCTACCTGTACTGAAATCTTTTGAATATCTGTTTAATCTTAAGATAACTGAAGCCACGAACACATCTCTCACACCCAACGATTATTGCACTTTATTTCCTTCCTTTTGCTTCTATTTTTTCTGTTTCTATATATTTTATGCTACCCCGCCCCCGCACACCTTTTATATATCTGTTGGCCCCCATCCATCCAGCATATTGCTAAAATGGGTTTGTTGGGTTCCTAGTCATCGTTTAAATGTGGATTTTGGATTGTGTATCGATCCGAAAGTACAGAGGGGAAACTCACCCTGCCCGCCTGTGTTATTCCTTCTGCCGATAAGGCTTGTCGCACTATCTTTCATCTGCCTGATTGTTATTGGATTTTGCATTGGCTCCTGGCATTATATTCCAAACCAGCCCCGCCCAGAAATAACAGATTATCGCCCTACAATATGTTTAATTGATTGGAGGAAATTGTTTACTCTTTTTCCAAAGAAAAATTAATATAAATAGCTATAAATAGATGCTGGAAATGTTGGTGGACATATCAGACAGCCCACAAACGTTATCCCCCAATAAGCATTACCGGGAGTAAAGAGATAATCCCTTCCAACTAGTATTCCTGTGCTCGCTCGACTCATGAGACACACAAGCGAGTGCCGCCAAAGAGAATGCTCGTGAATAGTACAGAAATAAGCGACACATTGATTGAAGCAGCCCACCTGCCCTGCCCTGCCGATTGCTGCTTTAAATTGAAATGCCGTTTACGTGTTTTGTTTTGACGCTTTTCATCTGCTGCAGTGTATATATTTGGTTAGCCTTTCATTTTTGATTTATTTAACAATTCGTTGCCATTTCCTACTCATGTTCGATGTTGTTTATTCAGCAGTCAGCGTATTTCCTCCATTTTCTTCTGCTACTTTTGCGATGTTGTGGGCAAGAAACAGTAAATCTCGGTTTCTTCTTTCCTTTCCGCTTGCTTTTGCAACTTTAAATTCTATACTTTAGTTTAATTTCGTTATTTACTCAACGAATTCGGCCCGGCCCATTTCTTATTTTCCTTTTCCTATTAAATACTCTTAAATTTCGATAGTCTTTTCCCTTTCCTTTTTCTCTTTCTTTTTTCTTTCTGTTTACAAGTCTTTTGCACGCTCCCCTTCTGCGGGAAGCAACCAGTTGGGTAGGAACTGAGACAAACAAACAAAAACAAAATAATGAAGAAGAAGTTGTAACAAAAACGTGGTGGACCCTGTTGCTTAGTGGTAGCTTCTTTGGCTCTGCCTTGGGCTCCTCCTACTCTCCTCACCGCTTCTCGACTTTGCATCCTTTCTTACTTATAGACTACCCGCCCTGTACCCTGCTTTTTTTTTGTGTGTTTAATTCTAATCGGAGTCCGCGTCAGTGCTACTCTCACTGCTGCTCGATGGCTCCGAATCGGGGTCAAATAATTTACCCAGATCCGGCATCTCGCTCTGAGCCTTTAAATTGCTGGCCAAGTGCTTCAGAATGACACTCACAGCCAGGCCCAAACCATTGAGACGCTTCTCCATGCGATGATCTAAGCGACGACGATGTCTGTGTGGAGGCGGGGAGATTAATATTATTATTAATAAATTGATAGAGAGAGACTCAAAGGCTCTCATACTCACTTGTAGTACTTATCCTTCTCGCTAAGCGCCTTTCCAGCCGCCCGACGCTTGCGTGAGGATTTACGAGCCTTCGGCTGAGCAGAGTTGTTGTCGTTTTCGTTTTGATTATTCTCGGACGGGCCACTCTGCTCAGGCCAGACATATGGAGGACTCGGAATAACGTCCTCGTTTACTTCTTCATTTCTCTCCATCTTAATCTTATTTGGACTAACGCAAGCCCCCTCCTCGATCCCGTCAACCTTCTCCGTGTCGTTCTGTTCCTTTGGATGCTTCTTTTTCGGTTCCAGCACCTTTTTCGGTGTTTCCAGTGGTATCACCTCCAGGCCATCGTCGTCCGATGAGTTTTCAGCATTATTCTCAGCTGTCGACTGGGCCTTGGCCACAACTTTGGCGGCGTCAGGACAACGCAATATCGGCGAATATGGTGGGCTAGCTGCAGTCACGTGTGCCGCCCGCACATTCGGTTGCTTTTGCGCATACGAATGATGGTCATTCTTCTTGATCATGAAGCTGTGTATCTCGCCAAAGAATTCCCACTTCTCGTTGAGGGATTTGATCACCAGATCGTTAATGGGCGAACTAATGCCCTCCTTCTCAGTGCGATAGTCAAAGACCAGAGCTTGCCATTGCTGTCGCAGGGCATGCTCGCTGAAATCCCCAATCTGTGCCATTTCCTTAAAAGTCCTGCAACAGGGGAATTACATTTGTCGTTAAGAGGCTTATATCGTACATCCCATGCACCCGTTCAACTGCACTGTAAAAAGTACCCCCCCGCCCACCCCCGACTGGGCAATACAATACATATATGTAAATAGCACCAAAAAAAACACGGAAAAACTTACTTCCATGGCCGATCGCCCCTTAGCGAGGGTTTATTGAACAAATAATCAGCATTAATGCGCTTCTTCACGAGGCTGCGCTTCTGCTCAGTGGTCCCTACAAGAAAACATGCCAGAATAAACAAAAGAAGGTTTACTTGCATTAGAATCGCATGAATCGCTGGGGGCGGGGGCGGAGGAACACGTGTATTTGTTTGCCTTTTGCAACTTACATATTTTCAAACCACTTTTGGCGTATGTATGATGCTCCATTTCGTTTAGTTTTATTACACAGAATTAAAGGAGATTTTGTGATTTTTCTTAAACGCAAACAAGCACACACACACCAGCAGAAATTAACAAAAAAAATTCTATCACACAGATGTTCTAGCAGTGTGACCGCGCACTCATCGTTAAAAGATACCAAATATATCGATATATAATTTTTCATTTTCAAAATATACCGTAAAAACACATAGGATATAACGAACTTAAAAACGCTCACAGAGCTAAAACGCGGAAAATAATTCTGTTTTGTACATGCTTACAAAAATATCTTTCAATTGAAAATTCTGTCACACAAATGTTCTTGACGATTTACGGGGGTAACATATCGCATGTTGGCGGCCTGCTGCTGAGCACTGGCGCTGAACTATCGAATTTAAACTTTCCCGATTATACTTTTTGTGTTTTGTTGTTACAAAATTTTGCTTATGTTTATGGTTGATTTTATATGATATAATTTTGGTATGATTTGTTTTTTTTTGTATTTTCATTTAGTACCACCGACAATATTGCATGCAATGGAACTGGTTTCGATCACACCAACACAAAAGAGGAGGAGGTCTACCAAGACTTGTGCGCCCTGCCCGGCACGAGTAGAAGACAGGTAGAAACTGCTGCAGATGTTTCTATTGTGCATGAGACGCCGCTGTAAAAGCATTCAGCTGATTGCCAAAACTAATGTCTCTGATTTTGTGCGCCCCTCCCCCTTTAGACAGCCTCATCGACCGGCCTCGAGCAGCGCGACTACGTGATAGGCGAGCTAATCGAAACTGAGTCCAACTATTTGGATGTTCTCAATGCCCTTAAGCTGAAGTTTATGGGTCCGCTGGAACGGCACCTCAACCAGGACGAGCTGCGGATAATATTTCCACGAATCAGGGTGAGTGTATTACCAACGCCGCTCCGGTGCTCAGCTCTATTAGTTTCTATAATTGAATGTTGCCCTTGTCCAGGAGCTGGCTGACATACACACGCGATTTCTGGAGCGACTGCGTGAAGCCCTGTCGCCCACCACCAAGCTGAGAATGGCGCAGGTATTCATGGATTTCCGTGAGCCATTCCTCATCTATGGCGAGTACTGCAGCTGCCTGCTGGCCGCCATTGACTATCTGGCTGATGTGTGCAAGAAGAATCAGATTATTGATCAGCTGGTGCAGAAATGCGAAGGCGAATACAATGTGGGCAAGCTGCAGTTGCGCGACATTCTGTCGGTGCCGATGCAACGCATTCTCAAGTATCATCTGCTGCTGGACAAGCTGGTGAAGGAGACGGCACCGCAGCATGAGGATTACCGCTCGCTGGAGCGGGCCAAGGAGGCCATGATCGATGTGTCGCAGTACATCAATGAGGTGAAACGCGACTCGGACCATCTGGTCATCATACAGAAGGTGAAGGACAGCATATTCGATTTGCATCTGCTGCAGAATGGCAACGATCTGCTGCAGTATGGCCGCCTTCTGCTTGACGGGGAGCTGCACATTAAGGCTCACGAGGATCAGAAGACCAAGCTGCGGTATGCGTTTGTCTTTGACAAGATACTCATTATGGTGAAGTCGCTGCACATCAAAACGGGCGACATGCAGTACACATATCGCGACTCGCATAACCTCGCCGACTATCGCGTCGAGCAGAGTCACTCGCGACGCACACTCGGCCGGGATACGCGCTTCAAGTATCAGCTACTGTTGGCCCGCAAATCGGGCAAGACGGCCTTCACGCTGTATCTCAAGTCGGAGCATGAGCGGGACAAGTGGCGCAAGGCACTCACCGAGGCAATGTGAGTGAGAAAATGCCCTCCCTGCCCTGTCATATCTAATTCATTTGCTTTTAGGGAGAGCCTGGATCCGCCTGGCTGCCGCAATACGGATCATAAAATGGAAATCTTTACATTCGATACACCGACATCATGTCGACACTGCTCCAAGTTTCTAAAGGGACGCATCCATCAGGGCTATCGCTGCAAGGTGTGCCTCATAGCCGTGCACAAGGGCTGCATTTCGTCGACGGGTCGCTGCAAGCAGAATCCCATTACCCAGCCGCCGCCCGTCTGCGATCGTCAGCTAACTGAGTTCAATTGGTTTGTGGGCAACATGGATCGGGAGACGGCGGCCAATCGTTTGGAGAATCGACGCATTGGCACATATTTGTTGCGCGTACGCCCGCAGGGACCATCGACGGCCCACGAGACGATGTATGCCCTGAGCCTAAAGTGAGTGTGGAATGGGGAAAATTGTTGCGAATTGCATGTAAATATTATATGATTTATTGCGCTCTGCAGAACCGATGATCATGTGATTAAGCATATGAAAATCAATCAGGAAATTGGCACTGAGGGCATGCTCTATTGCCTGTCGCCACGCAGGCACTTTAAGACAATTGTCGAGCTGGTTTCCTACTACGAACGGAATAATTTAGGCGAGAATTTTGCTGGGTAAGAAGCGAAGAAGCGAAAGACGTGAGTCCGTGGCTTAATTTCTCATACGTTTTTGTTTTGTTTCGCAGCTTAAATACAGTGCTGCAGTGGCCATATCGTGAGGTAATAGCCACTGCCCTGTACGATTACGAACCGAAGCCGGGCAGCAATCAGCTGCAGCTGCGCACCGACTGCCAGATATTGGTTATAGGCAAGGATGGCGACAGCAAGGGCTGGTGGCGTGGCAAGATTGGTGATACAGTGCGTATCGAAAAGCTATAACATTATTCTAACATAAAAATATTAATTTTAAATTGTTTTTTGTTTTGGCTAACAGGTTGGCTACTTTCCCAAGGAATACGTGCAGGAGCATTCGCCCAATGACGAGCTTTGATATTATAATTCGCTTATCTATTTTGGTACACCCAAGGCCATGTCGCCCGTAGAGGCAGCCATTGATGTAGTCGCAATTGTAGCACCAGCGGTTGTTGTGCCAGCAGCCATACTCCTGGAGGGTATACCCTGCCTAACCAGCCCAACGACAACCACAGCTGCTACTGCAGCCGGCACCACAACCAGCAGCAGCAGCAGCAGAAGCAGCAGAAGCACCAGCAGCACCAGCAGCACCAGCAGCGTCAACCGCAAGCAGTGCGCCAGATAGATACGGCAGCACACCACCACCCCCACTGCATCCTAGTTAAATATTAAATATATATTTTAATTATACAAATTGTTTTTATGTTTATGTTTAAAATTGTAATATTTTATTTTTACATTTTTGTTTGTTTTTTTTTTCGCTCTGTTTAGTGTACGAAAACGAAACATTTGTGCCAAAACCAACAGAACAAATTACGAAACGAAACGGAACACACAAAAAAAAAACAGCAACAAAGTTTATTCGAAAATGTTCGTAAATGTGTGAGTGTGCATGTTGCATATATATATATATATATAAATGTATGTATGTATGTGTGTATATCTTTTAAGCTTAAGAAACAAAACAAGTTAATTGCCTAAGTTTTAAATTATGCACAATATACAAAAAAAAACGAAAAAAAAACGAAGCTTTAAACAAAATATTGTATGTACGTGCATCAGCCCATATAAACCATAATCTAACACATAATATATATGTATGTTTAGTATATATGTAAACACACACGCACACGCACACACACAAGAAAAACAACGAGAATGTTGAATGATGATGGAAGTAAAAGCTTTAGCCATAACAATATATACGTCATATTTATGATCAAGATTGATCCCCACACACAATACAATTTTAGGCCAGCCAATTTATATAGATGTCTTATATACACACATTATATATTACTCATTATGTACCTACCACACTTATATACATACATACTATATACATACATATATAGAAATTAGCTACGGCTAAGCGGTCCACTCAACGAATTCAACGAAATTTTGTGAGCATTATAACGAACGAAAACATTAGGCTATATATTGTAAGACACAAACGTCTGTTTGGGGCATACCCTCTACAAAAACAAAAACCATTCTATTGTCTTTTGTCTTGTGAATGCATGCAGGATCACAGTACCCTCCACATATATATTGTAATTGTCAAAAAAACACACAAAAGCAAACAATTTTTAAATGTTCAAAAGAAGGCACAAAACAAAAAGCAAGCAGCACACAGCATATAGTTGATAAGACAACACACACTTAGCTAACTATCCATCTACATACATACATAGATATGTATCTGCATTTTAGTATCTTTGCATTGGATGCATTCAAGTCTTATGTTTATAATGTACTTTGTATGGTTTCATATACATACATGGCATGGCAAAAATGTTAACAATTCCATATAATGCATTTAATAATCGACTTGTGCGCACGTCTTGTACTGTACTGCTGCTTTAACTACTCTAGCACTTAACCTTAAACCCCCAGCCAGCAGCAGCCTGCAGCAGCAGCAGCCTCTAGCTATCCCATCCCTTTCGAAACAATGGTAGCTCTCTCTCTCCATATCTCTTTCTCTTCTTTGGCAGCTACAAAACTTAGAGCTAAGATTAAATGTTGTTTGCAAAACGCAATTGCTTCCATATTCTCTCTACTTATGCCAATGTGTAAAACGTAACCAAATTCGTGTCTGTGCTTCTTTGTCTAAGAATTAAAAACAAACAAAAAACAAAACAAAAACAGAGTTGGAATTTTCGACTCATATTATGTAACCCCAGAGACAAGCTCCTTGCTGGAGACACGGGCCCCCTCCCCTAATAAAGGAACTTTTTTGTGGAATGTATTGTTGTTCAAATTGAAAAAATATTTCAACTGTTTGTGTGTTTTATTGGGTGGGCAGGGGAATGCTTAATGCCGATTAATGGGGTAAAAACACATCATCTAGTGTGCCATCATCAGATATCTTAATTTCTTAATATTATATAAAGAGTCAGCGTCTTATTGTGAGAGTCCCTCCATGCTAGTGTCGATTCTCGCGTATAGCGATAGAAAAATACATAGGAAGAACCGAGGATCATATAATGGAATTAATTGAATATCTGCAGATCTTCTAGTAGGAAATTATAGAAGCTATTATATACATATGGTTTTAAATTCATAAATTTATATTCAGCGTCTCATTCGAAGGGCTCTTGAGAGTCCCATGGGTTAGAAATAATTCCAATTGTTTTGCTCGAAGAATAATCAAAAAATTAAACCATATAGGCCATCAATATATGGAATAGATGCAGATCTTCTGGTAATATATCATACATATATCTTAGTTTCATAAATTAATGGTCAGAGTTCCAGTGAGAGGAAAAATCCAAGGGTTATCTTGATGTCGCGGATGTCTGATGGGCTCAGAGAATAATCAAGAGCTGAAGAGATTTTCAGTTTCCATCTTAAGCTAAAATGTTCTTCCCTTTTTTTTTATGAAAACTTTTATTGGAAAAAAATAAAAATAATTTGTAATATTATATCTTAGCTACTGGGAGAAACGGGGGAGAGCGGCGAGGCGAATAGGAATGATATATGCAATCACGGAACGGGTCCCCGTCTTCGCAGGATCTTGACCAGGCGACGGCGACGATGCTGGTTAGCTGGCAGTGCTGCTGCTGCTGTAGTCGTAAGCTCCGCCGACGGCGACGGCGGCAGCGGTGGCGGCTGCACCTCATCATCATTCGGATTGGAGCCCTGGGCATAGCTGTAGCTAATGGTGCGCTTGTAGATGCGTTGCTCCTGCTCCGATTGCTGCGACTGTCGGGCGCGTGGCTTTCGTTTCGAGGACGAGGCAACCTTGGGCTTGCTCTTGTTGTTTGTTGCTGCGGCGGATGGGGAGGCTGACGTTTTCTTTGCACGCTTTTCTTGCATATCGTAGCAGCGCTCCAGTCGCTGGCCTTTGCTGTCCTTGCACTGATAGCAGACGCGTTTGTCCTGCAGCCGTCGCACACACAGACTGCTGGCGGAGGCGGCCGATTCCTCCTTGGCCTCCATGGTTACGGTTTCCTGCTCGCTGTCATCGTCGTCGTTGTCATTGTTCGCGGCATCATCGCGATAGCGCTTGTACTGGCTGCCACTGTCATAGGCGTACTTCTCCGGCTTATCGGACTTCGAGTAGCTGCAGGTCTCCGAGACTTGATTGTTTTTGGCCTGGCGACAAATCTCGCACAGCTGGCCCTGCCGATGCACGCGACGGCAGCGCTGATCCTTGTGGTTGCTGGCCTCCGCTTGGGTCTGCTCCAGGCTGCTGCTGCCATCATTCGCATCCGCATCTGCATCCCCATCGTCCGAGGCGGCCCGATCGAAATATTCCTTAACAAACTGCTCGTAGTTGCGCTCGTAATCCTCACCAGAATGTGGCGCTTCATGGCTGGTCTCGGCACTCTGGCTGTCCACCTCGTCGTCCGCCGCATCCACATTCACATCTACATCCTCATCCACCTTGGGTTCTGCCTGAGCATTGGCCTGGGTTTCTGCCAGCACCTGAATCATCTCGGGCAGCTTTCCCAGCTTGCTCTGGTCCACATCCGTCAGGGTGAGTGCATCCAAACGTTGCAGCAGCTTGCCCGGGGCAAACGCCTCCCAATAATTGACACTCCGATCGTACGCTTTCGACATGGACATGGACACGGCCAGGCCCAGCAGCAGCAGCAACTCCGGCAACAGCATCGTACTGAAAGCATCACGTCTCAGCGATGGTCGGCCCTTTTAAGGGCCTTCTTCTGGCTGGCTGACTTTGGCCAACGAAGCGTGTCCGGCGGCAAATTGGCAAAGCGACCGCAGAGCCATCAGGAAGTGGTGGCCCAACGATTGGGCCTGGACCGGTAGAGGGAAGTGCAAATGAAAGGCAAGATTTATTTTGTGTGTCCAATCAACTAAATCAACGCCACTCTTTGTACTAGCAACAACGGACGATTGGCTTGGGCTTGGGCCTGGGCCGGGGTAAATCGATAAAGAAATTGCCAATGTGTGAAAAATGGGGAATGGAATGGTGAATGAGGGTAAGTGGCGGGGGAGGAGAACAGCTGACAGCTACGCAACGCGATGAACGTCGCTCAGACGCTGAGCTCCAATGGTCGGCTGGATGGCTTTGGTCAATGGCTGACGCTGTTGGCGCGCCTCTCGCCGCTTCTCGCGTATGATTTGCTTTGTCCCTGATGTGTCCAGCTCCTCCCAGCCGCCAGGATTGTCATCCACCCAGTCCTCGAGATCGGCCTGCAGGGGCAGGGTGAAACGTGGCAAAAGTCAGAAAAAAATATAAGAAAAACCATCGGGCCAGTGGATAACTATGATCTTACAGTATCGCTGATGGGTATCACATCCTGGGCCTGCAGTCTTGAAAAGTCAGTTGCTTGGCTGGACGCAGCCGTGGCTGTGGGATCGTCCAGAAAGTATTTCACCTGTGGCTTGATGGTGGGCGTCAGCTCCTGGAAAGCAAGCAGAATTATTGATTATGGATTATGGAACGTGGCCTGTTACCTGGGCTTGGGCCTGAGCCAAATGCCAACACTCACACTAAAGAAATCCGGTTCGGGTTCTTCTTTTGGCGGCGTTGGTGGCTGGGCCATGCGCTGACGGTATTGCTCTATGTGCTCCTCCACGGTTCGGGGGCTGTCATCCCATGAGTTCCAGTCCCGCTCCCTTCCCGCTGACCGACTGCCAGCACCACCACCTGTCGCAAAGTCCCCCCGCTCCACAATCACGTTGACGGCCAGGAGCTGGTCCCCGTTGGCTGTGATGCCACCGCCGCTGTGGCTCATTTTGCGGCGCCGCGAGAAGCAGCATAAGGCACGCCGGCAAAGCGTAACGATGCTGAGCAGCAGCATCTTAATTTGTTGCAACATAATTGCCTAAAAAAAGAGCTATTTCTATTGTTTGTTTCGTGGTTTTTTTTATGTCCATGCAATCGATTTCAGCTGGCACAGCTATCGATAGCAACTATCGTTTAGAACATTTATTATTAATTTGCTTGTACAAATGAGAAATAAAACAATGCATAGACTAAATGCAATTTTTTGTTTATATACCTGCCAAAAAATAAATAATTTAGAATAAATGACAATAAAGTGAATTTTTCAATATATCGATAGCAGTTATTTTCAGTCAAAGCAAAAAGATAACTATTGCGTTTTAAATACAATTTAAAAATTAATTATTTATATATAAATTTAATTTAAAATGAATATACTTCATATCGATTTATTCTCGTGCTTTCCAAATATAAAAAAAACACATTTATAGTTAATTACCATGATTACCAACGATCGACTGTCAACATTAATATCGATACTCGCATGGTTCGTAGTCGAACTGCAGAACTGCCAGTTCCGTTTCCCGCTACAAGTCAAGACATTTAAATAGTTTACTTTATTTTTATTTCAAACAGTAAATACAAGTATGGAGTGTGTGGTTTTTCAGTGAACAATTGTAGTGCGGCCCGCGTCAAGCACATCTTCGTGATCGACATTATTGCGTTCGATTTTGTTGCGTCGCCGGAATTTAACAATAAGCACCTCGATGACCCAGGGAACAGCGCATAGAATCATAAACCCGTTCAAAATATTAAAAACTAATAAATAATCTCGTGTCTTGTCGCGGATAATGCCGACGATCGGTCCAATGAGAAACATCGCGTTTCCCTGCGTAAACATGAACAATCCGTAGCCGGTGGCGAATCTGCATGGGAACAAGTGTTTTATAATTAAAATATATAAATGTTAAGCGATTTCAAGCACCAACCTCTCCTTTGGCAAATAGTCGGCAAAAACAAGAGGCAGCGGCACATGCAGCCATGTGCGCAAAAAGCCAATAACTCCTGTGATGCAGGCCATTCCTACGAACTCGGTGATGCCATTGAAAACTGGTGAGTGAACAGATAAATGTGAGTGTTTTTCTTCAGAATCCTCAGTTGCTTTCCCCAACTGGACTGGTCACTTACAGAATCTGGCAAAGACTGTGAACACAGCTCCGGCCAAGTAAATATATCGGGAGGGCACCTGAATGCAAATAGCGGTGATGGCCAGAAAAATTCGCGAAGCCAAATCGGCGGCTGCTCCAATTGCTATAATGGTAGCAGTGTCCAGCTATAGGTAGGGGGAAATTAAGCAAAATTATAAAATTAAAACAATCAACCAATATATTATTAAAAAGAGCGCAAGCGCTTAAGATTCAAATTTGTATTTAATTTACATACAAATATATGTATGTATATACGTATGTACGATGTATTCTGGACGATACAAAATGCGCCGTTTTTACATCCTCTCCCTTTGCATTAGGTGTTCATGTGTATGTGTGTGTGTTTTGTGTGTCGCAGTTAGCAACAAAAAGTAACGTTCATTTAACGCTGAATCCGTTTTGCTTGCTTTTGTCCTCTGCTTTGTGGTTTCGTTCAGCTGAGGCACCGGCGCCTGCGTGTGGCTTTTATGGCTCGGTCGCCATTTTTTACCGAGACTCTTTTGCTCTCGCTACTCCCGTGCTTTTGAGCTTGTGCGAGCGAGATAAGAGATATTTTCGCCTGCCTCTATCCTCGCCAGTGTTTTTTTTTTTTGTAAACCGAGCAGCGCGCAGCACATATAGAATATTGTTGGTATTGGCAGAGTCAAAACGGAGGAGCTGACGTCGTACGCTTGTGCGAGCGAGAAAAAAGATCTTCCGAATTTTCATATGAGGCGGCGTTTGATGTTGGAATTGCCAGAGTCGAAACAGTAGCCGTAAACGAAAGGAGTTTTTGATGTGTGTGTTCAATTAAATGAGGAATTTAAGTGAAAAGGTTTTTTGTGATATTTTGCCAAACTGTTTAATTTTCAATGTAAATCTTTGGAGCGCCGAAGTTATGTATCAGATTAAAGGTTTTCTTTGGTTCGCAAATGTTTCAATATGAATATTTCATACAATTTTGATCGAATGTTGTAGAAATAATGCGTGGTTTTGTGTGTGTGGCTTTTGATCGAATGTTGTAGAAATAATGCGTGGTTTTGTGTGTGTGGCGTGAATCTGGAGCAAAATCAAGATGGCGACAGCGTCGGCTCTGCCGGCGTCTCTTTTGCTGGCGTTCCTTTTGCTCTCGCTCTTTTAAACTTGTGTTACCGAGAAAAAATATCAGAGTCGCCTGCAAGATGTCTATATAAGGTGACGCTTAGAGTAGAAATTGCCAGAAACGAATTGGGAGCCGTAAATGAAAGAAGTTATAAATGTGTCCGATTAAATGTGAAATAAAGTGAAAAATCCAATGAACTAATGGAAAAAGGGTTGCGAACCAACTTTTTAAAGGTAAAGGCTCCGTAATATTATAAAATTGTAATGATTTTCTTCGGATTTTCGAAGTTTTAATGGTTTTTTGTGATATTGTGTTTAATTTTTTTGAAATTTCAAGGTAAATCTTCGGAGCACCGAAGTTGTATATTATTTCAAAGCCTATATTCGGCTCGCCGAAGTTTTATTGTGCATATTTTATCAAATTTCAGATCAAATGTTTTAAAATGAATGCGTGGTTTTTTGTGAATGTGTGTGCAGCTGGGATAGAATCAAAATGGCGGAAGCGTCGGTTTTTCTTGCGTTCCTTTTGCTCTCGCTCTTTTAAGCTAGTCAGCGAGAAAAAATATCAGAGTCGGGTGCAGAATGTCCATATAAGCCGACGCTTAGAGTAGAAATTGCCAGAAACGAATTAGGAGCCGTAAATGAAAGAAGTTATAAATGTGTCCGATTAAATGTGAAATGAAGTGAAAAATCCAATTAATAATTGGAAAAAATGTTTCGACAAAACGTTTTAAAGGTAACAGCTTCGATATATTATTACATTGTAATGATTTTCTTCGGATTTTCGAAGTTTTAATGGTTTTTTTGTGATATTGTGTTTAATTTTTTGAATTTTCAAGGTAAATCTTCGGAGCACCGAAGTTGTATATTATTTCAAAGCCTATATTCGGCTCGCCGAAGTTTTAATGTGCATATTTTATCAAATTTCAGATCAAATGTTTTAAAATGAATGCGTGGTTTTTTGTGAATGTGTGTGCAGCTGGGATAGAATCAAAATGGCGGAAGCGTCGGTTTTTCTTGCGTTCCTTTTGCTCTCGCTCTTTTAAGCTAGTCAGCGAGAAAAAATATCAGAGTTGCCTGCGAGATATCCATATAAGGTGACGCTTAGAGTAGAAATTGCCAGAAACGAATTGGGAGCCGTAAATGAAAGAAGTTATAAATGTGTCCGATTAAATGTGAAATAAAGTGAAAAATCCAATGAACTAATGGAAAAAGGGTTGCGAACCAACTTTTTAAAGGTAAAGGCTCCGTAATATTATAAAATTGTAATGATTTTCTTCGGATTTTTGAAGTTTTAATGGGTTTTTTTTTGTGATATTGTGCAAAATTGTTTAATTTTCAATGTAAATCTTCGGAAAACCGAAGCATTGTTTCATTTTATAGGTTTTCTTAGGCTCGCAGATGTTTCAATAGGAATATTTTATACAATTTTGGATCGAAAGTTGAATTAATCCGTGGTTTTTGTGTGTGTGGTCTAGTGTAAGCGCGCAGTTAGCAAAAAAGTAACGTTCATTTAACGCTGAATCCGTTTTGCTTGCTTTTGTCCTCTGCTTTGTGTTTTCTGAACGCTGAGGCACCGGCGCCTGCGTGTGGCTTTTCTCGCTCGTTCGCCATTTTTTACCGAGTCTCTTGCTCTCGCTACTCCCGTGCTTTTGAGCTTGTGCGAGCGAGATAAGAGATCTTTTCGCCTGCCTCTATCCTCGGCAGTGTTTTTTTTTTGTTAACCGAGCAGCGCGCAGCATATATAGAAAATTGTTGTTATAGGCAGAGTCAAAACGGAGAAGCGGACGTCGTACGCTTGTGCGAGCGAGAAAAAAGATCTTCCGAATTTTCATATGAGGCGGCGCTTAGAGTAGAAATTTCCAGAACCGAATTAGGAGTCGTAAATGAAAGAAGTTATAAATGTGTCCGATTAAATGTGAAATAAATTGAAAAATCCAATAAATAAATGGAAAAAATGTTTCGAAAAAACGTTTTAAAGGTAAATCCCTTAAAATATTATAAAATTTTAATGATTTTCTTCGGATTTTCGAAGTTTTAATGGTTTTTTTGTGATATTGTGTTAAATTGTTTAATTTTCAATGTAAATCTTCGGAAAACCGAAGCTGTCTTTCATTTTATAAGTTTTCTTTGGCTCGCAGATGTTACAATGGAAATATTTTATACAATTTTTGATCGAATGTTGTAGAATTAATGCGTGGTTTTGTGTGTGTGTGTGTGTGTGTGTGAAGCTGGGGTAAAATAAAAATGGCGACAGCGTCGGCTCCGCTGGCGTCGCTTTTTCTGGCGTTCCTTTTGCTCTCGCTTTTTGAAACTTGTGTGAGCGAGAACAAATATCAGAGTTGCCTGCGAGATATCCATATAAGGTGACGCTTACAGTAGAAATTGCCAGAAACGAATTGGGAGCCGTAAATGAAAGAAGTTATAAATGTGTCCGATTAAATGTGAAATAAAGTGAAAAATCCAATCAACTAATGGAAAAAGTGTTGCGAAAAATCGTTTTAAAGGTAAAGGCTTCGAAATATTATTAGATTTTAATGATTTTCTTCGGATTTTTGAAGTTTTAATGGGTTTTTTTTGTGATATTGTGCAAAATTGTTTAATTTTCAATGTAAATCTTCGGAAAACCGAAGCATTGTTTCATTTTATAGGTTTTCTTAGGCTCGCAGATGTTTCAATAGGAATATTTTATACAATTTTGGATCGAAAGTTGAATTAATCCGTGGTTTTTGTGTGTGTGGTCTAGTGTAAGCGCGCAGTTAGCAAAAAAGTAACGTTCATTTAACGCTGAATCCGTTTTGCTTGCTTTTGTCCTCTGCTTTGTGTTTTCTGAACGCTGAGGCACCGGCGCCTGCGTGTGGCTTTTCTCGCTCGTTCGCCATTTTTTACCGAGTCTCTTGCTCTCGCTACTCCCGTGCTTTTGAGCTTGTGCGAGCGAGATAAGAGATCTTTTCGCCTGCCTCTATCCTCGGCAGTGTTTTTTTTTTTGTTAACCGAGCAGCGCGCAGCATATATAGAAAATTGTTGTTATAGGCAGAGTCAAAACGGAGAAGCGGACGTCGTACGCTTGTGCGAGCGAGAAAAAAGATCTTCCGAATTTTCATATGAGGCGGCGCTTAGAGTAGAAATTTCCAGAACCGAATTAGGAGTCGTAAATGAAAGAAGTTATAAATGTGTCCGATTAAATGTGAAATAAATTGAAAAATCCAATAAATAAATGGAAAAAATGTTTCGAAAAAACGTTTTAAAGGTAAATCCCTTAAAATATTATAAAATTTTAATGATTTTCTTCGGATTTTCGAAGTTTTAATGGTTTTTTTGTGATATTGTGTTAAATTGTTTAATTTTCAATGTAAATCTTCGGAAAACCGAAGCTGTCTTTCATTTTATAAGTTTTCTTTGGCTCGCAGATGTTACAATGGAAATATTTTATACAATTTTTGATCGAATGTTGTAGAATTAATGCGTGGTTTTGTGTGTGTGTGTGTGTGTGTGAAGCTGGGGTAAAATAAAAATGGCGACAGCGTCGGCTCCGCTGGCGTCGCTTTTTCTGGCGTTCCTTTTGCTCTCGCTTTTTGAAACTTGTGTGAGCGAGAACAAATATCAGAGTTGCCTGCGAGATATCCATATAAGGTGACGCTTAGAGTAGAAATTGCCAGAAACGAATTGGGAGCCGTAAATGAAAGAAGTTATAAATGTGTCCGATTAAATGTGAAATAAAGTGAAAAATCCAATGAACTAATGGAAAAAGGGTTGCGAACCAACTTTTTAAAGGTAAAGGCTCCGTAATATTATAAAATTGTAATGATTTTCTTCGGATTTTCGAAGTTTTAATGGTTTTTTGTGATATTGTGTTTAATTTTTTTGAATTTTCAAGGTAAATCTTCGGAGCACCGAAGTTGTATATTATTTCAAAGCCTATATTCGGCTCGCCGAAGTTTTAATGTGCATATTTTATCAAATTTCAGATCAAATGTTTTAAAATGAATGCGTGGTTTTTTGTGAATGTGTGTGCAGCTGGGATAGAATCAAAATGGCGGAAGCGTCGGTTTTTCTTGCGTTCCTTTTGCTCTCGCTCTTTTAAGCTAGTCAGCGAGAAAAAATATCAGAGTCGGGTGCAGAATGTCCATATAAGCCGACGCTTAGAGTAGAAATTGCCAGAAACGAATTAGGAGCCGTAAATGAAAGAAGTTATAAATGTGTCCGATTAAATGTGAAATGAAGTGAAAAATCCAATTAATAATTGGAAAAAATGTTTCGACAAAACGTTTTAAAGGTAACAGCTTCGATATATTATTACATTGTAATGATTTTCTTCGGATTTTCGAAGTTTTAATGGTTTTTTTTGTGATATTGTGTTTAATTTTTTGAATTTTCAAGGTAAATCTTCGGAGCACCGAAGTTGTATATTATTTCAAAGCCTATATTCGGCTCGCCGAAGTTTTAATGTGCATATTTTATCAAATTTCAGATCAAATGTTTTAAAATGAATGCGTGGTTTTTTGTGAATGTGTGTGCAGCTGGGATAGAATCAAAATGGCGGAAGCTTCGGTTTTTCTGACGTTCCTTTTGCTCTCGCTCTTTTAAGCTAGTGAGCGAGAAAAAATACCAGAGTCGGCTGCAGAATGTCCATATAAGCCGACGCTTGGAGTAGAAATTGCCAGAAACGAATTAGGAGCCGTAAATGAAAGAAGTTATAAATGTGTCTGATTAAATGTGAAATTAAGTGAAAAATCCAATTAATAATTGGAAAAAATGTTTCGACAAAACGTTTTAAAGGTAACAGCTTCGATATATTATTACATTTTAATGATTTTCTTCGGATTTTCGAAGTTTTAATGGTTTTTTTGTGATATTGTGTTTAATTTTTTTGAATTTTCAAGGTAAATCTTCGGAGCACCGAAGTTGTATATTATTTCAAAGCCTATATTCGGCTCGCCGAAGTTTTAATGTGCATATTTTATCAAATTTCAGATCAAATGTTTTAAAATGAATGCGTGGTTTTTTGTGAATGTGTGTGCAGCTGGGATAGAATCAAAATGGCGGAAGCTTCGGTTTTTCTGACGTTCCTTTTGCTCTCGCTCTTTTAAGCTAGTGAGCGAGAAAAAATACCAGAGTCGGCTGCAGAATGTCCATATAAGCCGACGCTTGGAGTAGAAATTGCCAGAAACGAATTAGGAGCCGTAAATGAAAGAAGTTATAAATGTGTCTGATTAAATGTGAAATTAAGTGAAAAATCCAATTAATAATTGGAAAAAATGTTTCGACAAAACGTTTTAAAGGTAACAGCTTCGATATATTATTACATTTTAATGATTTTCTTCGGATTTTCGAAGTTTTAATGGTTTTTTTGTGATATTGTGTTTAATTTTTTTGAATTTTCAAGGTAAATCTTCGGAGCACCGAAGTTGTATATTATTTCAAAGCCTATATTCGGCTCGCCGAAGTTTTAATGTGCATATTTTATCAAATTTCAGATCAAATGTTTTAAAATGAATGCGTGGTTTTTTGTGAATGTGTGTGCAGCTGGGATAGAATCAAAATGGCGGAAGCGTCGGTTTTTCTGACGTTCCTTTTGCTCTCGCTCTTTTAAGCTAGTGAGCGAGAAAAAATACCAGAGTCGGCTGCAGAATGTCCATATAAGCCGACGCTTGGAGTAGAAATTGCCAGAAACGAATTAGGAGCCGTAAATGAAAGAAGTTATAAATGTGTCTGATTAAATGTGAAATTAAGTGAAAAATCCAATTAATAATTGGAAAAAATGTTTCGACAAAACGTTTTAAAGGTAACAGCTTCGATATATTATTACATTTTAATGATTTTCTTCGGATTTTCGAAGTTTTAATGGTTTTTTTGTGATATTGTGTTTAATTTTTTTGAATTTTCAAGGTAAATCTTCGGAGCACCGAAGTTGTATATTATTTCAAAGCCTATATTCGGCTCGCCGAAGTTTTAATGTGCATATTTTATCAAATTTCAGATCAAATGTTTTAAAATGAATGCGTGGTTTTTATTGTGAGTGTGTGTGTGAATCTCTGGTAAAATCAAACGGCAGTAGCGTAGCGTCGTTTCGCGTTCTTCTTGCTTGCCGATTCGTATGTACATATGCTCGTTGCTCTTTCTCTCGTTCATTTTTGACCAACATTCTCGAACGCTCCTCCATTTTTTTTGTTTTCTCGCTCTATTCTATCGAATGTAAAAGCAAAAAAACTTCTGCAAGCAGCAAAACATATTGGAAAAATGCAAAAAGTATTTGGCACTTAAATTCAGATAATTTCGAGTGTAATTTTTGCCAACCCTCTATGAAATGCCACTTTTTTTTGAACAACTTATAAATTGAGTAATACATTTCATTTAAATTGAAAAATAGCGGATAAAACGGATAAACCAAAATTGCGGCAGCGTCGGTTTCTCTCGTCATTTTGTTTCGAACGTTCCTGAAAATTTGCAAAAAGTTTTAAAATGCAAAGAGAATTTATTGGAATATTAGCATGTAGTTTAATTTTTGCCAAGCCATTGAGTGAAACGAAAGGACGTTTTCATAAAAATATTTTTCGATTGATTTTCTAGATATTCCCATGAAATTTTTAAAACCAGAGGCGTGTTTGTGTGTTGTGTGTGTGGAAAAGAATAGAGAATCCCCTGCATCATTCTTTTGGTATCTCTTTTTTTTTTTTAAACTTTTTGAATTTCAATGCAATAAATTAAATTCAAAACTTCGATTCGCCGAAGTACTTACCTAAATAGATATGTACATATATTAAAAATTTATAAAGTAAATACTCACCCTGCTGTATCCCAATTCAAAAAGATAGACCGGCTGCATGGTGAAGAACGTGATGTCCGAGTAGAGGGCAAAGGTGATGCCCAGCACAATGTTCACGTAGATGGGCTTCTTCAGGAGCGTCAGATCGAGAAAGTCTACAACAGAGCGTATCCATCCCTTTTTGGGGAGAACAGAAGCAGAAGCTGTAATATGCGTCATCGGTGGTCCACTGACCATCGATGGGCGCCTAGATGCCTGCAGGCTGTGCAGCATTTGGGGCGAGGCATCGCTGACGACCACCGGACCGGACCAGTTGCCCAGACTGGTGATACTCGAGGCCCGACTGGAGATGACCTTCAGCATGTGCGGCTCCTCCGCATGCGAGAGGCGCCGCAGAAATTTGGGCTCCTCTTCGGTGACTTTGAGCGGAGTCTCGGGCTGGATGCGTACCACCACTTTGGTGGTGCTGGTCTCCTGCAGCTGCAGTTCCTCCTCGCTGAGGGGCACACGACGCATATGCCACTCGACGGGATGCATTACGAGCATGCCCAGCACGGCATGGGCATTGATGCCGGTGAGGATCAGCAGGCAGCCACGGAAGCCATACAACTGCATCAGTTTCTGCATCACAATCGGATAGAGCATCGATCCGAGGCCGATCAGCGTCTGGGCAAAGCTCATCCACATCACACGATTCTTGACGAAGTAATGATTGAAGGTCGTGTAGCAGGTGGGCACAATCAGGCCAAAGGCCAAGCCCTGCACCAGGCTGAAGGCCAGCATTAGATGCATCGTTGAGGTGGCAAAAAACTGCATGCCCGTGCCCACAAAATACAGGATGCCGCCCGTGACGCCCACCGCTCGCATGCCGAAACGCTGAAACAGAGAGCCCGAAAATAAGCCAGCAAAACTCATGGCCGAAAAGAAGGCGCTGGTAATGATGGCCATGGCACTCGTCTCTGCGCCAATGCTCTTCAGGAAGTCACCAAAGACGAGACCAAACGATGGCAGGGCAGCCAAGGCGCTCGCCTGGAAAGGTACGCAGAATAAATATCATCAGCAATTCAGTATGCATAACCTTTTGTACTTACGAACGGCAGGGCCATGCCAATGCACACCAGGATGCCCCAACCACCATCGGGGGCCTCCAGCTTGTAGGATTTGGACTTCTTCATCGATGATTGAGATGAGATGCTGACAGCGACGGCGACTGCTGCGCTCCTAAAGCGCTGAACGGTGAGTGATCTTCCAAGTGACTTTCCGAGTGGCAACTTGCGTGCGAGTGCCGTGCCTCTGTCTGCCTCTAAATGTTACACATAAATCAATTCTCCATCCATCATATAAGTCAAGTCAGTGGCTGGCTTCCTCTTCCAGTAGCTATTGCTGCTGCCTGTCTGCCTGACTGCCTGCCTGCCTGTTGCCTTATCGCCGCTCGCGGTATATGGCCTTTATGGCCAAAGCTTAGAGGGGGTTTTGTTTGTTAGCCCATCTCTCGACACTCATAATGTAATTTGGCTTTTCCCTCGCCCGATAAGATTAGAAGAGATGCCTGGCCAAATGATGCAATATTCACTTTCAAATGATATTTGCCAAGAGGTTCTCCTTTGGGAACCTTCTGTAATGCTATATTAAAATTGCGAATCATTTTTATGCTATTTATCTATCCAACGCCTCATATCTAAAATAACTCTCTCCTCCCCCCACTCACTCACTGATAAGAGAGAGCGCAGAGAGCTTAATGCGCTCAGAGATATATAGTGTGTCGTCCTCGTGGCCGCCTCTTCTGAGAATTAATTCACAGGCATAATTTATACAAACTTAAATTTATTCTTCACGCATTACAGAACACGCATACGCATGTGTGTCTGCTTTTTATCCCATGACATCTGCCCATCTACTTTGCTTGCCTTTATGGAGGGGGGGCGGCGGAATGATAAAACATTATCATTGCTGTTGATGATCGTTTGTACGCTCTGCTCAGAGTGATGTAGTAGGAGGTGGAGGAGTGGTAATGGGTAATGGCTCTTTTCACACTTCATAAAACCAGTAGAAAAGGCACAGCGGTATGTGGCATGGGCTTGTTCTCTGATTAGGAATTTTGGGCTAGCTACCACTTTTACAGGAATCCACCAACACCCACCCCCACCATTACTTCTTCAAATTCTAACCGGAAATATTTGCTTCTTTTCCATTGAGAACACCGACTCAAAAGAATACTCTTTTTTTGTTGTCTCTTGTTCATCACTTTATTCTCAATTAAATATACATACTTATATTTATTATATAGTTATTATCGTATATATGTATGTATTATATATTTCAATATCTTGGGAACCATTTCAATGCCAACAGTTTTTCATCGTATCAAAATCTCTTCCAATCCAACTTCACTTTGTCCCCAAAAAAAAAAAACCACACTAAATTAAGTACACAAAATATGCTTAAATTCTCATTTAACTCTAAGTAGTGTATATCTGAATGTTGTTCTTGTTTTGTGTTAGTTTTGTTTTATTGCTTATCGTTTGGTTGTAAGGTGGGGAGGAGAACATTTTATATTTTTTCCTTGGCTA